>OY757318.1:72382648-72982648 GCA_963583905.1 Stenurella melanura
CTGTACTCTTACCAGCTTGATTTACTTATTTTCCCCTAGTTCTATTAACCCCAACCCTTCTACGGAATCATCCCAAAATATAATCTAGTTCCAGATGTCGTTATAATACATACGTCTACCAAATTACAAGTGAATATCTCAATTTTATTTTATCAACCCCTCTAATAATGTAGTAAGGTTAGTGGAAGGGTTGAAAAATATTATTAAAAAATCTGAGGCCTTAGCTTCTAGGACATACACCGAATTTCAACTTGCAGTACTCTTACGAGCTTGCTTCACTTATTTTTCCCTATTTACCTCTACTTACCCCCACTCCCTCAACGCAATCATGTCAAAATATAATCTAGTTTCAGATATAGTTATAGTACCGAAATGTACCAAATTTCAAGTGAAAATTTAAATTTAATTTTATCAACTCCTTTAATAAGGGAGTGGGGGTGAGACCTTCGCTTCTAGTATATACACCAAATCCAAAATTTCTGTACCTTTACCAGCTAGCTTTACTTATTTTCCCTTATATACCCCTAATTAACCCCCAACCCTTCAACGGAATCATCTCAAAATATAATCTAGTTCCAGATGTCGTTATAATACATATGCGTACCAAATTTCATGTGAATATCTCAATTTTATTTTATCAACCCCTTGAATAATGGAGTACGGGTGGTGGGGGGCTGAAATATATTATTAAAAAATCTGAGGCCTTGGCTTCTAGTACACACACCGAATTTCAAGTTTCTGTACTCATACCAGCTTGCTTTACTTATTTCCCCCTATTTACCCCTAAATAACCCCCAACCCTTCAACGGAATCATTTCAAAGTATAATCTAGTTCCAGATGTCGTTATAATTGATACGTGTACCAAATTTCAAATGAATATCTCAATTTTATTTTATCAACCCTTTTAACAATTAAGTAGGGGTGGTGGGGGTTAAAAAATATTATAAATAATCTGAGACCTTGGCTTCTAGTACATACACCGAATTTCAAGTTTCTGTAGTCTTACCAGCTTGCTTTACTTATTTTCCCCTATTTAACCCCCAACCCTTCAACGAAATCATCTCAAAATATAATCTAGTTCCAGATGTCGTTACAATACATACATGTACCAAATTTCAAATGAATATCTCAATTTTATTTCATCAACCCCATTAATGGGGTAGGGGTGGTGGAGGGTTGAAAAATATTATAAAAAAATATGAGGCCAAAACTTCTAGTACGTACACCGAATTTCAAGTTTCTGTACTCTTAGAAGCTTGCTTTACTTATTTTCCCCTATTTAACCCCCAACCCTTCACCGGATATCCTCAAAAAAACAATCCAGTTCCAGATCTCGTAATAATATATACGTGTACAAAATTTCAAGTCAATATCTTAAACGGTTCCGGAGAAAACGTGCGGACAAAAAAAAAAGTTACAGACAGACAGACAGACAGACAAACAGACAGACAGACAGACAGACAGACAGACAGACCGACAGACAGACAGACAGAATTTTTTTCGCTCAAATTTAAAATCTCGACGTTTCATGACATTCTAAACCTATTTCACGAATAAAAATTTTTGAAAATTTTTTTGCGATTACTATACTTCCAATCCACTACGTGGATGTGGAAGTAAAATAACTATCTGTAGGAACTAAAAGAAAAACTACATATAAAAATATTAATGAAATTTTTGCATTCTTTCAATAACCTGAATTCTGGTTATGTTATCAAAAAAATTCTAAAATTGATTTGTATAATTCCTTATTTGAAAATTTTCACGGTGTTGTGCGAATGGCTTTGCAGTCACAGCCATAGATTATAGGTATAGATAGACAGAAAATTTTCATCCAATAGCTAGTATCTACACAGCCCTCTATGGCCCTGCAAATTAAACTTAGATAACCCCCTACGGTATGAAGGTTCAGTTAAAAATGAGAACAAAGGTCTAAAATGAATTTATTTACCTAACTTGTCTTAAACATTTTTCATTCCAATGGATTACATTTTCATAAACTCTATCATTCTGCTTTTGGAGATGTCCTTGAAACGTTTTTCGCCCTTATTCTGGGCTCATCAGAAAGGCACAAAGCCACTCATAAAGATATTCCATACAGAACCAATAAAATTTCTAGGAATAAGTAGGTATGAAATATAATTATTTCATACCTTTTTTACAATTTTTACAAAAAAAGTCGGCGTGCTAAGAACAACAACACTTCTATAAATTAAAGTCACTGGTCTAATAAAAAACATCGGATCGACGGGAGACTAATTCGACTTTTAAAGAATTACTTTGAATTGAATTGATTAGTAGAAGAACGTCAGTATGTCGCATACAATTCAACTCTACTTGATGAAATTTATATACAGGGTGACTAAAAGTCAAACCACCAAACATTCAGGATCGATTTTTTAGTTTAAATAAGACGTTTTCATCTATCAAATTTCTTCCAAAAATTGTTCGAAAAATTAAAAAATAATGTTTAAATTGTTGCGTACATCTGGCAACTTTCAGTAATTTTATTAAATTCTAATACACTAAACTTAATTTTTGAAAAATATGTAGAGGTATTTACCATACTCTAGTAACGAAAACACCAGACATTAAATATCATAGGTAATCTGTTTAAATTTAGGAATGTACACATTTATTATATTTATCATGTTTCACCATTTAACTCTTTTTGTATTCCAGTTTTTGCTAACAGCTCTCGTAAAACACAGAGGCTTCGATCGAATAGTAGATATATCCATATTTCACAGCACCTGGTTCTTAATTATTGGTTAAACCAAATATACTGCAAGAAGTATTGTGGGTTGCATAGAACGCGACTCAAATACTTAGCAATTTTTAGTTTATGAAGTATGGTAATATGTTAATTGAGATTTGAGAGGGGATATCTCTTTTATTAGCTGGCTGATAGAAGAATCGGCCATTTCTGTAGCAGCATATACCTAGACTTAAAGTTTTTGATAATCATTCAGTCACGAGTTGTGTCCCTTCTGCTATTATCAAACTTTCTCTTAGTGATCTATCTAATAAAAGGTAATTACGTTTATTTAATTAATTCCGCTCAGTAGTATTTAACGGCCTTCAGCCATATTTTTCATTTCTACTAACTAAACATAACCATAATTCTGAAACACGTGCTGATAATATTTTTTCTTCTTTCCACACGTAGAGTTTTGCTGCCAAATAATTTACACAAATAATTTATACAAATAATTTATACACATAATTTATAAAAATAATTTATACAAATAATTTATACACATGACGTACTCAAATAATTTACACAAATAACGTACTTAAATAACTTACCTAAATAACTTATCTATATATTATAATAATTAATTTATCTACATAATTCACACAAGGAAAATCACTTCTTTCGTTTGATGGTTAAATGCCTGCTAGATTTCATAAGACGGATAGTCGAGTGAAACACAGTTTAATCAAGTTCAGCATAGTCTAGTGAAATTCCGTTTAGTCAAGTCTAGTTTAGTCTGGTCAATCCAAACCAACAGCAAAACCCTAGCGTTATACAGGTTAGCAAGACGTCACCACGTCGAGGGGTCGTCTGTGTTCGGAGAGGCTGTTAGGAAAAGCTACCAGAAATCACCAGGAGCCCTCATCCACTATCTACCCATCGTCAGGAGGATTGGTGAGATTCTGAGAATTTCAATGATTTTTCGTGTAACATTTACTGTGTAACTTTCATTGCACAAGATATTTCTTTTCTTTTAATGATAAACTAATTAAGCTATAAATATTTTCTTTTGGAAATTGTGATAATATTACTTAATATTTCTATTTGATAATTGACAAGATTATTTTATATTTTCATATTGATTAAATTCGTTGACTTGTTCTTATACTAACGATTTTTCTAAAGTCATTAATAAATGTGTATTTTTTATCGTAAAATTCAATTTTTTATTTTTTCTGTTTGTCTGTCCGCTATAAGGTCCACGACGGTTGGTTTCACCATCACATGAATAGCAGTAACAATTAAAGTTTTCTGTGGATGGCGCCCGTAATTCTTACATCATTTTATGCTATCTCTTAATGTTGGAACAAACTGGCTTAGTAAGATATCCCAAAGATATTGGTTCAACCTGCGGCTGATTTAAAATATATGTGTATTAATTGAACGAAATCCCAGCCACGCACCAGATCAGCTACCCATTTGCCGTCACTACTTGTGTGATGGTTAAATTGCCTTTGGTTATCACCTTAACCGGTGATACCATTGTTAATTTTTCTAGGGCCAAGTAAGTAGTGATGTAACAAAATTGTAAATCTCAATTATGTGTGCCAAAGCGATAAATCGCGCGATTATTCCTTTTACTATTTAAATTTAAATTATAAGATATTGATCTTAGCATTATACGCGTTTAAATTTTATCGGCTAGTCGTAACAAATGCTTGACCAATAGCGTGGTAGCTTGTACGACCAAGTTTAGCCAAAGTAAGCGGGCATATTCCTACGCCAAGTTGGCAACAAGGAGAGAGAGTCTAGCAACGGCTGTGAGAAGACACAGTTTGGTTGTGTTTATGCAAATAAAATTCAAAGTTTTATTGTGGTGACGATTACTTGTTGGAGTGTTGCAGCTACGTTTTATATTAAATTATGCATCAGAGTAATGTGTAAATCACAAAGTGAAAACATTTAATAGTCAATTAAATCTGTATTAAATAGCAGCATATTGCATGATTAATCTGAATTAGTTGCTTTGATGCCATCCATGATAATTTGCCAGCTTAGGTACCTGGTTTTTAGTTTGTACGTTCATTTGTTGAGTACCAATACATCTTCATGTGTCCAGGAATGAAACTGTAAGTTTTTTTATTTTATGTGTTAGTTGGGTAACTCAAGGCTACGCCGTAGGCTATTTATGTACTTTTATGGAGTTGTTCATTAAACTAACATTATTTATTATAAACGTATAATTTAAATCATGCCTACCAATTAATATAAAGTAGTAAAAGCTTATTCAATTTATTTCAAAAATTAAAAAATGATTTTAAAAATTGTTGGTCGGCGCTCATGACATTGCTGGGGTTATGAACGCAGCTGGAGTTAGCCCCGGAGAAGACGGAACTGCTTATCATTACCCGGAAGAGAAATCTGCTACCTATTACAATAAAGCTAGGGCAGAGGGAAGTAAGTGGTTGCCTCAGATACCTAGGGGTATGGTTGAACCCGAAGCTTTCATTTGGAGTACATGCCGCGAAGACAGCGGAGAAGACAGGAAAGACAGATTCAGCCATAGATAGACTTATGGTGAACACGTATGAGCCAAGAGCGAGCAAAAGGAAACTGCTGTGCAGTGTCGTGCACTGTGTTTTTCTACATGCGGCTCCGATTTGGGAGAGGGCGATGGTCGTGGGGAGAATAAGAGCCAGGATGAAGAGGATACAGCGCTGGGTAGCATTAAGAGTCTGCAGCGTCTAAAGGACGGTGTCATATGAGACGGCACTAGTGGTTGTGGGGACAGCAAATCCAGAGGGGTCTGGATTTGCTGGCCAAAGATGGGACACCTTCAATAAAGGGAGATGGACGAGACGCCTCATTACTAACGTAAGGGCGTTCGGCAAAACGGAAACACGGGTACGTAGGATATCAGCTTACTCAAGCCCTGACTGGGCATGGGTGCTTTACATAGTACCTATTTGATTCCGGTAAGATTGACAACCGGGAATGCATAATGTTGAAAATGAGGATGCAGAGCACACCATGTTCAGATGCAACAGATGGAGGGAAGAAAGGGTGCAAGAAGTAACAGGAGTACAGCTGTCCCCCCAAAAATATAATCGGGATTACGCTGCAATCTGAGGAGAACTGGCAGAAGATCGAGGCTGGTATCAGCAGCATCCTGAGATGGAAAGAGGTGGATGAAAGAGAAGTTGGTTGCAACCCTTAAGGTGAAATTAGAAGCTCTTTTATAAGAATGACTCGCTGATTAGATGCAAAGAAAGTAGTAGGAAAGCACCGAAAAGGGGAGGGGTTTTAGCGGATAAAATTCGACACTAACCCGCGCTTAGTGTCGGGGTGACTTTTTGAAGATTTTCTCTCCCCGAGAAAAAAATGTACGTTATGTTGATCAGTGCTGCGTGTATGCAAGTATGTATTGTGTGGAACTAGTGAAAAGCCATGTAGTTTTAGACTGACCTGGTCACCAAGTTTAATAAGTCGCGGAATTTTTAAAAATCGCTCAATTGTAACAATACTTCTCTGAATCTAACTCATTTCTCTTGAATATTAATGAGGACTAAATCATTCCAGCTTAGTTTCTCTAATCAAGGCGTTGCAAAATTATTTTTCCTGTGACAACGCATGTAGCAGGAAAATCTAGTGGGTCATAAATTCTAGTAATACCTGATAGGATTGCTCTTTATGTTAAACGGTGTATACAGAAATCTGGATTAATACTGTACAGAAGCCAATCAGAATTGCAAGGCCAGAAGAAACCTAGCGATTAAATATTCATGTCTGAAACGATATGATCAATATTTAAACTAGGAATGGAGGATTGAATGTCTTGAATAATATAATCACGGGATTGTTTGTAATCAATTTTCATAACGCAAAACAACCTTGATTCAAAATATGCGAGATTTGTCGAGAGTTTTGTTCTAATTTCTTAATGGAATCAAAACATATCAATAAAAAATACAAACTTCCGAGCATAAATTATACAATTATACAGTGTCTGCCAAAAAGTCTGCACCATATGGAAAACTTTTTTATTCAACTGTTTTTTTAAACGGGTTTTTAGCATTAGTTTCAGCATGATTAATAACTACAAGATTGCCAAAAACATTTGTCAAGTCACAACTATGACATCTCTAAAATGTCATTAGGAATTTAAAAATGGCCTGAAATGCCATTATTTATCAAATTGCGGAAAAGTGCCATAAGGAAAAGTTGTTTGTAATTACATCAAAAATCTAGATGTGAAGTTTGTTTTAGTTTTTCATTTTTTTCCAACAGTACGTAACATTTCATTTTTTTATTCCATATTTACAGTTTAGTTAATTTGAAATATTTCAATGCAAGAAAAACATAAATGATGCATTTCTTGCAATATTTAATAATGGCAAAAAACATTTTTACAGAAGACAAGAGAACAATCGTGGACTATTTTCAGTAATTTTGAACCCTTACTGTGGAGTTTTGCACGATAATGAGCTTAAATATTAAAGAAACGATTGTCCATTTAAATCAAATTTAGATCACGTAAATAAAACTCAAAATTATTATTAATATTTACCTCAAAAACTTTAAAAGCGAATAATACGAATTTATTTAATAACTTTCACTAGGTAATCAAGTAAGTATTGAAAACAAATGCTAGCTTTTGACGTATCAATGCTTTATTAATGCCTACAATAAAACCTGATCTTTCTGTTGCTGTTGATCGATTAAAGACTGCTTACTAAAGAAGAAAACATTGAAATCGTTTTAATTCGCGGCGAAAATAAAATAAATAGGGGGTACAGCTGATATTTCTAAATCCATTATCAGGTTCCTTCGAGTCTTATATTAAAAATAGCAAACATTTTTTGGAAATACTATCAGAAAATTAACTTTTAGTTAAATAATGACTTCTATCAACTTTAGGATCGCCAAGGGTTCTTCTCATTATCTCCAATATTAAGTAACATTTTTATGGAAAATTTTGAGGAAAGTAATATTAATAATGTTACGGATTTCCACCTTTTAGGAAACACCCTGTATGAATTCGTGGGTTCTAAATAATTTTAACAAGAGATTAAACACTACTAACACTTTATTTCACAATTTACTGACTACAATACTTGTTTACTTAATAGTTAACCTCACTTTTTACCGAGCGTGTCACTTCTCCAATAAACTTCCCCTTCCGCGCTTGTAATCGCGCCTTATATACTCCGAAATTAGCTCTAGATCAATCCAGAATCTTCTCCAACCATAAGCTAGAAAAGTCCTTGGCTCTTTCTAGAGCCTTTCCAGTCATCATCAGAGGCATAGGCGTACCATCTCCTTTTCCAAGGGGGTGTAATTCATAACACTGCCCCCTCCTTAAGCCTGATCGTCCCGATCAGGCAACTCAGAATCATCGATGTATTTCGCCAGCCTGTCCAAATGCACGATCTTCATCTTGGACTTTTTGCTTCGTTGAATTCGATAGACGACGTCATTAATTCGGGTAATAACAGTATACGGTCCATCCCAAGGCGGTTGAAGTTTCGGTGACCTTCCTTTCTTCCGCTGTGGGTTGTACAGCCAAACCAGGTCTCCTGCCTTGAATCCTTCTGAACTACCCTTACGGTCATATCGAGCCTTCATTCTGTCACTGGCTATGGTGATTTGGTCTCTAACTAACTCATGGACGTTCCTTAGCCGTTCACTCACTTCATCTACATAGCTGTTCACAGGAAGTCGTTCTCCACCTGGTGTTCCAAACATCAAATCACATGGCAGTCTGATCTCATGTCCAAATACTACACGAGCCGGAGTCTGTTTTGTAGTTTCGTGGATAGCAGCTCTTTATGCCATGAGGAAAAACGGTATGTGGAGATCCCAGTCACGTTGATTTTTATGAACGACTTTAGAGAGATGTTCTTTCATAGTCTTATTATGTCGCTCCACCATTCCATCTGATTGAGGGTGAAGGGCTGTCGTCCGTGTTTTGTGTATTCCCAATAACTTGCAGATTTGCTGAAATACCCCTGACTCAAAATTTCTCCCTTGATCTGAATGCAGCTCCAGGGGTACACCAAACCGACATATCAAGTTATCTACCAAGACTTTGGCGACAGTAACCGCTTCCTGGTTCGGAATTGCGTAGGCTTCAGGCCATTTACTAAAATAGTCCATGGCAACCAGTATGTACTTGTTACCGTCCTTGGTTACTGGGAATGGTCCGGCTATATCGATCGCAATCCTCTCAAAAGGGGCCCCGACGTTATATTGCTTCATTGCACCCCTACTTCTAGTCTGTGGTCCTTTACTGGCTGCACAAATTTTACAATTACGACACCAAGCTTCAACATCTTGACGACTATTTACCCAGTAAAATCGTTCACGTACTTTATTCAGGGTCTTGTTAACGCCGAAGTGTCCACCGGATGCTCCATTATGCACTTCTTGAAGTACTTTCGGTACTCGACACCTGGGAATCACTAGACGCATAACAACTTGCTTCCCATCCGGGCTCTCCCATGCTCTTTTTAACAGCCCATTCATAACTCTAAGTGAGTCCCACTGTGCCCACAAAGCCTTCAATCCAACTGCTTTGTCCGAAACATCCTTCCACTCTGGTCGAGTTCCTTTTTCCTTTGCTCTCAATATAGCCCCAATCTCTGCATCGTTCAGTTGTTCTTGTCTCAGGGCTTCAGTTGTCCAATCATCCGGAACGTCTATTTTAATAGTGTTGACTACTCCCATGCCCTGCTGTTTTTCCACGTGGCGGCAGTGCTTGCAGTCGTCCTTGCATGGTCTTCTAGATAATGCGTCTGCGTTCTTATGAGATCTTCCTGGTCGATGCTCGATTTTAAAGTCGTACTGTTGCAGCCGTTCTATCCAACGAGCCAGTTGACCTTCCGGGGTTTTCAACTGCAACAGCCATTTCAACGCAGCATGGTCGGTCCTGATTTTGAAATGTCGCCCGTAGAGATACTTATGAAAATGGTCCACTGATTTGACGATGGCCAATAACTCTTTCCTGGTTACACAATAGTTTCGTTCTGGTTTGGAGAGCACCTTGCTGAAGTACTCGATCACTCTTTCCTCTCCGTTCTGAATTTGGGACAGCACACAACCAATCGAAGAATTACTGGCATCTGTATCTAAAATAAAAAGTCCATTCTGTTGTGGGTATGCTAGTACAGGACCAGTGCATAGAGCTGCCTTCAATTTTCTCCATGCCGTTTCACACTCCGGTGTCCACTGGTACTGAACTTTCTCCTCTGTTAGCCGGTGTAATGGCTTCGCAATGTCTGCAAACCCTTCCACAAAACGTCTATAATAAGTGCAAAGGCCAAGGAAGCTTCGTACTTCATGAACGTTAGATGGCCTTGGCCAATCTCGTACGGCAGAAATTTTATCGGGATCCGTTTGTATTCCCTCTGAAGACACTACGTGACCAAGGAATTTAACTTCTTTCTGAAATAGTAAACACTTCTTCGGGTTCAACTTCAGGTGTGCATTCCTTACTCGTCCAAATACTTCTTGAAGATTTTTCAAATGTTCTGTAAAGTCTCGTCCCATAACCAGCACGTCGTCAAGGTAAACCAGGCACGTCTTCCAGGTTAGCCCTCGTAGTACAAATTCCATCAATCGTTCAAACGTGGCTGGAGCATTGCAAAGTCCAAAAGGCATCACCGTAAATTGGTAAAGACCACTGCCTGCTGAAAATGCTGTCTTTTCCTTATCATCAGGATGAAGCCCAACTTGCCAATAACCGCTCCTAAGGTCTAACGTCGAAAACCATCGTGAGCCTGCCAATGTACTTAACGTGTCGTCAATCCGGGGTAATGGGTAACTGTCTTTCTTCGTCACATCGTTCAATTTCCGATAATCGACACAAAATCTTAACGTTCCGTCCTTTTTGGCAACCAAAACTACTGGCGATGACCAGGGACTCGTTGACTCCTCAATGACTCCATCTTGTAGCATCTTATCTATCATTGCCGAGGCTTCTTCTTGTTTTGCTAGCGGAAGCCTCCTAGGTTGTTGTCGAATAGCAGGTGAGTCACCAGTATTTATCCGATGCTGGACTATATCTGTTTTTGTAAGGGCCTCCGTACTTTTGGCAAATACTGAACTTTCCTTTTCCAGGAACTTGATCGCCTCCTCTCGTTCGTCCTTAGATAAATGCTCCAACTGGGAACTCAGCAAGGTTAAAACTTCCTGGTCTATATTTGTAGATGAACTTCCCTCTGTTTGTTCTTCGCACCTTGCTACCCACATAACCGGTTCATAGGAGCCAATCGGTTTGCCTTCTTTAATTGTTACTGCATGGGAATTTAAATTGACGACTCTAATTGGGATTTTATCTTTAGTCCGGGTTAAAGTTCTTGCCACAACAATATTGGTTAGGGACTTAATCGATTCGTCACCTTCCACCAGGCCAACACGGTAGCCTCCAGGATTTCCTTCCAAGGCAGCATCGATGATCTGTTCCGAATGAGCAGGAATCTTAATCGTCTTTGTTGTCAATAGCCTTGCTTTACGGAATTGGTCATCTGCAGTTGCCAGGATAAATTCCTCATTCCCAATTTTCAAGACTCGCTCCCCTACGTCAACAATAAACCTCTTCTCTTCCATGATGTCCAGTCCCAAAATAAAATCATCTGTAATGTCAGCCACAATGACCTTGTAATTGAATCTCAACCGTCCAACCTGCAGTTCCAAATTGACTTCTCCATGGACCGCAGCCCTGTCTCCCGTGGCTGTCCGAATAATTACTTCATTTTGCTTCTTCTTAATCTGCAAGCCTGATATAAACCCTGGCCGCACTATTGATGACGTAGCTCCTGTGTCAACAGTAAACACGCACTTTCTTCCATTCACATATCCTTGCAACAGCAGACTACTTGGAATTCTTCGCAGCTGGGAAATCTTTATTTCTCTGGGGGCACCGTGTTCCCTAGCCAGCACAGCCCCCTTAGTGCTGGCTATCTTTAGTTTTCCTGCTGCTCTTCTACATTTACAGCATTTACTCGTCTGTCCGAGTTCTGCTGTCGACAGTCTCGTTTCATATGTCCCATCCTGCCGCAGTTGTAGCATTTAATACCCCCACTTGGCTTTTCTCTATTTTGTTGGTTTTCCTGTCTTCTTGGAGGATTGAATTTGGCCAGTAATTGACTGAACATTTTATGTATATCGGCCAACATAGGGTTCTGGTTCTCCTTTTCTGACTGCGATTCTTCCAGCGTCATAGCCCGTACTCTTGACTTTGGAGTATCCCTATAGACGGCTTCTACCTCTAGTGCATGCACCAAGGCTTCACTACTACTTTTATGTCGGGATAGCCTGAGGACTCGCCTGATCTCCTCGTCCCTTATCCCGTCTAGGAATGCCCCCACTGCCAATTGCTCTTTAAATTCTTTTGGCGCATTAGGATAAGCTAAGTGTGCCAGTCTTTCCACCGCAGCTTCAAATTCTTGCAGACTCTCTCCAGCTTTCTGAACGCGCACTTTCAGCTGGGTCTGGTATACTTGAGCAAGGTGTTGATCTCCATATCGTAGATCTAAGGCAGCTTCTAAAACTCTAAAATTACGTTGTTGGTCCGCCGGAATTGTCTGGAGCAACTCCAATGCTTGGCCTCTTAAAGCTACGATTAATGCCTTAGCCTTCTCTTCGTCATTCCAGTTGTTTGCACTCGCTGCTGCCTCAAACTGTGTCTTGTAAGTCATCCACGAACTTTGACCATCAAAAGAGGGAATTTTTAATCGTTGGCCTGATGACACCACTTGCTGGTTTCCTCTATCCCTCAACTGTTGTTTAAGTTGGTCTATTTCTCCTTCTACCTGGTGCATTTTGTCTTCAACCTTGTCTACTTTTTCTTTCACTTCGCTCACTTCTTCTTTAACTCCACTTAATTCCTCCTCGACTTTGTCCATTTTTACTTCGATCTTATTTTTGAGTTCTTCAGCGATTGTAAACAAGGCATTCTGTTGTGTCTCTATAGCTTTTCTTAAGTCGTCATTTTCCTTTTGACGGCGTTTCTCCTCTTCTTGTTTTTCCTCTCGACGTCGTTTCTCCTCTTCTTGTTTTTCCTCTTGACGTCTTTGTTCTTTTTCTTGTCGTTTTCTTTCCCGTTCTTCTTTCTCTTCCTGGCGCTTTCTTTCCTGTTCTTCTTTCTCTTCCTGGCGCTTCCTTTCCTGATCCATCATCATCTTTTGCATTTGGGCCATAAAGTCCTGCATTTGTTGTTCGGATGCCATGCTTCTGGTTGTTACCGGCATATAATTATGATAAAATGAACAAAATTTATTAATCACGTCAATATCGGTAATGGAACTGTCCAGAGAAATCGCAAAACAGTACGAGAAAGTCTTTTATTTAAACTACTGTCCAAATAGAAAAGTTCTAGAAAGTTCACGAAAATGCACTTAATAACTACACGAAAGTCTTGTTCAGAGTCTTTATCACTTAACCACTAATGTCCAACAAAAATGTTCTACAATGTCTAAAAACGCACTTGACACTATTTTCCTGTTCGAAATTAATCCTCGAACAATGTCCAGTAAATTAGTCCTCCCTGTGTTAGCACAAACTCCGAGAATACTGTCCCAGTCTTCTCAACACTTCCGGAAAATCCTCTTGTTAAAATTCCGCTTCCGACACCAAAATGTTACGGATTTCCACCTTTTAGGAAACACCCTGTATGAATTCGTGGGTTCTAAATAATTTTAACAAGAGATTAAACACTACTAACACTTTATTTCACAATTTACTGACTACAATACTTGTTTACTTAATAGTTAACCTCACTTTTTACCGAGCGTGTCACTTCTCCAATAAACTTCCCCTTCCGCGCTTGTAATCGCGCCTTATATACTCCGAAATTAGCTCTAGATCAATCCAGAATCTTCTCCAACCATAAGCTAGAAAAGTCCTTGGCTCTTTCTAGAGCCTTTCCAGTCACCATCAGAGGCATAGGCGTACCATCTCCTTTTCCAAGGGGGTGTAATTCATAACAATAATATAGCTTGTAAACCCATTGTATGGTGGAGATATGTAGATGACATTTTTGCAATATGGCCTTATAGTAAAGAATGCTTAAGTAATATTTTAAATTAGACTGACGGAAAAGAATTTTCAATTAAATTTGTAATAGAAATAGAAAATAATAATGAGTTACTGCTCTTAGATATTTTAATTAAGAAATTAGATAACACATACCAAATCACCACATATAGAAAACGAGCACACATTTCAATTCAAATCAACATATTAGTGTTAAGAACGGTGTCTTTAAGTTTTTGTTAATGAATGAAGTTTTGTTGATGAACATTGGAAGGAGAGAGAATATACCATTACAATCTGAGGACTTTACCTCTATAGCAGTAATTAATAATGTGTACATGGTTTATCGGATGAATTACGAAGAATTGGTAACAGGTGTTTGTAGGAATGGTTTTTCAAATCAGCTCCACGCTAAGATCAGGATATCCCCAAAAGTCTGTTTTCCATTCAACACTTGGACGTATTCTCCAAAAATTCAAAACAACCGGCTAGGTTGAAAATTTTTACAAAAGGCCACACACGAATTGGAGTATTGATGAACATGAGGAAAACGTTTTGCTTGATGTAACAGAAAATAAACAAACTTCGATTTCCGCAATTTCCGACAGAACTGGCACAGGACGAACTACTAAGGAAAATTTTCAGGAAACACAGATTTCGCCCAAACAAGCCAAAGTTTGTTACGCCGAAAGAACGCGATTTTGATGTTAGATTTTTTTGAGCTTGGATACGAGGAGAAATAAGAGAAAATGATCTTTTGCTAGACAGATTCTATTCACAGACGAAGCAACTTTTTCGTCCAATGGGCCCAAAATTGCAGATACTGGGCTGACGAAAACTCCGGATTTGTGATTGAATGTAAGGACCAGTACTCTTTTCTTTAAAGCCAATGTTAGGTGCGGTATTCTAAATGGCAGACTAATTGGCACTTACTTTTTTCGGCATAATCTCAATTCAGAAAGATATTTGAACTTTCTTATGAATGGAATTACTGAAGTAAGTGACGACATGTCGTTAGAGGAAAGAGACGTCTTATGGTTTCAACAAGACGGAGCTTCAATTCACAGTACTATTAATGTAAGAAATTTTTTGAACACCTTGTTTAAAGGCAAGTGGATTGGAAGATATTCACAATACCCAAGGCCAGCAAGATTCCTGGACATAACGCCCCTAGGATATCTGTCTTGAAATAATACCCCCAAGAGTTTTGAAAAATGTAACCAAAGAATTTTGCAATAGGATAATAATAGTACGTATGGAAAGAGAAGGGGAGGACATACAGAAATGTAAAAAAGAGAAAAAACTAAAATATTGAAATTTTAAATCAAAACTTCACATTTAGATTTTTAATGTAATGACAAACAACTTTTCCTTATGGTACTTTCCAAATTTTGATAAATAAGAACATTTCAGTCTATTTTAAAATTTCTAATGACATTTTGGAGGTGTCATAGTTTTGAAATGACAAATATTTTGGCAATTTTGTCGTTATTAATCCTGCTGACACTAATGATAAACCCATTTAAAAAAAACAATTGAATCAAACTTTTCCATATGGTGCAGACTTTTTGGCGTACACTGTATATAAAATGGCAAATTAATAGAATATAATCACGTATATTTTTCAAATCAACAACTAACTATAAAAAACTTTAGGTACCTAACTACTATGTTTCTAAATGATAATCATATTCTGGGCGTGCAATTTAAAATTTTCGTGGCCGGTGAGGTGTAATATCTACATAACGTAATCCCATTGAATATTTTGCAAGGGTGGTGTTTACATAGGTTACATAGCTCCCTGACCGCTAAAATGATAATGCTCGTATTAGCTGCTAAGTAGATAAGCTAATAGACTCAAATTAAAGCATTTACATTATAAACGATAATTATTAAAATTCCAATGAAACTTTTTTAACTATACACTAAAAAATCATATAATTACTCAAGACACTTCTGTTTACAGCCAAATTATGCATTTACGAATGTGATAATGTACAAAATAACTGTATACAGAGTTCCATTAAAGGACAACGTACGTAGTTGTGATAAATACTGAAAAATCTATCCGTTTTGCGCCTACTGTGCAGTGTGCAAGCCCCGGTTCTCGTGTGATCTAAATAAAACACTAGCCGGTCAACAATTACGATATATTAACACTAAACTTATAAATCACTTATTACTACTTTATACTACAATAAAGCTTTCAGTTTTTGATTGATAACAACAGGTAAAACTGTCGTTTATTATGCACACTAGGGTGGAGTGAAAAATCTGACATTTTAGTTTCTGAACGCCTATATGCGGAAAAGTGGTGGGCTAAGTAATATTAATTCCCTACAAAACCTGGAGTCGATTGGATGGCGTTTAGCGGTGCCCCCACCACTTTCAAAATTTGTCGCCGTCTGCCAGAAACAAAGCCGATTCAATTATTTCTCCAGCGATTGTCGTTAAGTAAGTGTGCGTTTAAGCTGTGTATATTCATTCGAAAATAGTTTTACAACCGCATAATTGTATCTCGGTTACTTTGGTTGTTATTTAGTGAATTTTGATATTCAAGTCTTTTTGACTTGACGTTGCTGTATTCATGATGATCTTCTAGCAATAAAGAATTATCTTATCTTATCTCTTTTTGTGAAATATGCAAAAAACTAGAAAAGATATTGACTGCCCTGTATTTGGTGCTCCGTCCATGTTTAGGAAAAATACGTTACCTACATATGCGGATGTGATGAAAAACTATGCATATATACGTCAAACCTTAATTAACTCAGCTCAAAATAAAGCAGAACCGACTTTCAGTAACATTGCAGAGATTTTGATTGCAGAGCTGAAACTTGTTTGGTCTAAGGCGTCTATTCTCGTGATGACAGATCAACACATTTTACATATGATAAGACAATATCACGAAAAATTGAGAAACCTTAAGAAACCTCTAAAATCCCGATTGAATGATGCTCTTAGACAAAAAGTAAAAAAAATTAGGGAAATTGCAGAAACAAAACTTTTCCATATTTCGTCCTGAAAGTGCGCGAATTTTTCATTGTGTAAGTGTAAAAACAAAGTGCCAATTAGAGAAAGAGAATTTCTAGTAGACCAGAGAACTGAGAGAAAAATGTTTATTGGCACAATTGATCCAGTAGCTATGCGAAACATTCAGCGATCCTTACATCGGAGAGTCTTGGAAACAAGATCGGTACATTCAACTTCTACTTCCAATGTGCTGAATATAGAACTGTCAGATGGTGAAGAGACAGATGATATTGATGGCAATTCTAATGCAAAGCAGAAGGTTAGCAAGAAATTACAACGCCAATGATCTAAACAAATGCGTATTAACTTACCAAGTCTCGTATGAGGCTCAGTTTTCTCAGAGTAAATTGATCCTACATGTAGCTACTTTTCCACATACAGGCGAAATCAAATTCGAAAAAAACCTTTTTTTCGCCATTTTCGCTCCACCCTAATGCACACACGTACCGCGCAACTTGCGTTCTTACGTTCTTGGTTTTTACTAACGCACACCACCCACACGCGTACGTGCTTGAGTCAGTGACGTAGGGCTCGTCGCGATGAGAGGCGTGCTAATTTATTTTATTTTCCACATCCTCTGGCCCCCGAGTACGGAGTACTTCTTCTTCACTTTCTAATTCTAGCGGATACAGTAACTGAATAGGTCTTTTGAAAATTTTCTCACTTGGAAGCCGCATCTCGCAAGCCCGCACTCGGCCGTCTCGACCGTGGAAGAGATTGTTAATTCTAACTAACTTCCATACTTGGAATGCGCTGATCATGTAACAATACTACACTACCTTCTTTGAATAAGGTTGATTTCTTTGGGTCTAAGTGATGAGCGGTTCTCAATTGTTGCAAGTAATCAGTCGACCACCTCTTCCAAAATTTGTTCAGCGTTATTTCCCGTAGTTTCCACTTACTTAATAAGTCATTCCGTTTAATTTCTTCCAGTGGGACATCTTCTGTCAGATTCGATTTTGAGTCACCAATTAGAAATTTTTCTGGGGTCAGTATCCAAGTATTATTAATAATAATAATAATAATAATAATAATAATAATAATAATAGCGCAGCTGGCAGACGGAAGCATCCTAAGACATCTGGATGCCGGAGAGACCTACACGTACCTGGGTGTGCAACAACATCACATCCAGGACGTAAAACAAATTAAGGACACTCTCCGCGGCAAGTACAGACACCGACTTCGAAAGATTTGGTCTTCCGAACTTTCGGAAAAGAACAAGGTGTCTGCGACTAATATACTTGCCGTTCCGATTCTGCTCTACTCCTTTGGAGTAGTCAAGTGGACAGTAGATGAGCTGCGTCAATTGGATAGGGATACCCGCAAGATGATGCACATTCACAGAAGCATTCATCCTAGATCGTCCGTTCCTCGAGTGTACCTCCCACGTCAACGGGGGGGCAGAGGACTCTTGAGCCTGGAGTGCATGCATCGCAGAGTAGCGCTGAGTATGGCATGTAACATCTTGAGGAGCTCAGATCCACTCCTGCGGTTAGTGAGAGAACATGAAACCGTAGGAGTGGGCGGATTTTTATTTAAGGCAGCACGCAGGGCCGCAGATGATCTCTGTCTCGTTTTCGACTTCAGGCGAAGAGGCAGGCGAGGTGCTGATGCACAGTCAGTAACTGAGCTTCCGCCAAATCGCCTGACAACCCAAATTAAAGCTGCCGAGCAGAGAAATCTGTTCAGGCAGCACGTCGATAGACCCATGCATGGAGTGTTCTATAACAACATAGAGACGCTGGGCTTATCGACAAAGCTGACCTTCTCATTCCTGAGGTCAGCAGGGCTAAAGTCGGAGACCGAGGGATTCATTGTGGCCTGCCAAGATGGTGTCATTAACACCTTGGTCTACCGCAGTCGTGTTATGGGTGTAGAGGTCCCCGACCTAAATTGTAGGACCTGCCATCAGGCGCCGGAGTCGCTCATGCATTTACTATCTGCATGTCCGATTTATGCGACTTCGGCCTACATCCACAGACATAACGCGGCTTTACGAGTGCTGTATTACCATCTTCGGCACTCGTACGAGGTAGACCAAACACCAGTGCTGCCTTATGTTCCCGGAGAGATCGAGTCCGTTGTCGAGAACGAGAAGTGCCGAATTTATTGGAACTACTCGTTCCCGACCGTCAGGCTGATTTAAGCCAACAAGCCTGACATAGTCCTCCTCGACCACCAGACCAAGGTGATGTATGTCATCGAGTTCTCGGCACCTGCTGAGACAAACATCACCTTGAAGGAGGAGGAGAAACGGACCAAATACCGAGATCTCCGGTATGAGCTCCGAGCGCTATACCCAGACTACTCGGTCAAGATGGTCGTCCTGATAATCGGCGTTCTCGGTGGGATGAGGCCTACGCTGCTCTCAGCATTGAAGACCATACCGGCCTGCCAAAAATCAGCCGAATGGTTGGCAGGCCAAATGCAGAAGGCAGTCGTCTTAGGGTCCCTGCGTCTACTCAGGGCACATGATTCTGGAATCTACAACCACTAACCCTGCGGGACGTGGGGAGTGGTTGTAGATAATCCGCTGGCGCTTCCCCTGTGAGAATATCGGAGACACGGGAGAACTATCCAGCATCGCTAACGTGAAAAAAAAAAAAAAAATAATAATACATTTATTTACCAGTACAAAATACATAGTAAAGAGGTACAAATTCGGCACATACAGCCGTTCTTCCATTTGCCCTGCACACGTACACACACCCACACACACATACATGTCTCCACATAATTATTGGGACACACGTATAAACACCTACTATCAGGGTCTTGGAAGCATATGACAGCGTGTAGAGAACGCTGAGCTCATTACGTACCTACAATTCGTCTTTCGATACACACCGCAAAACTCGTTTTATAATGGCTAGAAGAATGTCCCGAATATTATTTTAGAGGTTTGTTTTCTGTGTTAAGGCTCGATAAACTGATACACTTTCATGTGTAGGCCCCGATTATTCTGTATAGTACGCTCATTGTGTGTGAAGACTCTATAAATCCTTAAATAATTCTATGTTCCGAATATTATGTTTGAGGTCAATTCTGTGCGAAGACCCGATAACTGATACACAATAGTTGCGTGTACAGCCCCGATTATTTGATTAGAAGTGCAATATGTGTGAATACCCGACAAGTTGGTAGGTAATGGATTTTGTGCCGATTATTCGGTTTTTATGCTCACTCTGTGCAACAACCTGATAAATGGATACACACTTGTTTGTACAGTACCGTCTATCGGTTTGATGTATAAAATGTTAAAGATCTATAAACGTAAGGATAACTTCGTCCTTAATACTTTTTAATTTTTAAATGCTGAAATTTGTGTCATACAGATTTCATACTTAAGTGATCTTCTACAGGTCCCAGGAAAACAAATTACATTACCAGATTCGATCTTCCGATCGTCGGGGGCGGCAAAATATTTTTTGTTTTGCTATTGAATATCGTGCACATTCCATATTCTAATATGGCATTTCTGCGGTCCATACGAAGTCAATTCCGATTAAGGATTTGCTTTTAAGATAGTCGGGAGCGGTATGGAAAATCTAACTTTCTTATTGAATATCGTGCACATTTCATATTTTAGTATGTCATTTCTGCGGTCCATAGAAAGTTAATGCCAATGGCAGATTCATTTTTCCGGGGGTCAGAAGAGGTATAGAAGATCTAATTTTCTTATTGAATATCGTGCACATTTCACATGTGCACGATGTCATTCGCATTGTCTCACCGCTCCAGGCGACTGGAAAGAGAATCTGCCAAACTCATTTATTTCTATGGACAGAGGAAATAATATATCAAAATATGAAACATGCACGACTCTGAAGAAGAAAACTACATTTTTTATACCACTCCCAATGATGGGATACTGAATATGCCAATGGCATTAACTTAGTACGGATAGCAGAAGCGTCATCTTAAAATATGAAAGATGCTCCCGGTAAGATAGTTAGATTTTGTTTACCGCCTCCGTCCCTCGAAACGAATCCGTAACCGACACTGACTTCGCGTGGACCGCAGAAATTACATTCAAATATGAAATGTGCACGATGTTCGATAGAAAAGTTAGACTTTATATACCGCCCTCGACCATCGGAAGAACGAATCCTTCATTGGATTTAACTTAGTACGAACCGCAGAAATGTCATATTAAAATATAAAATGTGTACTATATTCAATAAGAAAGTTAGATCTTCTAGACAGCCCCCGACCCTCGGAAAAACGAATCCGCTATTGGCATTAACTTTGCATCGACCACACAAATGCCATATTAATATGTATTAAATGTGCACGATATTCAATAGGAAAGTTAGATTTTGTATACCGCCTCCAACCCTTGGAAAAACGAATATGCCATTGGTTTTAACTTTGTATTGACCGCAGAAATGATATTAAAATATGAAATATGCGCGATGTTCAATGGGAAAGTTAGACTTTATATACCGCCCTCGATCATCGGAAGAACGAATCCTCCATTGGCTTTATCTTGGTATGGACCGCAGAAATGTCATATTAAAATATGAAATGTGCACGATATTCAATAAGAAAGTTAGATTTTCTGTACCGCCCCCGACCCTCGGAAGAGCGAATCTCATATTGGTTTTAACTTTGTATGAACCGCAAATATGTCATATTAAAATATGAAATGTACACGATATTCAATAGGAAAGCTAAAGAATTTCTATAGCGCCCCCGTCCCTCGGAAAAACGAATCTCATATTGGTTTTAACTTTGTATGAACCGCAAATATGTCATATTAAAATAAGAAATGTGCACGATTTTCAGTAAGAAAGTTACATTTTTTATACAGCCCCCGAGCCTTACAAAGACGAATCCGTAATCGACATTGACTTCGTATGAACCGCAGAAGTGATACATTAAATTGTGAAATGTGCACGATATTCAATAAGAAAGTTAGATCTTCTATACCGTCCCCGACCCTCCGAGTAACGAATCCGCTATTGGCATTAACTTTCTATGGACCGCAGAAATGACATACTAAAATATGAAATGTGCACGATATTCAATAAGAAAGTCTATACCGCTCCCGACTATCTTAAAAGCAAATCCTTAATCGGAATTGACTTCGTATGGACCGCAAAAATGCCATATCAGAATATGGAATGTGCACGATATTCAATAGCAAAACAAAAAAATTTTGCCGCCCCCCACGACCGGAAGATCGAATCTGGTAATGTAATTTGTAGCCTTACAAAGACGAATCCGTAATCGACATTGACTTCGTATGAACCGCAGAAATGACACATTAAAACATGAAATGCGCACAATTTTCAGTAAGAGAGTTAGATTTTCTATACCGCGCCCGACACTCACAGGAACGAATCCGATATTGGTTAACTTTGTATGTACCGCAGAAATGTCATTAAAATATGAAATATATACGATTTTCAGTAAGAAAGTTAGATTTTCTATACCGCCCGCGACCTTCGGAAAAACGAATCCACCATTGGCTTTAACATTTTATGGACCGCAGAAAAATCATATTAAAGTGGAATATGCGCGATACTCAATAAGAAGATTTTCAGTAAGAATGTTAGATTTTCTATACCGTTCCCGACCCTCGGAAAAACGAATCGGTAATCGGTAAACTTTGCATGAACCGCAGAAGTGACATTAAAATATGAAATGTGCAAGATATTCAATAGGAAAGTTAGATGTTTTACATCGCCCCCGACCCTAGAAAAAACGAGTCCGCTATTGGTTTTAACTTTGTATGAACCGCAGAAAAGACATGTTAAAATATGAAATGTGCACGATTTTCAGTAAGAAAGTTACATTTTCTATACCGCCCCCGTCCCTCGAAGAAACGAATCCGTAATCGGCATTAACTTTGTATGGTCCTCAGAAATGCCATATTAAAATATGAAATACGCACGATTTTCAGTAAGAAAGTTAGATTTTCTATACCGCCCGCGACTCGGAAAAACGAATCCGCAATTGGCTTTAACATTCTATGAACCACAGAAAAGTCATTTTAAAATATCAGATATGCACAATAAGAAGATTTTCAGTAAGAAAGTTACATTTTCTATACCGCCCCCGGCCCTCGAAGAAAAGAATCCGTAATCGGCATTAACTTTGTATGGTCCTCAGAAATGCCATATTAAAATATGAAATACGCACGATTTTCAGTAAGAAAGTTAGATTTTCTATACCGCCCGCGACTCGGAAAAACGAATCCGCCATTGGCTTTAACATTCTATGAACCACAGAAAAGTCATTTTAAAATATCAGATATGCGCAATAAGAAGATTTTCAGTAAGAAAGTTACATTTTCTATACCGCCCCCGGCCCTCGAAGAAAAGAATCCGTAATCGGCATTAACTTTGTATGGTCCTCAGAAATGCCATATTAAAATATGAAATACGCACGATTTTCAGTAAGAAAGTTAGATTTTCTATACCGCCCGCGACTCGGAAAAACGAATCCGCCATTGGCTTTAACATTCTATGAACCACAGAAAAGTCATTTTAAAATATCAGATATGCGCAATAAGAAGATTTTCAGTAAGAAAGTTACATTTTCTATACAGCCTCCGAGCCTTACAAAGACGAACCCGTAATCGACATTGACTTCGTATGAACCGCAGAAGTGATACATTAAATTGTGAAATGTGCACGATATTCAATAAGAAAGTTAGATCTTCTATACCGCCCCCCACCCTCCGAGTAACGAATCCGCCATTGGCATTAACTTTCTATGGACCGCAGAAATGACATACTAAAATATGAAATGTGCACGATATTCAATTAGAAAGTCTATACCGCTCCCGACTATCTTAAAAGTAAATCCTTAATCGGAATTGACTTCGTATGGACCGCAGAAATGCCATATTAGAATATGGAATGTGCACGCTATTCAATAGCAAAACAAAAAAATTTTGCCGCCCCCGACGACCGGAAGATCGAATCTGGTAATGTAATTTGTAGCCTTACAAAGACGAATCCGTAATCGACATTGACTTCGTATGAACCGCAGAAATGACACATAAAAACATGAAATGCGCACAATTTTCAGTAAGAGAGTTAGATTTTTTATACCGCCCCCGACACTCACAGGAACGAATCCGATATTGGTTAACTTTGTATGTACCGCAGAAATGTCATTAAAATATGAAATATATACGATTGATCAGTGAGAAAGTTAGATTTTCTATACCGCCCGCGACCTTCGGAAAAACGAATCCGCCATTGGCTTTAATATTTTATGGACCGCAGAAAAATCAAATTAAAATGGAATATGCGCGATATTCAATAACATGATTTTCAGTAAGAAAGTTAGATTTTCTATAGCGTTCCCGGCCCTCAGAAAAACGAATCGGTAAACGGCATTAACTTTGTATGAACCGCAGAAGTGACATTAAAATATGAAATGTGCACGATATTCAATAGGAAAGTTAGATGTTTTATATCGCCCCCGACCCTAGGAAAAACGAGTCCGCCATTGGTTTTAACTTTGTATGAACCGCAGAAAAGACATATTAAAATATGAAATGTGCACGATTTTCAGTAAGAAAGTTACATTTTCTATACCGCCCCCGTCCCTCGAAGAAACGAATCCGTAATCGGCATTAACTTTGTATGGTCCTCAGAAATGCCATATTAAAATATGAAATACGCACGATTTTCAGTAAGAAAGTTAGATTTTCTATACCGCCCGCGACTCGGAAAAACGAATCCGCCATTGGCTTTAACATTTTATGAACCACAGAAAAGTCATTTTAAAATATCAGATATGCGCAATAAGAAGATTTTCAGTAAGAAAGTTACATTTTCTATACAGCCTCCGAGCCTTACAAAGACGAACCCTTAATCGACATTGACTTCGTATGAACCGCAGAAGTGATACATTAAATTGTGAAATGTGCACGATATTCAATAAGAAAGTAAGATCTTCTATACCGCCCCCCACCCTCCGAGTAACGAATCCGCCATTGGCATTAACTTTCTATGGACCGCAGAAATGACATACTAAAATATGAAATGCGCACGATATTCAATTAGAAAGTCTATACCGCTCCCGACTATCTTAAAAGTAAATCCTTAATCGGAATTGACTTCGTATGGACCGCAGAAATGCCATATTAGAATATGGAATGTGCACGCTATTCAATAGCAAAACAAAAAAATTTTGCCGCCCCCGACGACCGGAAGATCGAATCTGGTAATGTAATTTGTAGCCTTACAAAGACGAATCCGTAATCGACATTGACTTCGTATGAACCGCAGAAATGATACATAAAAACATGAAATGCGCACAATTTTCAGTAAGAGAGTTAGATTTTTTATACCGCCCCCGACACTCACAGGAACGAATCTGGTATTGGTTAACTTTGTATGTACCGCAGAAATGTCATTAAAATATGAAATATATACAATTTTCAGTGAGAAAGTTAGATTTTCTCTACCGCCCGCGACCTTCGGAAAAACGAATCCGCCATTGGCTTTAATATTTTATGGACCGCAGAAAAATCATATTAAAATGGAATATGCGCGATACTCAATAAGATGATTTTCAGTAAGAAAGTTAGATTTTCTATAGCGTTCCCGGACCTCAGAAAAACGAATCGGTAAACGGCATTAACTTTGTATGAACCGCAGAAGTGACATTAAAATATGAAATGTGCACGATATTCAATAGGAAAATTAGATGTTTTATATCGCCCCCGACCCTAGGAAAAACGAGTCCGCCATTGGTTTTAACTTTGTATGAACCGCAGAAAAGACATATTAAAATATGAAATGTGCACGATTTTCAGTAAGAAAGTTAGATTTTCTATACCGCCCCCGACACTCACAGGAACGAATCCGATATTGGTCCTTACTTTGTATGGACCACATAAATGTCATTAAAATATGAAATGTATACGATTTTTAGTAAGAAAGTTAGATTTTCTATACCACCCGCGACTCGGAAAAACGAATCCGCCATTGGCTTTAACATTCTATGGACCGCAGAAAAGTCATTTTAAAATATCAAATATGCGCAATAAGAAGGTTTTCAGTAAGAAAGTTAGATTTTCTATATCGCCCCCGTTCCTCGAAGAAATGAATTCGCAATCGGCATTGACTTCGTATGGATCGCAGAAATGACATTAAAATATAAAATGTGCACGATATTCAATAGCAAAATAAAAAATGTTGTGCCACCCCAAACGACCGGAAGATCGAATCTGGTAATGTAATTTGTTTACCTGGGACTTATAGAAGATCATACTAAAATACGAAATCGGTATGATACAGCTTTCAGCAATTAAAAATTAAAAAGTATTTAGGATTTATTGCTGGCGGTGTATTAAAACCACTTCACTTCTGAACTCGGATAGGTAACACACGAAAGTGAATTATCGGTACTCTACCTGTACACTTATGCTAAAACCTGGAAAATCGTTCAATATTATTTTGAAACGCGTAAATAAATACCCACAAGAACAGATTCTCTGTAAAAAACTGATAAATAAATCTGACTAGAGATGTGTAACACTGTGTTGAATGGCGTTTTTGTGCTGACACCTATTGGTGTGTCACATGTGTTGAAACAGCTTATATGACACAGTGACACTTTTATAACACTCGAGATGGCGGGAGCTGGAGGGTTCATGTGCGATAATACAGATCACGCAGACGCACCCGCAAGTTTCTACGCAGTTTAGTAGGTAAATGAAACAAATCAATCACAAACATAAAAAATTTATTCAAAATAAAACTATTTCTTTCATCCATTTTGGATATAACAAAACTAGAAATTTGCATCAAGCTACACCAAAAATGAAAACGGACTAATCCTTATTGTTTAAATTGAGATTTATATATAAAAACCCCTTGAAATGTTTTATTTGTTTTTTGTCTCTTGTTTTTCATTAACTATCAATAACTATAATTTTTATTTCGCAAGCACACTTGTAGACAACAATCTCTAGACGGCAAACCGTTATGAAGCATTTTTTGTGTGGCTGTTAGTAGTAGCTCTCTGGGAATCCGCAAATCTCGCATCGTATTATTAAACAGTGCTGCTGTGTTGCATTTTCAACACTGATACTGTGATACTGATAGATACTTTAGCGCCAATGACGTACGGTACTTGAAACCATTTTGCTGTATTATGACACAATTGTGCTGATGTTTTGTGTTGACACCTCAAGCAGTGTCAGTATTATTGTTTCAACACAAGAAAATTTAGAGTGTTACCCATGAGTAAATCTGACAACTTGTCGGGACATCACACACAGTTAAAGTTTCAACAGGTAGTCGAAGGTGGCGCTAGCCGACGCCTGCAACACGAGACCCCGTACTTATCTGAAAACAAGAAAAAAGATGCACACATGCACAGTGTACACTTATTGGGTCATTTTAAAATTTCATGCTCTGAAGGTCATTCGATATCAACAGAGCTCATTGATATCGGCAATGTTACTGTCCAAATAAATCTCGAAACAGCACGAAAAAGTCTTATCTAGAGTCTTTGTCACTTAACCACTCATGTCCAAATAGGAAAGTTCTACAAATTTCCAGAAAATACCCTTAACTACACGAAAAAGTCTTGTTCAGTCTTTATCAGTTCTCAGTTCAAAGGATTTAATTACTACCACTAATGTCCTAATAAAATGTTCTACAATGTCTTAAAAATGCACTTAACGTTATTTCCTGTTCAAAAATAACCCCTGAACAATGTCCAGTAAATCAGTCCTCTGTGTTAACACTACTTTCCGAGAATTCAAACCTTCTCCAACGCTTCCGAAAAATCCTCTTATTAAAATTCCGCTTCTGACACCAAATTATCGCGTATTTGCACCACTGAGCCACCCCTTCAGGATCCGTGGGTTCCAGAGTCATCTTGAACCAAATCGAGAATCTTCTCCCACCACTCTCCAGAAAAATCGATTTCTTTCTACATTTTTCTTTCTACATATTTCTAGAACATCTATTGACTATCAGTCATGGGGTATCACTCTCCACTTTTTAAGGGGTGTAATGCATAATAATACAAAAAATATCTTATGATTATGACGATACTACTATAATAGTTACAAAAGAAATTAGTAATTTTTGAAAGCTTTTATTTAACCTCACTTGTTTATTTGTTAATATCTATAGGTCAAATCTTGCAATCAAAATTTCGGCTAGTTCTAATTAAGCTAAAACTTTGAAATTTTGCACACGTGTACAGGGTTTTTCATTATATTTAGGCCATCCTTTATTATCGTTATTATCAGAGACAGAAAAAAGTTTCGAACAAAAGTTGTAGGGCTGTAACTGGAAGCACAGTGGCGTGCAGAAATTAAGGGTTACAAGAAGCAATATATTTTTTTAATTGAACACCCTGTGTATTTAAATTTTTGAATTATCCTTTTTTCTGATTTCAAAATTATGACATATGATAGTCCTATCTTCAACTGTTTTTGAGTTATTGAACATTGAAAATCGTATTGAAGCTATTTATTGTACGAACGGAAAATACTTACACTTACCCCCTAAAATTACGCCTTAATCAAAAGAGAGAGTTTGACTGATACCACGTAAACTAGTGTCCAGATGCCATGCGACTAAGTTTAAAATATGAATTTGATATTTTAAAGGAGTCAAAGGATATTGCAGAAAAACTGAAAATTATTATTCCCCTTTCAAATGGGTATATCTCCCTTATTATTCATTTTCGGAAACAAGTTTATTTAAAAGACTTTTTCTTGTTTTTTGTAGGAAGGGAAAATTTTCAAAAAGACACCCCGACAATATGTGAGGAGTATTTCCGAACTTTCGGTGTTTCTGCTGGTTTGAAATTAGCGCAAAATCAGCGGGTTATTCTAATAAAAGAACTGCTGTTTTTATCTTAAGGGTTCCAACCCACTTCCCTCTCATCCTCCTCTTTCCATTTCAGAATGCTGTTAATAGCAGCCTCTATCTCTGCCAGTTCACCTCGGGCTGCAGCATAACCCCGATTATATTTTCAGGGGATAGCTGTATTCTCGATAATTCCTGCATCCTTTCCTCCCTCCATATGTTGCATTGGAACATAGTCACAGTTTGATAATATTCAGTTGGGTCACTTCCCCTTATTTTTGTCTATGACCCCCCACTCTTGCCATCGACGCGTGGGCTACACTCAGTACGGAACTAATTAGTTCTCAATTATAGCGCGCGTATGTCCAAAAGTTGCAAAATAAGATTACCTGTTGTGTATTATTTGTTTTCGTATTCAAAAGTTCAAAAAAGATTGGAAAAATGAGTACTGCAAGTTATTTAAATTATTAATGAATTTATTTAATAATACCTCCAGCTGTTTCCAGTGCATTTTTTTTAGAAATCGCAGAAATTTCAATGAATTGTTTGATTCATTACATTATTATTATTATACAATATTCTTTATGTTTGAAACTGTTTCCTAATTATGTGAATTTTGTGCTATGGTTATATTACAACATAGATATAACCAACAAATTTGACATTTAATTCGGTACGCTGCGCGCCGGTGTTCGCTACTCAACTTTAAAGCTGGCGCCATTCCCCTCTGTGCGCGTGGTCTTTGCACACTCGATCTGGTCTAGAATATAAAAAACGAAACCAAGTCCCATTTTATCTACATAGAGTAGATAGGGAGTGAGTCTACTGTATATTTCTCTACTACAGTGTGTCCTGCATATTAATTTTCACCACAATATGTGCATTCCCGGTTGTCAATTTTGTCGAAATCAAATAAGTACTCTGCAAAGCACCGATAGGACTTACGTGAGGTGATATCCCACCTCCCCATATATCCGCTCCGCCCATACACTCACGTTAGTAATGTGGCTTCTCATCCATCTCCCTTTATTGGAAGTATCCCATCTGATTTGCCAGCGGCTATTCCCTTCTCAATTCCCTCGTATGTTTCCAGTCTTATAAACGCTGCAGACTCTTAATGCTACCCAGCGCTGTCTTCACGAAGTACAGGACACTGGACAGCAGTTTCCTCTTGCTCGCTCTCGGCCCGTGCATGTTCGCTATGAGTCTCCCTATGGCAGCAACAGTCTTTCCTGCCATCTCCGATGTCTGCGTGGCATGTACTTCAAAAGAGAGCTTCGGGTCCAGCCATATCCCCAGGTATTTGAAGCAACCACTTATTTCCCTCTGCCCTACTCTTACTGTAATAGGTGACAGATTTCTCTTCCGGGTGATGACGAGCAGTTTCTTTTTCTCCGGAGCTGTCTCCATCTTCCTGTTCTTCAGCCACCTTTCCATTCTTCTAATGGCCGTGTCCGCGCCTTTCATTATGTCACGCGCCATTGTTCCTGCTATCGTGATGGCTGAGTCATCCGCACATCGTGTAACTTTTACCCCCTTCATTTGGGGCAGTCGGAAAATATCATCAAACATCGGACTCCACAGGCTTAGACCTAACACAGAACCCTGCGGAACTCTGCACGTTACCCTCTTCCACTCCATCTCGCCTTTGACTTCGAAGCCTCCTCTCCTTCATTCAAAGTAATTTTTCAGTATCCTAGTTAGATACGGTGACACTCCCAAACTTCTAAGTTTCGCGATCCTTTCCAACCTGCCGTGTTGAAGGCGTTACTCACATCCAGTGTGATAACTACACAGATTAGCTTCGTGGCTAAAGCCACCTCTGCTGTTTTCGTGAATCGCCTTATGGCTTCTACCGTGGACCGCCCTTTTCCTAAAGCCACACTGGCTATGTGACAACTCACCCTTCTGGCATATTTCACTCTCTAGCCTCCCGAGCAGCAGGTACTCAAGTAGCTTTGCCGTTGCGTCCAGCAAGCATACCGGCTGGTAGGAAAACGGGTCCTCGAGAGGTTGCCCCTTTCCTTATTAAGACGACCCTCGACATTCTCGACATCTGTCAGGGAAATCCCATCTCGCAAAAACTCGGTTCATTACCTTCAAGATGGTTGCAGACAAAAAATTTAGCTATCTCCGGTGGTATTTCCTTCAGATCTGCGACTTTACCATTCTTCAGTCTTATTCTTATTCTTGTCACCGGTGTCGTGTCACAGCATAAATAAAAGACAGCAGGCAAACTTAAAAGGCGGGAACGGCTTGCGCTGATCGTTCGCGCATGACGCCATTTAGATGTAAAACCTTGTAAACAGTGAGGGCGGTCAAGCATACAATTTAGTGCATTCATAGACGTGCTTTGTGCGGTTTGTCTAGGATCATTTCCCTGTTCTTGTTTCAAAACATGGGTTTTGTTTGTGCTGCAAAACATTGCCAAAACAAAAGTTATTTTTGCAAAAAGTCATTTTTTATATTCCCTACTGATATTCAGGTCTATTCTGTAACATTTTTGTTAAGTTTTAACGGCAAGGTCACTTAAAATAATTAGCGGAATGAAGTTAACGGTCGGTCGTATTCTGTACACTTTTTTTAAGGTTAAATTTAACCAACATCGTTTAAAATTAGAGGCGACTTTGGACCTGCCACTAAAATTTTACGGTACCGTTAAAGGGGCAAAAACACCGTATTTTATTTTCGGTTCATAAAATTTTGTATATCATTCAGTACATGGCACTTTGTTTAAGAAACTAGCAGGACCATTCAAAATACAGAAACAAAATATTTAATCTAACCTTTGAATTGATTTGCCAACCGAAAAATTGTTATTTGCATAACTCCGAAGACAACATAATACTTCAGAAATTTTTTGACTTTTCACTAGAATAAAATGTTTGTCAATGAGTTTGAGATTCTTTTGACGACCTATTTTCTCATTTATATCCAGTAATTATTTTTCCGCCTTCAAATAATCGTGATCATAACCTCAAATAGAAGCGCGGGTCCTGTTTGACGATAATTTTATGCGGTAGGTATTCAATTTTATCTGCATGTATAATATATTTTGTGGGATTATCGTCCGTCCTAAATACTCTACTCATTGTCTTAACTACTTTCATTCAATGACTTCACTGCTCTCATTAGGTTTGTTTTAATTTGATCTTGAGCATATAAGGGAAAGAAATAACCGGTCGTTAAAAACTTATGACTTTAACAGGTCCGTTAGATGGTCGCATAGAGAATAGAAAAATCAGTTATTGTTTTTAGCATTCCGTTAAAATTAAAATTTTAGCAGGGCATCTATTTTTAACCAAAAACATTACAGAATAGACCCATAGATAGTTTATTAATCTTGAGTATATTATTTTTTCAAAAATTTTGCTTATATTTGAGAGTAAAGCAATAGGCCTATAATTGTTAATAACATTCTTATCCCAATATTGTCTAAATGTTATTTGCGGCATTATCTTAATTTTTTTTCCTTCTTCAATTCTTTGGGACTTCCTGCCACATATATGTGGCTTTCTTAAGCGGTGTTCGGGGAACCTACAAAATATCACAATTAACCAGAATGTTACTGGTAAATAACCTCTAAGCCTGTGACTTTTACGTCAAAGGATCAACAGAAATAAGTATAAAAACTTGAAATTAAACATTTCGTAAAAAAAGATTTTTCAAAAAAGCCTTGAAAAGGAAACAGAATAGATTTCCGAAATGTCGGCGAAATATTTAATTTCAAGTTTTTTATACTTATTTGTGTCGTTTAATTAAAAAAAGCGACTTTTAACTGATCCTTTCACGTAAAAGTCACAGGCGTAGAGGTTATTTACCAGTAACATACTGGTTAATTGTGATAGTTTGTAGATTCCCCGAGCACTGCTTAAAAAAGAAAACATCATGTGGCAGGAAGTCCCAAATAATTGAAAAAGGAAAAAAAATTCTTATCCCCTTTTTTCTTATATACATCTTTAACTTTTGTGGGAATATTCCAGTTTGCAACGATAAATTTATTATATGGCTCAGAAGATTAGGTACTTCTGCAGCAACATGCTTCAGAAGTTTTACTGGTATTTCATCTTCCCCTATAGACTTAGATATTGTACTCCATCTAAAATTATTATTTATTAGTGGAATGGCGATATATCTCTTTCCGACCTTCGCATTTTCATACATAATTTTTTTTTGTAAAATGTAAATGTTATACGAATAAAGACATTTATTATTTTTATTTGTTTATTTGTTCCCTTTATCTGTAACTAAGTTCAAAATAGCCTTTACTTTAATTAATTATTTATTATAAAACAAAGTTCAAATTCAAAATATATTTTTTTACATCAACCTTTATTTGTTATGTTTAACTTAAATTGTGTAATACGGTCCTGTCGGAATTATATTTGTGAAATGAAATTATTTCGAAACCAGCACTGATTTTTACACCGAAATGGCGTCTTCAAGGTCAATGATTTTAGTTTTGAAAATTCAACGATTCTGGCGAGAGTTTGTTTCTCTGCTGTCTTTTTCTTATGCTGTGGTCGTGTTGTTCACCTACGTTATACGTGATGTACCGGTGGTCACTCAGAGTGCCTCCCACCTACTTATCGTCCTAGCTGCTCCTCCTGAGGGCAACGTTAGGTCCGGGATGGAGCCGGTATGCCCCCTGATAAATGATTACCATATTTTTTTTGGGATGTCAGCCACAGAAATATCGGAAAACAATTTTGGACCACCTTGTATGTATATTTGTTAAGAAAATCTGTTAATATGAAAGTCAAATAATAAGTGTAGAGAATATGATGAAATTGGTCGTCACTAAAGCATGAATATTTGCAGGGGTAAGTACAGAAAGCGGGGATCTTTTAGGAGTAGATACCATTCGAAAGAAATAAAGAATGCATCAAATTTTTATTAAACTTTCTTTTCTAGGATGAGCAGTTTCCGTGAAAATCGCATGGAAAGACATTTGGCAAATAGGAATACCTTAAATCCAATAAAACAATTGTGGGGTGTGCCCTTCTGGCTTTACCAACGATTTGTTTTTATCCTTTATGATGAGAAATATCTTAGACTAGGAAAGATAGATGGTGAGGACTCGTAACAGCGCATAATCGCCACGCTAACAAGTTGTGCCTAAGACGCCATTGCGGTGGTGGCACACAAACGGTAGAGAGCAAAATGAAATTTTCCAATAGAAGTGATTTATAAGTGATTTAGTGCTAATTTATGTAATGTGCCTACATGATGGTATCATATTCTATAAACTACTGTAAAAATCACAGCGGGAAGAAATTGAAAGGAGTGACGCTTTGCAGGTTAAAGTATATCCAGTTTTCACTTTACCTAGTTAAATTAACTGTAGGCCTATTATTTACTTAATTATATCCGTGTGCATGCAATGATAATGAGAAGCATAGTATATCATTTTCTGGTATGCAATTTGCACGTTATTTGATTGAAATTTTCATTCATCTTTTCTTCATTGAATATAGAACAGTGCATCCGAAATGACACTTTTTCCATGGGCGTAGATATATCGATTATGGTGTTATATTATATAGAATGTAGAATAAATTCTGGTATGTAAGATATGAGTAAATATATTTATGGTAGTGAATATTAATTGTATTATTATGAAGCTGTTTTTGGAAAAATACCAGTTTTGTATCGTTTTATTCCTTTGATGTGATAAACTTGACACCTACATATTGTACATATGTTCCGCCACTTTCGCTTGCTCTCTGGTGGCAGGTGGCTTCACTATTGGCAGTAGCGTTACGACTCCTTACAATATATATCTTTCCTACTCTAAGAGAAATATAGATTGGCCTAAGGTAAAAATTTACAAAACCTCAAATTACATCAAAATAATTAATTTTAATTTCTCTTTGTTCATGAGGCAAAAATAATGCCATTTAATTATAAAAATATGTAATTGTTTCCCCAACCAGTTAGTTCAAAGGAGTAATCTGGTTCGTCGAATTTTCCGCAAGAGTAATTAAAATTAATTAACCCAAATTTATTTAAGTGAAAGAATTTTTAAAGGGATTTTTAGCGGGGAATGCAGTTGATTTCGGCTCCAGGCTTGTTAGTTGCAGATTTAATAAAGGGAAATTCAATACTGATAAAGAGCTAATAGTGAAATAAGTCGCTCATATTAAATTAGAAGTAGATTAAATAAAATCTAGTTGAAAATGTTTCAAATAACGAAATCCTCGAAATATTTGCAAAATCGCGTTTAATTTTATTTAATTATATTCAACAGTCTTTGTAATGAAGCCAGATTAAATAAAGTTTCATCGCTGTTAAACAGTTTTAAGTTGGTAGACATGCATGTCACAGTGCGGTAATCAAAACGGGGCTGAGATTAAAAAGGGTTATAGGAAAAGTGTTCGTTTTATTCAATAACGTCACTTGAACAGAAAGCCAATTATCGAACAATCTCCTTTTTCTGTATTCTTCCGAAAGTAATAAAAATTACAACTCTTGTAATATTTCCAGTCAACAGGTATTGAAGCTTCCGTCGGCTAACGGGGTGGCGTTCCACTTACAGCATTCATTGGAATTCTACTGTCAACTTCAATATTCACAGATAATTACAATTACTAGTCTAGGCAAAAGGGAGTTTTAGATAAAAAAATGCCAGTCAGGGATTTTCAGCGGGAATATGTACCTCTCAGTATGTATAACTATTGTATCTAAAATCCAACAGCTGAAAATTAGTGCGTCTATGTTTAATTTATAAGTAAAGTTACGGAAACCGAGTTTTTGACTTGTATAAATTTATCTTTAGGTTTTACAAAAACACGCCCGTGGAAGAAGTTGTAGATATTAAAAATATTTACAGTGGGCCCAGTCGCATTCAAATCGATTAATTAGTTTTTTAAAAACCTGCAAAATGCTGCTAAAAGATGCTGTTATATAATTAATTTTTAACTTTAAAAATAATGAACATAGACGTAACAAACTTTGAGAGATTGTAGGTTTTGCTGTGCAGAATAAGTGTTTTTTTCTTTGGAAATGTGTACTTGTATAATTTTTTGAAGAAAGTATTTGTTTATTAAGAAGGCACTTTTTGAGAATTAATTGCTAAAGCTTAGTGATGTCGTAGTGTAACATGGTTGGGTTTATTTTCTTCCTCAAGAGTTTTCTTCCTCATCAGCACTGACGTCAACAATAGAGAGATATTGCATTGTCACATAACGGCATCCGCTATTACAGGATCGCGTTATTTGACATCTAAACATGCGCATATTTAATCTGCGTTAAGACATGCGGTAATAACTTAGCGCCTGACGTAATTTCCGTACATTTAGCGAGCGTCGTATGAACGACGTTATCCTCACTTCGGTGAAAATCGGGAACAACCAGAATCAGCCGATCTGTATTTGTGTATTCTATATTACCACCAGCCAATATACCTGCTTCCGACATGGAGGAATCTCCATTATAAGCCTAAGTATATGTAAATATTATATCATATGAATCATATCATACAAAAATTCATCTTTGTTTTGTCTACAATCGACTCCAAAAAACTTAGTTTGAAAGGTCTTTTTGAGTAAATTGGAGACCCCTTTTTAGAAAACAAGACCAGTTTGATTTTAAAATTAACTTACTTAAAATTTATCTTTCAAATTTTTAATATTTTACAACAGGAATATGTTTCTAAATTTGACGACTATTTGACATAAAAAGTGACGTGTTACATAACCTAGTTACGTACGAATGGAACTGCAATGCAATAAGTCTGAATCAAAGCTGTGTTATTTGCCTCAATAACGTAACGTAATTAGCGAACGTCGTGCGGTATCACTGACTGCAATGTCTCTCTAATATCTATCCAAATAACAATAATTGGGCAAAGATACATGCAGAGGAAAGTAAAGTTAAAAGAGGTTCGTTTTATTTACTGAGATGCTTTCTTGCAAAAGTATCATTCTATCCCGTCGAGCTATCCCAAATCGACTGGCTATAACTCTTTGCGGGTCCACAGGAAGCCGAGATGATGATGATTTTGTAATGAAGCATCCTAAAGTCATACCTCATTACTAAGAAGTTTCAGTGTAGTGCCGTGTGCACATTTGCCACACGACGGCGATTCATACTCGATATACTAAATTTGCACACCGCCCGACCCCGACCGTCTCAAAAAGGAGGGATAGTTTCGTGTATAAAAGCCCAGCCGCGGATCGAGAAGAGCACTGGGTACATCTCTCCGTAAACTGCCGATGGCGCGCTGAGCCGAAGACACTTTGCTGATTTATGCACCAAGTGACGTGACTCTCCGGAGCGAATATATCTTGACCTAGAAAAGTTCTACGGCGCGTTGAACCGAAGAACGGACCTTGTGCCAAATGTTATTTAGTCCAGCGATGCCCCGTCGTCCCGACGAAACCGACACGGAGCAAATATAAATTAACAGGGGAGTGACCCGGCGAGTTGAGCCGATAGCTTGCTCGGGTTGACGGTTATTAGCCCGCCGCCGTTTCCGCCGTCAAAACCCCTACTCGTCGCATCACTGCATTACACTCTCGTCGTCTCTCTCACTCATACGATTTAAATGTCACCTGATTACCAATAACCGTAAAAGATACGGACCTGAAAACCGATAACCTGTAACTATTGTATATTATGTAAACCTGCATATTTTACCTGTTGAAGATAATAAAATTGTTAATTTTGATTGGGTTGTCTTATTAAACTAATCTGGATCCTGAACTAATCTCCGACTCCAGCTACCCAGAGCAAAACACCGTTACATAATTTGGCGCCCGAGCAGATTTTAAGACATTAGTTCATTCCGGATAACCCAAAAGGTGACATTTACAAACGAGAGATAGACAAATAGAAAGAGTGTAACATAATTTAACACCCGAAACAGATTTTAAAAGGTAGATTTACTCCAGACAACCCAAAAGTATACATTTATACTAAGAGAGAGATATTAAAATATTTAGAGGGAGACACAAAATATTCCAAACCATAGAAATGAGTTTGTCAGACACAGATGGTGCTTATGGACTAGAAGTCGCAGATACCACAGTAGGATGGATATATAAATTAAAGAAAGATGAACTGCAAGTAGAATTATCCAAGTACGGCGCAATTACAACTGGAACAGTGGAAGAGCTCCGAAGTAGACTAAAAAGTTATTTACGTAGCGAGGCAGCCAAGAAAGTTGATGCCACGCCCACCCAAATAAATCCTACAATACCAGACATGTCATACATTATACCAACACCCATGGGTACGGTTTTAACTGAAGTTCGCAAATGGAACGTTCGTTTCGACGGCAGAAAAGACGTTTTCTCATTTCTAGAACGTGTAGAAGAACTACAGTCTGGATACAATTTCAATGATGAACAAATGCTACGAGCCCTACCCGAACTACTACAAGGCGATGCATTATTATGGTACAGAAATAATAAAACGTCCTGCAATACGTGGGATCAATTTGTCACAAAGTTAACAGCATTTTACGCACCCTCAGATTACCATTTAAAGTTGGAAGACGAAGCAAGGCTCCGTGTACAAAAAGACAACGAAAATATAAAAGATTATATAATAGCAATCCAAACTCTACTGCGGAGGCTTAAAAATATCACCCCAGAACAGAAGTTATACCGAATATACTCAAATTTAAAACCAGAATACCGAAAATATATCAAACGAACCGATTTCCAGACACTCGATCAATTAATAACCCTAGCAAATGAACACGAAACTGTTTGCAAAGAAGAAAAGACAGCCAAACAAAATTTACAAACAGGCACACCAAGATTAGGTTTAAATTACACACCGGACAGATATTATCAAGCACCGAATTATAGAAATAATTATGGAAACAACACACAAAACTACAATAGGCCGGCCACCCAGAATTATTCTAGATCAACAGATCAGGTGCAGAGACAAACCGCCGCCGAGTACACCAGAACACAAAACAATGCTAGGAATAACACACAAACAAATTCCAGGCACAGCGTAGTTAATAACTACAATAGAAATACAAATTGTTGGCGTTGTGGAAGCCCTGGTCACACCCGAGATAACTGTACAAACACACCCAAAATATTTTGCTCCCGCTGCGGACAACTAGGCATATTTTCCCGTGATTGCAGCTGCAAAAATGAGGCCTCGGGAAAACGGCAATATGGCTGCCCTGCCTCGCGAACAGTCCAGCCAGTAAACAACTTCCCCGCGGCCACCGTCCAAACTCCAGTTTTCAATGTCAACGACCGACTGAAGCTCCCGATACAAATCGGAACCGAACACTTTACATCGCTCCTCGACACGGGCTCAACCCGCTCTTACATAGGGGACGCTGTATACACGAACTGCAAAGCAAACTTACTAGAAATAAATTGTACCGGACATAATATTAAACTGGCGGATGGAACTGAAACACAAGTAAACAGAGAATTCAAATTAAATTACTACACAACAGGACTTCAATTAACCGATAATTTCTTGTACTTGCCAAATTTAACTTATGATATTATTTTGGGGATGGACTTTCTAAGGAACCATCACGTTACCATTGATTTTAAATTACTAACAGGGCAAATTATGGGAAAAATGATAGACTTTAATCAGAAAATAGAAGGAACAATACCGCTCTCTCTAATTCAGCCCTCAGATAACGAAAAACAGATCCTGTCAAATTTTTTACAAGTCGAACTTCCGAAATTTGAGACAATTCAAGGTGTTACCCCACTAACACAACACAAAATTAGACTCCTGGACGACACGCCGATTAAACAGAGATACCGCCCATTAAACCCAGCCATGCAAAAAATTGTTAATACCGAGTTAGACAGAATGTTGGAAGAAGGTGTAGTAGAACCGTCTAAAAGCCCGTGGAATTCCCCAATTGTCATGGTAAAGAAAAAGGACAATAAATATAGATTTTGCATAGACTTCCGGAAAGTAAATGAAGTTTCGATGAAAGATGCTTACCCATTACCTTTTATAAACGCTATTTTAGACAAATTACGAGAAGCCCGGTTCATATCTACTTTAGATTTACGCTCCAGCTATTGGCAAATATCTTTGACAAATGAGAGTAAGCCTATAACCGCATTTACGGTACCCGGAAGAGGGTTATTTCAATTTAAAGTTTTACCTTTTGGCCTCCATTCAGCCCCTAGCACATTTCAAAGACTCCTGGACCAGATTATAACCCCTGATCTGACATATGCATTTGCGTACCTGGACGACATCGTCGTAGTAAGCAAGACATTTAACGAACATTTACAACACTTACAAGAAATATTTCAGCGTTTAAAAGATGCAAACCTACAACTAAATCCAGATAAATGTAATTTCTGCAGAAAAGAACTAAGATATTTAGGACACCTGGTAAGTGAAGATGGCATTAAGACAGACCCCGAAAAAGTAAGTGCCATTGTGGCAATCCAGCCTCCAAAGAATGTCAAACAATTACGACGTTTTCTTGGCATGACTTCCTGGTATAGGAGATTTATAAAGTCATATTCGGACACTGCCGCACCCTTAAACAAATTACTGAGGAAACATATCCGCTGGAAATGGACATCAGTTGAAGAAGAGGCTTTCACAAAACTCAAAAATGCATTAACAACGGCTCCTGTACTCAGCTGCCCCGATTTTACGAAAACTTTTTATCTCCAGACAGACGCATCTATACAAGGACTTGGTTCAGCACTGCTACAGAAAATTGACAATCAGGACCGTATTATAGCCTATGCAAGTCGCTCCTTGTCAGACGTAGAAAAAAAGATGTCAGCCGTGGAATTAGAATGCTCCGCCATACTCTTCGCAATCCGGAAACACATTAGTTACATACAGGGATATCATTTTGTTGTTGTAACAGATCACCAGAGTTTAAAATGGTTATATTCCACAAATCCCACCAATGGACGACTGGCTCGATGGGTAATGGAATTACAACAGTACGATTTCGAAATAAAATACAGAAAAGGAGTATTAAACAAAGTGGCAGACGCACTTTGACGATGATTGCCCAATATACCGAAAACGACCACCGAAAATGGGACCAATTTTTACCAGAATTTACGTTAGCCATAAATTCGTCCAGACATGAATCCACGGGATTCACACCGGCAATGCTTAATTTCGGTAGAGAGTTAACACTACCTAGCTCTCTCAACAAAGAAAACCAGAATAATAACCCAACAAATCCAGATACCCCGAAGAAACACATTGAAAAGTTGCAGAAAATGGCCGATATATTTGAACTTGTACGAGTAAACCTAGCCAGAGCATACCAAACACAGAGTCACCACTACAACCTGCGTCGCAGGGAATGGACCCCCCGTGTGGGAGACAGGGTCATGAAAAGGGAACACCCTTTGTCCTCAGCAATCCGAAATTTTAACGCAAAACTGGCACCTAAATTCTCAGGACCATACATCGTGGTGCAGACTATATCACCAGTTATCGTCGAAATTAGATCCCCCACCGGTCGCAGGAAGATGCGCGTACACGTAAAAGATTTGAAACCGGCGCATGTCTAAAACATATAAATTAACATGCACTCGCAACAAATATTCAGTCGACCAGAAGCATCAGACCAAGATGTGGCCACGAACACCAAGCTTACCACCCTGGTACCCTGAGTCAGACGACCCGACGCCGTCTCCTCCACCACGCCCGATGTCTCCGCCCGGACCAGGTTTTGAAAACCTATATATATACTATGATCCTCCCAGGACGATCAATCCACAGACGCCGCCACTCACAAAAGTTTGGGCCGACACCAAGATACCAGCCCTACTGTCACCCCTACCCCCGACTCCGGAAACCAAGAGTCTCCCCTGCCAGGGAAACGTTGGAGTAACAACGACGCCTCCACCGCTAGACATGCCATCCCTGCTGCCGTCCCCGAGGTGTCCCTCAACCTCCAGAGCTGAGCCGTCCCCCTCACCGCCAGTCAAATATGTGCCGTCCCCGATACCGTCCCCTGGGCTACAAATGATGTCTCCACTGTCCAGGTCAATGGAAGTGAAGTTCAGGGAGTTATTTGGAGAAAGCCCCAGCCCTCCAAAACCACCGACCCCAGGTAGGTCAATTCCCTGCCTTAGGGCCTTGTTTCAGGTAGAGGACTCTAAAATACCAAAACGGAGACGGAAGTTCAGACACCGCAGCAGCGACGGAACAACCACCCGCATTCCGGGAATCACCGCCCTGACCGTCATCAACCCCTGTACGCCAACACCCATGCCGCAGACGTCCGCTAACGCAACCCCACGAGTGCGCGGGAACGTCTAAGTGCGCGGCAAACGAGTGAGCGAAAAACTTATTAAACGGAATTTGTTATGTTATGTTATTTTCCGATGTGTAAATTTTGTTAATTATGATTTAGAATCCATTTGTTTTACCTTGTATACCAATGTTTTCTTACGATTTATTTCGACTTAGGCCATACCTAGTTTAGTTATTTTGCATAGTACATTTTATTTTCCCTGTTATCTCTACCGTTGTTTTACAGATAGATTCCTGTTGACAAAACTTCAAATTTTATATTCACATGTTTATACAGGGTGTCTACGGAAATTTTACCATGTTTTCGTTAATTGGATAAAAATGTATAATAGGTTAGGATTTGTTTTAAAATGTTTAAAAATTGTATATTCACATGTTTATACAGGGTGTTTACGAAATTTTACCATGTTTTCGTTAGTTGGATAAAAATGTTTACAAGGTTAGAGTTGTTTTGAAATGTTTAAAAATTGTTCCTGATGTCAATTTTTTTCACCCGACGAACGAGGGGAGTGTAATGAAGCATCCTAAAGTCATACCTCATTACTAAGAAGTTTCAGTGTAGTGCCGTGTGCACATTTGCCACACGACGGCGATTCATACTCGATATACTAAATTTGCACACCGCCCGACCCCGACCGTCTCAAAAAGGAGGGATAGTTTCGTGTATAAAAGCCCAGCCGCGGATCGAGAAGAGCACTGGGTACATCTCTCCGTAAACTGCCGATGGCGCGCTGAGCCGAAGACACTTTGCTGATTTATGCACCAAGTGACGTGACTCTCCGGAGCGAATATATCTTGACCTAGAAAAGTTCTACGGCGCGTTGAACCGAAGAACGGACCTTGTGCCAAATGTTATTTAGTCCAGCGATGTCCCGTCGTCCCGACGAAACCGACACGGAGCAAATATAAATTAACAGGGGAGTGACCCGGCGAGTTGAGCCGATAGCTTGCTCGGGTTGACGGTTATTAGCCCGCCGCCGTTTCCGCCGTCAAAACCCCTACTCGTCGCATCACTGCATTACACTCTCGTCGTCTCTCTCACTCATACGATTTAAATGTCACCTGATTACCAATAACCGTAAAAGATACGGACCTGAAAACCGATAACCTGTAACTATTGTATATTATGTAAACCTGCATATTTTACCTGTTGAAGATAATAAAATTGTTAATTTTGATTGGGTTGTCTTATTAAACTAATCTGGATCCTGAACTAATCTCCGACTCCAGCTACCCAGAGCAAAACACCGTTACAATTTTGTGAGTGCGCACGATTTTCAACGTCCAAACCCGGTTTTCCTTGTGTCCGCTGGTACTCAACTTTGCAAGTAAGCACTTTTTTGTATTCAATTTTGCGACGCCTAATAGGATTTTTTAGCAGTATTTTGCATTTTGTTAAAAACGAATTAACCGAGTTTAATGCTCATTTTGTAGATACTTCTTCTAAGGACGTAAGACCTAAAGGTAAATTTATACAAGCCATAAACTCGTTTTACATAGCATTACTTGTTAATTGAACATAGACGCACTAATTTTCAGCTGTTGTAGTTTAGGTACAAGAGTTCATACTAAGAGGTAGAGTCGGGTCCAGTTTAAAATGACCGATGTATGAATTAATGTTTCGCATACGTTTTCACTATCTCTTGCACACAAACTTAAAGCAATAGCCTAAAGACATTGTCAATGTATGTCTACATAACCAAAATGACAGCAGCAAACAGCTGGGTTCTTACATAAATCACTCTGCCTAATTGCCTGATCCAAATATAGACTTATCCAACTATATGGCTTCTCCCAAACATATATGCTTATCCCAAATATAAGCCTCTCCAAAATATATGCTTATCCGAAGTATAAGCTCTCCAAAGCATAACTAATTTTCAAATAGCCAGTCCCTCTAAAACACCCTGTAATAGTTACAATAAATAAGAACTAAATACAACTCCAAACTAAGTAAAATAAAAGCTCACCTCATATAGAGAGTATTACATAACCTCACGAAACACGTGGCGATAAAATTACGGCAACCAACAGAGTTCCTTTCTTGAAATTTACAAAATGCTCACAGCAAGGCGGTGAAGGTTATTGGGTACATCAATCAAATCCATTTTCAGTGTAAGCGATGTAAAACCCAGATTCTTCAACACAAGATCGGGACTGCCGCCGTTCACTATCGTGGTTGTCGAAAAAAACCGAGCTACCAGCCGGAAGTTCTCAGTGTTGCCAACTTGAGCATCTAGAGAACACTTTATCTAGCCAATGAAAATGCGCCAACAAAGGACGTTGCAATCAAAAGATTGAATTACACAATTATGTAATATCTCAACTACAAGAATATAGACCTCTAACTCAAAATTATACTTAAAGAAAACATGTTTACTGTCCATAATTTCACATCAAGATAGGCAACCATTTACTATCGAATTCTAGATCGTGAAGTTGGGTGGGTTGCATACCTCTATACTCAAATAAATGAATTATTCAGGGTCAATTTACTGTATTCAAATATGAAATTATTCATGTAGCTTTTTCAAATGCTACACCCTTGAAATGTGAGCTCTGACTAAATCTTCGCTCATTTCGCAAATAAATATCTTCGACCATATGCTTTTTATCTTCCAGATAGTTCCGATACATTTGATTGAAAATGGCCATGCCATTGACAATTATGTTCGTCATAAGATCTAAAACTGCCATCGGCCATTTAAGGGGTTCCACTTTGAACGCTGTATATAGCGCAAAGCTTGTCCAAGGTGTCGATACCGCCATATTGTAAAACAAAATCTATTCAGTTTTGTTCTTGTTTTCTGGATCAAAGGTTAATCAACGCCATATTATTTTTCTTATGCCAAACAAATATTGCATTGTTGGGTCAGAATGATCCCACAGCGCCGTATTTCTTTTTTTCAGAAAAACCTAGACAACCATAATTTGGGCTACTCATTACACCTGTCTAGTTAGAAGAATAACAGGAGCCTTTCAAGTAATATTCTTTATTGTAGATTTATTCCCAAAAAAACAAAGCGCGGGACGAACTTGACCCCAACAATGCACTCCGGAGGTTAAACAAAAATGTATTAATGTCATCCGGCTCCAAGGTGACCTTCGGTTTAATTTTTTATAATGCTTTTTAGAGAAGAAAACTAAATTGACGCTATTCTTATTTAAGCTATTATCGTCTGAATTTGTGTTTGCACCGTGTATATTGGCTTGTACGATAGCATAAATGTAATGCTCTTACTAGATTAATGTGATATTCCATTCTAGAAGACAAACGCTTAACAAACTATATACTGGTTTACCCGCACAGTTGAATGTCTAACGAATTGAATACTTGCTATTATGCATAAATTCTGTGGCAAAGCTTATGTTTAATGTCTATACCCAAAGATGCTATTCAATTTTACCTCTTGGGTCAAGTAAACTGTCGAAATCGTCTTAAGAGAACAGTTTACACGGATGTTTACGAAATAAATGGCCAACACGCGTTTCCATTACTTGTACCAAACTGACTACACTCGTTAAAAGGGATTGAGTTACGCAAGGCGCAGCCACAAATCTTTCCCCAGTCTACAAAATTTACTGCAATCTTGTTGAAAGTATAGAGATGTAATTTCCGCAACCTTTCCCAAGCAAAAGTATATGATTTCTTTTCATTGTAATTCATTAAAAAATGTGTGATAGTTTAGTTTTCTTATTCTATTAATATCATTGTACACACGAATTTGTAACAACGTTATTAATCAATTTAAATGTGAATGACAAATAACATACGTTTTAAAATATTTATAAAGTTAATAACAAATTGTATCTAGTGGCGTTCGTAACAAAAGTACGTTTGCCAATACTTATAGATAACATAAAATGGATATTGTCTAAATGCTAATTGTGGCATTATCTTAATTCTTCTACTTTTCGGAGATTTGTAAATAAAATATATTTTTCTTTTAAAATAATATGCAATAGCCGAACCGAGAGAATTGTTTTCTTTACGTGTACCGTCATATACTACAAGACATCAACAACTGATTCATGTTGATCACCACAATACAGCATAAGGGCAAAATTCAATTACACAAAGTATTAATTGTATACCCCATAAGTAGTAAGATGTCTGCTAGTGGAAACATCAGCTCTCAGAGCTCTGTGTTAAATAGCTACAAATGTTGCAAAAATAGACCATTTATTCACTATGTTTGTGTGAAGTGTTTTAGTGTTATTCATAAATGTTGTTTATCAAAATATAAAGATAAAATTAAACATCTCAGAGACAATAAAATTATTTGCTGCCAAACAGGAGATGAAAGCTATTCAAATGACGACGAAGAAAAATCTATTCTGGAGAAAACGATTAACGACCTTACTGATGACAGTGAGATGAAAAGCCAGTACATTCAAAAATTAAAAAAAGAAAATAAATTGTTCATGCAAGAGGCCATAAAGACGGAAGAAGAGTTAAATATCCTAATAAGAAAGCAAGAAAAACTTATCAGTGAATTAGAAGAACAAATAAGGGAACTCAAAAAATGCAATAAAAAAACTAAAACAACCACAAAGACCATAGGTACACAAACACAAAAAGTACTTAAAAATGTCTCCATTGCAACGGACATAAAAATGTGTGAAATAAACCATCTTAATAAATTTTGTCTAAGGTAGATATACAGGGTGGCATTAATAAGGACATGGATATAGAAACGACAGCAATAGATAAAACAAGTTCCCGTAAATCTGTCTTAAAAAACAATAGTAATTGTACAAGGGACACAAAGAAAAACAAAATTTTATTATTGACTGATTTGGAACTCATATCAATAAATTAATGAGTGATTATCTTGACTTAGATGCTTATAATAAAATGTCATTTATCAAATCAGGTGCGAAATTACACCAAGTAATGGAAAATATTGAAATGTTAACCAGAGATTATACTTTAAAAGCTTTTGTTATAATAATTGGAGGATCAAATGACTTAAATATCAGCCAAACACCTTCTTTTAGATTCATCTGTAATAAGCTGAAACTCTGTACTCATACAAATATAATGTTTACATCAGTACCATATCAGAATGCAATAAAAAATAGGCATATCTATAAGTATAACTTAAAATTAAATACATTTTTATGCAAGTTTAATAGCTGTACTGAAGGGCATGTAAATTACGTGGATATTAACCCCAGAGCTACAATGAAACATAGTAGTGCCTCTGTTGCTCTTATATTAGCAAATGCTATTAGTAGAGCTAAATGTAAATTCAAAAATTTACAATTCATTCACATGGTTGATAGTGTGGCACAAAAATCTACTTCAAAAACTGCTGATGCAATTACTCTTATGGACCAATCAGATGCAACAACAGAAAGGGAGAAATCTTTCATTATCTCGATAACTGAATCCACACCTTGCGATGGAGGAAGTGAAAGTGGCAGTGATAATGAGCGCAATGATGAAGGTGATTTTTTATATCCAGGACTCTCAACAAACACGAAAAATCACAGACTCTATTACATATAAATGTTATATGCTGAGTAACCCAATACCTTTATGAGATAAGCGATAACAGCTTCCTAGATAAAACATTCCCATGTGAAACGCTTGCATAGCATTAATTTCCGAGAAATGCTTATGCCAGCGTCAGCAAATAGGATGTTATAAATACGACTCACGACGTTATCAGAGTCAGTCAACATATTATATTGTAACCAGTTCATATAGCATTATATACAATTGTATAAATAATTAATATTTTCAAAGTGAAATAAAAAATATTCTAATTGTAACTTTTTTGTAAAAATAAAATTTTTTAAAAAGTGAAACTGAAAATAAGTGATATAAAAGTGGCGCAGTCGGTAGGATCTGGAAAAACACCTGGTAGAAAAGCCTAACTGACGAAAACCTCCCCGAAGAACAAGGAGCACCCCAAAAAGGGCCTAACTTCAGGAAAGGATCGCCGGAACAAGGAGACCTTTGACAACAGGTGGCGGATTCCAATCCCTTAAAACAGAAAAAGGACCAACGTCTAAATGAAGATTTACGTGTAAGTACTTATTGAATCATTCAAGTGCAAAACTTATTTTAATTATTAATCGTACTATTTCTTGCGTATTATTGTGGTAAAAACAGTTCTGTTGTCTCTGCATTATAAGTAAAATAAATAAGTCCTCAAAATTCAAATTAGTTTATGCCAGTAACCACTAGAAATATGGCTCACCAACAGCAGCAACAACAACAACAACAACCAAATGAACCTCAACCAGATGTTGTTGAACCATATAAGTTGAGCGAAATATTTTCAATTGTTCCCGAATATGACGGTAATCAAATAAATTTAAATACATTTTTAAATTCATGCAAAATTGCTTACGACATGTCAATTGGCAATCAAACAGTTCTTTTAACCGTTCATGTAAAAAACAAATTAAAAGGTCGTGCAGCTGAACTAGTGAACTCTAGAAACCCCACTACATGGGACGAAATTAAAACACTGTTAGAAAATCATTTCGGAGATAGTAGAGACCTTACTTCACTAATACAGGATTTGCAGAGGATGCGACAGCTCCCCAATGAATCCCCGCTTACTTTTATTGCACGCCTACAAACCCATGAAGCAAAAATGCATGCTTCTGTTCAAAAACAAAGACTAACGGCGATGCAGAAACAAGCTCAAATACAGTTAACTGAAGGTATGGTTTTGAACACTCTACTCACGGGATTAGAACCTAAAATCGCGCATGTTGTTAGGGCTAGTGATCCCCCAGATATGCTAACGGCAATAGCAAGAGTTCGAAGGGAGCTCCAATTAAATTATTTTGAGACACAAAAAACCAATCGTAACAATAATGCCATTACACCTATGCGCAACCTAAATTCACCTTTAGCAGTAAAGCAATGTTCATTTTGTAAACGTGCGGGACACATCGCAAACGAATGCCGCCAAAGACAACAAAATGTTAGACCTCCAAATTTTGGCGTACCCCAAAATTACCCTAGGCCTAACTATTATAATCAAAATCCTGGAAATTCGCAAAATATCCAACAACAAAGACCTAACTATTATAACCAAAACCCCGGAAATTCGCAAAACTTTCAGCAACAAAGACCACCGGTTATTACACCAAACCCAAATTTTAATAATGCGAGACCCCCTGCGATTCAACCGAATCCGAACTATTTTAAACCAAATGTAAATAGGAAAACGCTTCATTTCAATCAAAATACTGAATCCGAAAATCCAGAACAAAATCAAATTTATTATTCTGACAATTCGTACGAAAATAGTAATGAGGGATATTATTCGGATAATGACCCCCACGCGAGTCCGAATTATTATACAGCTAATACTTCGGAATATAGCAGCACTAATGAGGATTATTATACTGCTAATAATCCCTCCGAGAATTATTACGCAGAGGAACCAACTTTCGACGCAACCCCTGTATACAATCGGGATTTTCGATCAGGCCCTCATGCCCAGTCGGACCCACCGTATCACAAAACCAGGGACTCCAGTATGACAGTATTGCAAACCCAATTCGGCAACATGAACTTGGACAATTTCAACCCGAATCTCAATTTCCCGGAACAACAGTTTCTATAAGCCCTTTGTTGTCTGTCAAGTCTAAAAACTTATTTTATATCTATGATGCTACTAACACACATAGACTATTAATCGACTCGGGAGCCGGATTGTCCATATTTAAACCAAAAATTTGTAGAAATTATAGTAGGAGATGTCCAGAAAATGTTACAATCCAAGGCATAACCGAACAAAAAATAATTATTAATGAATCTGTTTTTATCCCGTTTGACAACAACGAACCGTTCAAAATTTACATATGCGATCTCGACATAGAATTCGATGGACTCTTAGGTTCTGACTTCTTAGAACGTTATGATTGCATGGTGGATATAAAAAACAAAAAACTTATAACAAATTTCAAAACAATTCCAATCCATAAAGTCACAGATCAGGGTCTATCAAATGTACCAAACTACCCAAACCCGGACGCTCAAGATACTATTCGTAACATTTCAAATATAATTTCAGTTGAACCGCGTACGGAAGAAATTACCAAATTCAAATGTCATTTAAAAAATACGGAAGCTATACTGCAAGCTACCGAAGTAGACAAGGTAAGACTCCCTAACGCGATAGTCCAAATAAACGACAAAGGCGAATTTATTACCTCTATATTAAACGCAAACGCAGTACCAAAAACTGTTAATTTTTCAAATATAAAATTAGAACCGATCCAAAATTTCTCATTAAATAATATAGGCGAAGAAAACTCCCAAATTTGCCTCGACAGACAGTATGAAATAAAAAATCAACTCCGTCTAGACCATCTAAACGAGGAGGAAAACGATTTAATAACTCAACTTTGTTTAGAATTCGCGGACATCTTTTATCTTGAAGGCGATCAACTAACTTTCACTAACGAGATTAAACACGCGATAGATACCAATGACGCGAAACCAATTTTTACAAAATCGTATCGATACCCCCAGATACACAAAGAAGAGGTCAAAACGCAGGTATCCAAAATGTTAGACCAAAATATTATTCGTCCCTCAAATTCCCCCTGGTCATCCCCAGTGTGGGTCGTCCCTAAGAAGCTCGATGCTTCTGGTAAGCAAAAATGGCGTGTAGTTGTGGACTACAGGAAACTCAATGAGGTAACTGTAGGAGACAAATACCCCTTACCAAATATCTCTGATCTCTTGGATCAATTAGGCAAGTGCCAATACTTTACAACATTGGACTTAGCATCTGGATTCCACCAGATAGAGATAGATCCAAAAGATATACCAAAAAGTGCCTTCAGTGTAGACAATGGACACTACGAATTCGTTCGTATGCCTTTCGGTCTTAAAAACGCCCCTTCCACCTTCCAGAGAGTTATGGATAATATTCTCATGGGTATACAGAACGAGAGATGTCTAGTCTACATGGACGACATTATCGTATATTCCCCAACAGTCCATGAACACATTTCTCGCCTCACAGAAGTGTTCAAACGTCTTCGAAATGCGAACCTAAAAATCCAGCCTGATAAATGCGAATTTCTTCGTAAGGAGGTCGCATATCTAGGTCACCTCATTACCAAAGAAGGAGTGAAACCTAACCCCGATAAGATTCAGTGCATCCAAAATTTTCCACAGCCTACTAACCAGAAGGAAATCAAATCCTTCCTCGGTCTGGCAGGTTATTACCGCAGATTTATAAGTAATTTCGCAAAGCTATCCAAATCTCTCACCAAATTGTTACAAAAAGATGTTCCTTTTGTTTTCGACTCAGAATGCAAGAAGTCTTTCGAAGAATTAAAGCAAGCCCTCACTTCGACACCAGTTCTTATCTATCCAAACTTCGACGAAACATTTCTACTCACCACTGATGCAAGCGCCTTCGCCATCGGCGCCGTTCTCTCACAAGGCCCCATCGGAAAAGATTTACCGATCGCTTTCGCCTCAAGAACACTTTGCAAAGCTGAGACCAAATACTCAACTATCGAGCGCGAGCTTTTAGCCATCGTATGGGCTGTAAAACACTTCCGCCCATACATCTTTGGTCGAAAATTCAAACTAATAACCGACCATAGACCACTAACGTGGCTTTTCTCAATAAAAGACCCCGGTAGCCGCTTAGCACGTTGGCGCCTGAAACTCGAAGAATACGAGTATGAAATTGAATATAAACCCGGTCGCATTAACAAAAACGCAGACGCTCTTTCCCGCATAAAAATAAACCACATACAAAATTTTTCTAACTTTCAAGCGGAATCCAAATTATTAACGTACCCTATCCAAAGGCCCTCAACTTCAGCAGAACCCGATTCCGATGATCAAAGTGACGCTACAGAAACCAACGAACAAGAAGACACCTTAAGAGAATTCGAAACTTTCATAAAACTGTACAAAACAAAGTCGCTTATCGACTATTCCAAAATTGAATTCTCGAACGGGCAACTCCTAGACAAAACTAACAAAAATATCGTGACCTTTTTCCAACAAAACAATCTCAAAGATTTTCACTACAAAATCATTGAAGATTTGTTCGAAGAAAACGCAGACTTTCGGAATTTAACAATAAATAAATTATCCAGTAAGTCGGTGCGACATAGAAATTACTTTATCGTAGCTCTACCATACGACCCCGAAACTGTAATCCAGAACCTGTTTATCTCACTGTACAACGGTCGGGAAGAATTCGATGACTCCAAAACGTATCATATTGAAAACAATATCGATCTCCCCATCCTCGAAATTTTGTCATTTCTCCTAGCGGAAAAAGACGTAAAACTCAAAATATGCCAGAACGTTACTAAGACACCTAGTGATGACCAAATTCCGATTATTGTCGATCAATACCATACCGGCAAAGCTCATCTTCACCGCGGAATAAATGAGACCATCAGGCGCATTCGACAAAAATACAATTGGCAAGGACTGACAAAGGATGTCGAAAAATTCGTAAAAACTTGCAAATGTTGCCAAGAAACAAAAATCTGTCGAAAAAACCTAGACTCACCCCTAGTAATTACGGAAACGCCTAAGTCACCTTTCGAACGTATTAACATTGATCTTCTAGAAATTCCTACAAGAAATTACGCGCTTACAATACGCGACGAACTGACAAAATTCAGCCAAGCATATCCCATCAAAGATAAATCAGCGAAGTCGATCGCAAACACTCTACTCGTTTACTTCCAGCACTTCGGAACACCTCTTCGAATTCATTGCGACTTCGGTCGAGAATTCGATAACGCCATTTTAAGAGACTTATGCCTCCTCTATGACATCAAAATAACACATTCTAGTGTAGGACACCCACAATCGAATGGTTCCTTGGAAAGGTTTCATGCTACCTTATTAGAAATGATCCGAATACATATGACGGAGCACCCTGACGAACACCCCTTCAACATATTACCTTACGCGATAATATGCTATAACACCTCCACTAATAAAACTCACGGATTTACACCCTACGAGTTAGTCTTCGGACACACGTCTAGCAGACCGCCCGAGACTCTCTATAATCAAAAGGAACTAGTCACGAAATACGTCAGAGACTTAAATAATCGTCTCTCTCATTATTATAAAGTCGCACGCGAAAGGACTGAAAATCAAAAACAAAAAGCAAAGATTCGATTTGACGCCCATGTTTCAAAAGAAACCCCCGAATATCAAATTGGCCAAAAGGTATATGTAAAAGAATCCCAAATTACCGATAAATTAAGTAACAAATTTAACGGGCCATTTGAGATTCTGGAACTTCATAAAAACTCAGCCACCCTTCTTAACAAAAAAACAAAGCAAAAAACTAAAGCCAATTTTGACAGGTTAAAACCATATTTTGAAGCCTAAATTGCCTTACAGGTTCACCTTGCTGATCGGAGCAGCCATATCCCAGTACCAAATAACACCGATCAATAACACCGTCGGAGTCTATTACCACGACGAAACAAGGATAGTAATTTCTAATGATAAATGGACTCTGCTAGTCCATAAAAATCTATCAAGCCTTGAAGAAGCCTTCATCAACAACAACAAAATTTTAAAATCAATCGTCGATATATTCGCCGTTGACACACGTGAAACAAAAGAATTCCTAGTCAAAGTCAAAACGCACATAACGCTTCTAAACCAGATATCGAACTCCCTTAATGTAAAGTTTGAGGAAGTCTTTGTTAACACTAAACGATTCAAACGCGGTATACTAAACGGAGTAGGTAGCGTTTTCAAAGCCATTACCGGTAATTTAGATGCTGAAGATGGACAATTCTTCACAGACAGTATCAATAAATTAAATAATGACCAACATCAAATAGAAAACCTTCTGAAAAATCAAATATCTGTTACCTCTACCGTCATAAAGACTTTTAACGAAACATTTCAAGATATGCAAACCAATATAAAAACCTTTAACGAAGACATGAGAAAAATTCAAATTGCATTACATAATGTAAACGATAGAGTTGCACTGGTTCAAGCCGAACTAAAATTTGTCGAAACATGCGAGAAATTAACTGAAAGTTACCTGTACCTTCAGAATAACTTAGATGACATTTTAAATTCAATTACCTTTGCCCGCCTAAAAATAATACACTCTTCAATCATTACACCCGAAAATTTGATTACTGCACTTCAAAAAATCTCTCAAAATTTAGTTAAAAACAATTTACCCCTTCCAGTGAAATATTCAGAAATTCCCCAATACTTGGAAATTATCGAACTGGAAGCCTTTCAGTCAAAATCAGATCTCGTTTTTGTTTTAAGAATACCATTAGTAGAACAACAACTCTATACTTTGTATCATTTATACCCCATCCCGATTCTAGACAATAGAACTGGCCTACACCACGTTTTGTCATTTTCTCAAAAATTCATTGCACGTAACGATGATTCTTTAATGTACATCCCCGTCAAAGATCTGAGCACATGCAAACAACTAGATGCTCGCAAGAAGCTATGCTCTGACCTTTATGCCTACCCGATCGACAGCAGTGCAGCATGCGAGGCCCAGTTACTAAAAAACTTCAGGAAAGTTCCCGAAAATTGTGAAAGTTCTCTCGTGTACGGACAAGGTTATAACGTTCAGAAATTACAAGACAATGTGTGGTTAATAATTGTTTCTGAACCCATTCATATCACCATAAACTGTAACCAAATGGACACAAAAATCACCAGTGTTAATAAGAACTCTATATTAAAACTTCACCCGGACTGTTACGCGTTTGTCGGTATAACGAAAGTGCAAGCAGAAGGCCGTAATACTATCAACATTACAGACAATTCACACCCAGTGGTTATACCCTATGACTGCTGTAGTGACATCCCCGAAAAAATGCAACTACCCAAATTGGAACCTCTTCAATTCGATCATTTAAACGTCGAAAATCTGGATATAGCCAACCACAAACTCGAACAATATTCCAGAGACTTGGACAAATTAATAAACGAGTCATTTATAACTAAACACTTTTCCATTACCATGTACATAGTTATTGGCCTCGGAATTTGTATCCTCACCTCCTACATCGCCTGGAAGTGCAAAAGAAGATGCTGTCCCTGTAAGAAATCCAAAGACGCAACTCCTAACGAGATGCTGAAGAGAATCAACACCCTCCTGAGAAGAAGACCCCATCTACACACGGAAGAAGAAGAAATGCCCGATTTTCCCCAAAAAGTCGGCGAATAACACCGACTTTTCAAAAAAAAGGGGAGTTGTTATATGCTGAGTAACTCAATACCTTTATGAGATAAGCGATAACAGCTTCCTAGATAAAACATTCCCATGTGAAACGCTTGCATAGCATTAATTTCCGAGAAATGCTTATGCCAGCGTCAGCAAATAGGATGTTATAAATACGACTCACGACGTTATCAGAGTCAGTCAACATATTATATTGTAACCAGTTCATATAGCATTATATACAATTGTATAAATAATTAATATTTTCAAAGTGAAATAAAAAATATTCTAATTGTAACTTTTTTGTAAAAATAAAATTTTTTAAAAAGTGAAACTGAAAATAAGTGATATAAAATAAATATGCAATCAATAAGAAACAAAATAAATGAACTGGAAACAATACTGGTTGAAAGCAGTGTTGATTTGTTGTGTGTCTGAGCATTTTTTAACATGTGACGAGCTAGAAACATTAAATATTTGCGATTACAATGTATCATCAAGCCACTGTAGAAAATTAAGTAGAGGAGGTGGTACTCTTATTCTTACAAAATCATTTCTTGAATGCAGGTCGGTAGAAAAAATAAGCTCACTCTCTATTGAGAAACAATGTGAAATTTGTTGTGTGTTTGTGCCTAAACAAAATATGTATGTATTATGTGTCTACAGGTCACCAACTATAATATTATCGGCATCTGAGGACTACAAGCTCTTTCTAAGCATATTGGAGCAGTCACTAGACTATTTATCAACTGAAAATATAATTTTAGCTGGCGACTTCAATACCTCGTTTGGGTCGGATAGCAGAGAGTGTGCAAACCTAACAGATTTATTGTCAAGTTATAATTTCCGACAAATGATAACTTCCAATACACGAATGGATAAATGTATCGATAATATATTCATCAACTTTAATAGTAATATATGTTCATCATTAAGTATAGATTTAGGTATCTCCGATCATTATGGTCAATTTTTAAATTTTCATTTAGATAAAATTCAAAGGGCATCTAAAAGCAGAAAAACCTGTAGACCAATAACTGCCGAAGGCGAGCAAACATTTTTCAATAATGTAGAAAATATAGATTGGAACTTCATTGATGATGATAATCTGGATTGTAACAAAAAATTTAAAATGTTCACAGAGGCAATAATAAATGCAATGGTTAATGCTTTTCCTGAAAAGTCAGTTTTATATGATACAAATGTCACTTATGATTCGAACTGGTTCAGCGAAGACTTGCGTGAAATAAGGTCAAAATTAATGCTATTGTCAGATCTATATAAACAACATAAAGGTAATTATCTAAAAGGGAATTGTCTGATTACAAAACTAAGTATAGAAACGCTATTATAAATGCAAAAAAAATGATAATGAGAAATTAATAAGAAACTCTCGAAATTCAATAAAAACCATGTGGCAAATCATAAACAAAAAGAGAAAAGCCACACATTTACATACACAGAAAGATACTAGTTTATCTCCAAATGAGTTTAGCACTTTTTTCAGTGAAGTTGCTGAAAATCTTCTGGAAGAGTTGGGTGATAGTGAAATAGATCCTGTAGATGAAATGTATCATAATGAATCATCCAATATAAATGTATTTGAGTTTAAACTAGTAACTCACAATACTATCAGAGAAGCCATTGATTCTATAAAAAACAAAAACAGTAAAGACATCTATGGTCTAAACATAATCCTAATAAAAGCTATTAAGAATTTGATTATATCACCATTATGCAAACTCATAAACTTGTGCATCAAAGAATCGTGTTTTCCAGACTGCCTCAAAGAGGCCATTGTAATTCCGATATTCAAAAAAGGAGATGCAAATGATTATAGACCTGTGTCACTATTACCAATATTTTCAAAGATAGTGGAAAAATGCTTTTCAGAGCAAATACCAAACTACTTTGAGACCAACAATATTTTTTATAATAAACAATTCGGTTTTAGAAAATCAAGAAATACCATCTCTGCAATTCTTAATTTAATAGAACAGGTTTTAGGGGCTTACGAGGGTCGAGAACATATGTGCACTATATTTTGCGACCTAAGTAAAGCGTTTGACTGCGTCTCGCATGAAGTACTGCTAGAAAAGCTAAAGAGATATAACTTCTGCCAAAACAGTATATCACTATTGAGAACATATTACAAATAGATATCAAACAATTAAACTAAATAATGCATATTCAAACAAAACAAAAATAATACATGGGGTGCCCCAAGGCTCATTACTTGGCTCACTCCTATTTTTAATATATGTAAATGATTTTCCATATGCAAACGAATACTCTAGTGACATACTTTTTGCAGACGATACAACTATTTCGGTTCAAAACAAGAATATTGAACAACTTTCTGCTATGGCGTGTGTGGTGGAGGCAAAGGCAGAACAGTGGTTCAAGTCAAATAAACTTACATTAAATAGAGAAGAAACAGTGCATATGATTTTTTCACTGCGTAATAAAATAGGGTACTATGTTCCCGAACCCCAGGAATCCTCGAAGTTCTTGGGAGTTTATCTGGATGATCAATTGACCTGGCAGGTACACATAGAAAACTTGTCAAAAAAATTAGCAAAAAATACATTCATCTTGAGAAATTTAGCAAATGAACTAGGTGAAGAAGCCTTGAAAAATGCATATTTTGCACTATGCCACTCTTTGCTTTCTTATGCTGTTTTAGTTTGGGGACAAGCATCAAATTGGCCTAGAATCTTTGCTCTACAAAGAAGAGCAATACGTATAATATCTGGGTTAAGTTATAAAGACGACTGTAGAGAACAATTTCGTAGGCTAAACATACTCACATTACCATCGATATATATTTATGAATTGCTTCTGTATGCTAGAGAGAACCTTTGTGTGCTCAAAGTATAAACAAGGAATGTGACTACCATTACATGACAAGACACAAAAATATGTTAACCGCACCTTATGTAAAACTAACCAAGAGTCAAAAGGGAATCCAATATTTAGCACCCAAACTTCATAATAAATTACCAATGAATATAATAAACCTACCAGATCGGGCATTCAAGAAAAAATAAGGGCCATCTTACTCGAGAAAACTTTTTAATCTTATGATGAATTTTTATCGCATAATTTTAGCATATAAGTAAATGTCCGTTTGTTTCATTACCTGATGTTTGTCTTATACTTTATATGATTACAAGATATGTATATGTATATATTTGAAACTGAAATACTGACTTGTGCCAATACGATCTCTGTATATAGCACCAATAAAATGATTTGATTTGATGATTTGATTTGATTTGATGTAGATATTGTTAGATACAAGCAATAAATCACAAAATTATGCCAAAATACAGCAATTGCACGCGTTTATTTAAACAGACAAATAACACGAACTAACTACTGTTGATTGCAGTAACCGGTGTTGAGTGTAACACAGGTAACATAACATTAGTGAATAATGAGCTTAATTTGCAGCCGTGTATTCCAGGCAGCATCTAGGACCACAATGACTAAATGCTGACCCCCGGCGGCATCAATTGTTGTATAAACATTAAACGATGTGACTAACACGTCCATCCTGACAGGAGCTTCGTTCTCGAAGTTGAGTGAGGTTAGTTATATCTGAATACAACACAGTACTTCAAAAATCGGTCTGTTCAACTCGATTAATAGTTGCTTAGGTTCTGAAATAGTTACATAACAAAATCATAACATAACATAAACATGAACACCACACATAGTAGACAGCATCCATTACCCACCAATTTTGCCAGTGTCGGTGCTGAGAATCGAACCCAGTACACGATAGGCAAGCGCACTCGCCACTAAGACACTTCGCTGACTGAGCTACCGTGACGATAGCTAACATGTCTATTCATTAAAATATAAAACCCAAAGCTTTACAACTTTATCAAGTAACACAATGTATTTCTGCATTTTATGCATTTCAAGCAATTGCAAAGACCTTAACATGCCTCCTCTGCCTGTACTTTCAGCTCATATGTACGTGCGCGGCTTTCCACCAGTTATAACATTTGCAGGCGTTTGGCACCCAAAAGCAACATTCTTGCAAAATTTTTCATTCCGTCCACAGGCGTGCTAAACTTGGTATAAGGTTCCTACTATCTAATTTACAGATTAACAATGATTTACAAGTCTGCAGTTCCGTCCAACAGTTTTGCCGACGTTATTAGACTACAACTCACTTTCCGCAATTATTATTGCAGACCTGACGTTCCACCAGGTTCTACGACGCTGGCGTGATTAAACAATCTGATGTTGCACCAGGTTCTGCGACGCTGGCGTGATTAAACAATCTGATGTTGCACCTGGTTCTGCGACACTGGCGTGATTAAGTAATCTGATGTTCAACCAGGTTCTGCGACGTTGGCGTGATTAAATAATTTGATGTTCCACCAGGTTCTGCGACACTGGCGTGATTAAATAATCTGATGTTCCACCATTTTCTGCGACGCTGGCGTGATTAAATATTGACATTTATTAATCTTACACTGCTCTGTAATGGTATTGACCTCTAGAAACGGAAATAAATCTTCCATTTGTCAGCCATTTTAACTGGCGGTCGTCTCGACGTTTAGCATTAACTTTCTCGAGATTCAGAGTATTACTTTGTAACGCTTTCCTTGCCTTTCTTCGGTCTGCGTTGATTTTACGCACAGGACGAATATCGTCCGACAAATTTTGAACAACGGACTGTATTAGCGGAATAGCCATATCAGTGCCCAACAGAGCCTGTATTGGAGTCATCTTGATTGATTTTTGAATAGTAGAGTTCAACACGAGCTGCATTTTCTACAAATTGCTCGACTATTCTGACTTAACATCCGTCTCTATACACATTGTCATAATTATAACGTTACATAAGTTACATAATGATAACGAACATCCCACGAGTCGAGGCACCGAGCAATTTCTAACTTTTGAAAGTTCTGCCCGGCGTCGGTTACTAATATTTTAACAATAAAAAATATTTAATAAACGCATCTATAAGCACTAGAACGTGTTTGTTGGATTCAACGGACCTACACAATCGGCATGTTTCATGTGAAAAGGCGCATCATCAGGCTTAGGCAAAGAAAGGAGACTAAGCCGTTACTTTGTGATAGTTAATCATGACGATATAAGAAAGGAGACTACTCTGTTTCCCATCATTAAATTTACTGCAACATATACGCCACTGCAGTTTGAGTACCTTAACGTACCATTCTCAAACATTGAATCAAAAGATTTTACATAGACTTGAAGCGGACCTGTACAATTGTACATACATATTCTCTTAACAAACCAAACAATGTTTTGTTGTTAACAAAACTTATAACTCGAGGAAACCAAAAATGTTGTTTCTATTGCCGGAACTTTATAGCCCGTTATTAATAAATCGCTGAATTGGTCTAACAAAGATTTTATTATCCTTTCATATTCAGGAGACACAATATAAACATGTGATTCGATTTGAAGGCGATTCTTCAAACACTCGCCGAATACCATGAATTCGACTTCGATGTATGACTGTTCCTGTGGCGTCACGGCGTCATGGCGTCACGGCGGCAGTTAAATTTTTATCTTGATATAAATTACAACCTATCAAGACATCAAAATTTAAAATATTGTCGGGGACTAATAAGAATGTTAACTCGGTTTTAACTCCTGTAATTGCAACCTTAGCATTATGTTGCCCTCTTACTTCCACTGTGCCTGGTAATATTCCCCGCACATATAATAGGAGCACGATTCAATTTCGTTTTGAAACAGTGCAATTTCTCAGAGATTAGCGATACATCGGAGACTGTATCAATGAGACCTTGAAATTGCTTACCAACTAAGCATACATAAGTAGTGTAGTGTTTTCCCTATAGTGCAAGAATTAACTTTACGCCTTTGTTCGATTGCTCTTTTCATAAACAATAATTCTCAGAATGCCGTATTTAGCGCAAAAGGTACAAAGAGTGTGATTACCATCACTCGATCCTGTCACAGGTTCATCCCTACGCGATTCAGCCTTTTGCGGAATTTTCTTGTTACATTGGCTCCTGATATGCCCTAGTTTACCACATGCAGACATTTAATACTTTTATGGCTATTGTCTAATGGTAAAGAGAACTTTCACTTTTTAAATAAATTTGTCTACAAGCTATTGTCATAGTCTCGCACCCTATTCGTGAAAGCCGTCAAATAAGCAAATAATTCTGATAGTTTTACAGACCCTAGCCATTGCGGCGTCACGGGCATATGACTCCCTAATACCATGTACTTTACAAAGCCTTGGCTCTTACCAGGTTATCCGTAAATTTTCAACAAAGGATTTTTGTGACCATGGGCGTCGTACGTTACAACGAGTACTTTCAAAATTAGCAGCCTCGCTCAATAAACAGCCCAACTTATAAATGTACTACAATCTCTTTACCTCAGGTGAACAGTCATCTCACCTCAGGTGACCAGTCGTCAACCCATTTTTGTGCATTTTGGAGCCTTCAACCTTTCGGTAACTAATAATTCCTCCATGTCCGTATGCCAGGATACACACTGTTGTGACACTGTGAGCACTATCCCACTTCTGATGTTAGATACAAGTAATGAATCACAAAATTATGTCAAAATGCAGCAATTACACGTGATTATTTAAACAAACAAATAACACGAACTAACTAGTGTTGATTAGAGTAACCGGTGTTGAGTGTAAGACAGGTAAAATTTAGTCAATAATGAGCTTAATTTCCAGCCGAGTATTCCAGGTAGCATCTAGGACCAGAATGACTAAACGCTGACAGACGGCGGCACCAATTGTTTTATAAATATTAAACGAAATAAATTATAAAAGTAATGGAAAATATCAATTTAGAGAAGTAAATAACGTTTGCAAAATTGTTCAATAAAAATATTAAATATACCTATACATTGGGGTATATAATTAAGGGTAGAATTCGATTAGAGAACGTTTACGACAAAGTATTAGTTTTATACACTGTGTCCCACTTTTCATAGAGCCACCCTCATATCTCGCTCACTTGATATCCGAATGTTTTGAAATTTTGGTGGTGAATATATACCTATGAAGTGAGTCTTTAGACGTAACCACATTCGACTGTAGTCAGTGGCGTTCGATTCTATCATGGAAAAAGAGGGTCGATTTTTGAAAAAAAAAAGTATTAGCGATTTTATTAGAGAAAAACTAGTAAAATATTCCTAATCAGCACCTTTAGAAACCCCGTTGTACAAGATTACATCGTTGTGTGTTCAAAGGCGTTTGAGATATGGGCCCTTAAAAATCAATTTTTTTCAGCTTAAAATAATTTGTATCTGTGAAACGGATTGTCATATGAAAAAAATGTATTCTTTATTTTTTGTTCAGAATAATGTATTGTACTAGCATGAGATGGTTCTACAAAAAAATTACTTGTATTATCAACTTGATGGTGCTCCGGCTCATAATGTTGCAAGTGGTTGGCTAGAAGATAATTTTCCAGGTAGATGGATAGGTTTAAGAAGTCAAGTTCAGGAGTTTCCCCTGAGGTCTCCAGACCTGACACCACTTGATTTTTATTTGTGGGGTCGTCTAAAAATTAAATGTATAATAACAGACCACGTAGCCAAGATGAGTTAATTAGACAGGCATATGTTGAAATCACTCCAGCCGAGATTAGAAAAGTTGTACGGCATGTAATAAAACGGATTGAGCAATGTATTCGGAATGATGGTGGTTACATAGAAACGCAAAGAATTGTATAATTAAATTATTTGTGTAGATTATTTATTAGAAACATGGTAGGCATGGTATGTACAAATTAGAATTTTTGCCTTATTAAAAAAATTGTAATTTTTTTCTAGCATCATTTCATACTAGCACAATACATTATTCTCAACAAAAAATAAAGAATACATTTTTTTCATATGACAATCCGTTTCACAGATACAAATTATTTTAAGTTGAAAAAAATTGATTTTTAAGGGTCCATATCTCAAACGCCTTTGAACACACAACGATGTAATCTTTACAACGGGGTTTCTAAAGGTGCTGATTAGGAATATTTTACTAGTTTTTCTCTAAAAAAATCGCTAATACTTTTTATTCAAAAATCGACCCCCTTTTTCCATGATAGAATCGAACGCCACTGGCTATAGTCGAATGTGGTTACGTCTAAAGACTCACTTCGTAGGTATATATTCACCACCAAAATTTCAAAACATTCGGATATCAGGTGAGCGAGATATGAGGGTGGCTCCATGAAAAGTGGGACACACTGTATATCCCAAGATATAGATATTTTTTATATTTTTTTTTTCGAACAGCAGATGAAATTTTGCAAACATAATTTACATCTCTAAATTCATATTTTCCATTACTTTTATATTTCATTTCCTTTTAATTACGTAGTATTAGTTTTTTTTCCTTTTACTTATGTAGGATTAGCTATTGCCGTACCTGTTATTGTTAGTTTAGGTTCAAATGTTAAAAAGTAAAAACTTTTCATCTGGTGCTTCTAGTAAAACACTTTCGACATGTGTTTTTCGTACAATTTTATAGATTTTGCTGATAATAAATCTAAAGTTGCAGTAATTGCTTGCTCCCTGATTTCCAGAGGAGTACCAGGAATAAAATCTAAAAATCTAAAATTACTGTCACTCATTTTGTCCCAAATAATAATTATTGTAAAGTGGAATGTGCCAAATGCGACGTTTAAATCGTTAAATATTTCCTCGTTTTATTATTGGTTTCTGTGGAAAGAGCAATAGTCATTACGACAAAGTAACTTTTTCAATTTACTGTATTTTTGTTTTCTAATTTCGAATAACGATACAAAAAATTTTGCATACCGGGTGTAACAGGATCAAGGTATACCCCCCTTTTCTCTTCTAGTTTTGAAGATAATTGATTGATATACTACACACATAATAGGCGGCACTTTTCGACATACATTTTTTTTCACGTCCGGTTTCGCCGGAAGTGACACTAACTTTCGATTTTTAAATGGAACACCTCATATATTATTGCATTTTTGAATTCTGTATAATTTTATGAATCCAACGATGCCAAATAAGTGACATTTCAAACATATTTTTTTTATAATACAATTTTTAGTTTTCCAAAGTTTGCCATGACGGTTCCGATTTATTCTAAATGGCCCGTGTAATACTACAAAATCGAAATCCCATTAAAAACACTAAATTACGTGATTTATGGGCAAATAAAATTCACCAAAATTGTTTTTGGGGCAAAACTCATTTTTATCAAATGGAACCATATCGGTACCGTGGTACCATTTATTTGCATTATTAATTAGGAATTTATTCATATTCAAAATACTATACTTTATAACGTATGTGTGTTTACTGCATAACATTAATGAAATAGAATAAATCCATTTAACAAAAGCAAGTGGTGGTTCCCCACATCAATCGTTTAAAGCTTTGTAGTATGAAACCCGTTAAAGTTATAAAAAACCATAATGAAAGTTTTACGGAAAATTTTGTCCTTGTTAATTTTTTAATCATAACAGTATTTTAGACTGTCTATTTTACGAGGGCCACACCAAATATCTCGCTTAATATCTATTGTAGAAGAATAAAGTTTTAGAAACAGTTATCCCATTTTTTGTGAGCTATATTTCAGTAAAAAGAAATTTGAAATCCATAGCCTACTTTATGAGATATATTACAAAAACCTGAAAAATAGGAAAAACACAAACGGTTATAGCTTCCTTATTTGAGGAGATACGAAAAAAGTTAAAGGAATGAAAGTTGACGGCAAAGACAATAAGAATAATAACGTGTAACAAAAAAATCGAAAAATGCAGTTGGCTTTGACATACGCTATTATGCAAAAATGAAAAATACATATCTCAAAGTAGGCCATGACGCCATTAATTCTGTTATTTTTTTCTCATTCCAACGATATAAAACATGTCACTGAAATTTTAACCGATAGTGTCAATATTTAATCTTTTACGAATACCACAATTCATATAATTGAATCGTAACAATCAGCTGTGCCATAATAGTAAAAACTCACTTTATAATAATTATAATTCCGTAATTATTTATTACAATTTAATACAAACCAATAAATATCTCATAAATAAAAATACAAGTACAAAACGAACATCCAAAGAAAAAAACGAAAAACTATGTATAACAGTACTACCTACTACTATATTGAAAAGAAATTGTGTGTATTTATTTTTCTAACTACAAATGCTCAAATTGTGCACCATGTATTCTGACACATAAACGTGCTCTACGAGACACGTCACGCATTACATTTTGGAGCATTTCAAGAGTAATTGCCTCACATGCGTTTCGAATTCTGGTTTTGATATCCTCAATATTTTCAGGGGCAGTTTGAAATACCTTGTCTTTAATGTAACCCCAGACGAAAAAATCCAAGGGAGTAATATCTGGTGATCGAGCTGGCCATAGAATGGATCCATAGGTGCCTATCCAGCTATCTGGCATAACTTGATTTAAATAATTTGTACATATTACAGCAGTGTGATGTGGAGCCCCATCTTGTTGAAAATATGAATAATTTAATCTTTCTGCCACTGTTAATTCATAAATAAAATCTTGAAATTCGTTTTGCAGGAAATTAAGGTATCTACGAGCGGTTAATTTGCCATCATAAAAATAAGGTCCAATTACTTTAGTCCCTAAAAGACCCAACCAAACATCCGTAGAAAATCTTTCTTGGAAAGCAGTCTCTCTGCACCAATGTGTATTTTCTCGTGTCCACTTATAATGCATATTTCTATTGAAAAATCCATTATTAGAAAAATTTGATTCTTCCGACCAAAGAATTTTGCGCGTCATTCCTTTTCTTATTTAATAACCATCTACAAAATCTTACTCTCCTTGGCTTATCTCCCTCATTTAAATGTTGAACTTTCCTCATTTTGTAGCATCGAAATCTGTTTTTTTTCAATATTTTTCTTGCACTGCCTTTTTTTATGCGACAGTTTCTCTGAATTTGTCTCAAAGATGTTTCCTCATTTTGGTTAACATAATTCATTACTCTATTCACTTTTCTTACATTATCCGCAACATGCGCTCGCCTTACTACTGTTTTTGAAAATGAACCGTGCGTTTTTAGATTTTGAACTAACTTCCTAAACATAGTTCGATTTGGCTGCGGAGCATCTGGAAATCTATCTCCGTAAACCGTGACTGCCATCTCAGCGTCAAAATTGCACTGACAATAAATGCTAATCATATCGAATTTGTTATTATTGGTGTACACCATAATTACTGATATAAAATTTGTCTTAGAACTCGACAACGCAACATACAACATACAACAGTGACAATCTGTCAAATTTATTAATAACTGTGTACATTGTTTTTCACTAATTATGGCACAGCTGATTGTTACGATTCAATTATATGAATTGTGGTATTCGTAAAATATTAAATATTGACACTATCGGTTAAAATTTCTGTGACATGTTTTATATCGTTGGAATGAGAAAAAAATAACGGAATTAATGGCGTCATGGCCTACTTTGGGATATGTATTTTTCATTTTTGCACAATAGCGTATGTCAAAGCCAACTGCATTTTTCGATTTTTTTGTTACACGTTATTATTCTTATTGTCTTTGCCGTCAACTTTCATTCCTTTAACTTTTTTCGTATCTCCTCAAATAAGGAAGCTATAACCGTTTGTGGTTTTCCTATTTTTCAGGTTTTTGTAATATATCTCATAAAGTAGGCTATGGATTTCAAATTTCTTTTTACTGAAATATGGCTCACAAAAAATGGGATAACTGTTTCTAAAACTTTATTCTTCTACAATAGATATTAGGCGAGATATTTGGTGTGGCCCTCGTAAAATAGACAGTCTGTATAACAATTGGCTAAAATGGTACTTTTTTCTACAAGTGGGGCGTTTATAGTACGAGCCAAAGGTGAGGCACACGAGTGAAAAAAACACATTTTAGTCCCGAGTTAGGTAAAAAAAATTTATATCGCCGAATGGTGATTAGAAAACAATATAATTGCGTAAAAATACGGCAAATTGACAAAGTTACCTTGTCATAATGACCCAGTTCTGTTGCTGTTTGTATAGAAACCAATAATAAAACAACGAAATATTTAAAGATTTTTATTTTTCACCAGCATATTATTTGTTTTTTATACCTTGGATACGGTTACCATAAAGACGCTCATAATGACCACGGGCATAATGAGCGGGCGTTATAGCCATAACGCCCTGTTATTTGAGAAGCAAAGAAAGAGTAAATGTTTTATATTCCTTATCGTATAATGATTTGGATTTGACTGGCATTAAAATTTCTGTGGCTTCTCAATTCTCATGCATTGTGTTGGATACCTTGTAATGAAGCATTTTTATATTGTAGAAATTGCACCCGACACCGCCGTCTATTTCTCTATTTAGGATATAAGTATTTTCTCATACAGGGCGTAATTTCTAGTGTGGAAATTACACCCAAAGCCACCGTCTATTTTCGTATTTTAAATATTAATATTTTATACTGTCCACACAGAGCATAAATAAGTACTATACTTTCATTTATCAAGTAGAAATACACTCCGCCAGATGGAGCGCTGTCTCCATCACTGACACTATTGGCTTCACCGTTAACGAATACTTGGCCCAGCCAGCCAAATGATTGTCGATTAGCCTGGGTCCATTCATTTGGACCATTACCAGGCCGACTGGAAACCGCCGTCTCATAGGAGAGAGAGAGAGTAAGTAACACCGACCGTAAATAAGCAGCTTGGCTGGGACTAAGTGCCATCCGTGTACTAATCCCGGTTTGCTCCGCCGTGTGTCTGGGAAGATACACGGGTTGGCAACAAGTCTCGTGTTTGCCCTCTGGCCTGGTTGCGTCGTCTGGAGGACAAGCGAGCACTTGGGAAGCTTGGGGCTTTCTGGTCTGGGTGCGTCGACTGGAAAGTCACAAAGCCTTTCTAGCACACCGAGGTATCATCCCCGACCAAATACCGCCTACCGGAGTGAGCCAGTGTGCAAGTTGGGAAACTTTCCGCTGGTAACAGGTCTCGTGTTTGCCCTCTGGCCTGGTTGCGTCGTCTGGAGGACAAGCGAGCACTTGGGAAGCTTGGGGCTTTCTGGTCTGGGTGCGTCGACTGGAAAGTCACAAAGAGTTTCTAGCACACCGAGGTATCATCCCCGACCAAATACCGCCTACCGGAGTGAGCCAGTGTGCAAGTTGGGAAACTTTCCGCTGGGTGCGTCGACCGGAAAGCTACAAGGACATCCACCAGCGCAAAGTAACGCCCGCGAACCTCGTTGGTTTAATCTCTCCTTTGGGGGATTACACCAACAAGGAACCGTGACCTTAGGCTCTGCGCCTTAGCCAAGTTGCCCGAGTATTTGTTTATTATTGTTTATTGTGCTTTTGCTTTCCTCCGCCTGGTATCTGCTCTGTCCGCTTTTATACCGATAGTAGTTACTCCGACTTACCGTTCCGTTTCTCTAAGCTCTTATCCTGCTTATAACCGCCCTCTTGCTTCGCCACCGTCACCGTTAACCGTAGTAGTTATAGGTTAGGTATAATTATATATTAGGAGTAATAAATATCTATATATAGGATCTGAACTGTGCCTTTTATTTTGCTGTGTGTGAAGTCTACTACCCCTAGACCCCTGGACGTACCGTATCTCCTCTGACGCTATCCCAGCCCTACTGTAACAGGCTGTGTCAAGAGGCTAGCGTGGGTCCTTTACACCACGAGAAAAATTGTAAAGGTGGCGCCCGAGCTTACCGTAACCGCACCGAGCTCGAGTGCCAAAGTGACGCCCCTTCACTCAACCGACGAGTGAACGTAGCGTCACATACATTTGGCGCCCGAGCAGGGACCGTAAATAGGGAAAGTAGTTTAGACTTCACATTCGGCAGTCACCGAAAGCAACCGAATTCTCCGAATAGACACTGATAGGCGTGTGAGGTGTCATTTTCGACTAAACCGAGCACGAGGAACCGATTCCGACCACTACCGAACCGCTCCGACCGCTCCCGAGGGCGTTATTAACCATTTAATAACCCCTTTGGGAATTTTTCCGAACCAGAGGCAGTTTCTGTGGAGTTAACACACGGGGAGGCTGCACTTCTGGCAAAAACCCGATCTCCGACCGAACACTTCCGAAGTCCGCCGAAGGTACCCGAACACACAAACTATCGTGTGGGGTATCGTTTTCAGGGTAATCAGACCCAAGGAATCGATTGGTGACGTTTGCAACCGGATCCGACCGTCCGTTCCGCGGAAAAGTGTGCTACAGCCAAGTTACGGGTCTAAATTGAGTAGGGCCCATACTAGGTGATAAACAGCACCCCGACACACCTTCTGCACCGACTTTTACCGACCGCCCGGATTCTGTCCGGAATACCTGACCACTCCGGAGATTGGAGTTACTAGGCAAGTGACCCCTCATTTAGCAGTAACTCAAGGACGCTGAATCGATTGCCGCTGGTTTCGTCACGATCCGACCGTCCGTTCCGGAAAAAAGTGTACCCTGGAGAGGGGGAAAGCCGAAACAAGTTAAAACCGATAGGAATCAGTTGTCCGCACCACCAGACACCGTCTAAATCGACCCCCACCGGATTTTGCCCGGAGTTCTAGAAACTCCGGTGACAGTGGAGATATAGCTTGTGACCCCTCTTGGAATAGTAAATCGAGTGCGCAGAATCCAACGGAACTACTCTCGACTCGATACATCAAGCCGTTTAGGAGTTAGCAGAGGACACTTGGTCCTGGGCCACCGTAGTGAACAGACCTCTCTGGGATACCGCTCAGACTGTTCATTGACAGCCCTTGGCTACTGTTACCGTTACTCACACTTCATAGTGAGCTACCGTTGCGATAGGATCTCTCTGAGACACCGCTCAGACCGCCCATTGCTATCTGTTACTTCTTACCGACCGTTACCGTTTACTACCACCCCGTGGTAGAAGAAACCACGAAAGATGTCCACCGAAGAAGATCAAAAAGACGTGAACATAGAACCGACCGAGGATACCGCAACCACCGAAGGAATAGAAAACCGCCTCAGCTGGATATATAAGCTGAGAAAAGAACAGCTGGACGTCGAATTAGGGAAATTCCGTCTAGACCTTTCAGGCACTGTGGATGACAAGAAGCGCCGCCTAGTAAAATTCATCAAAGACGGCTGTACCTCGCCATTACCACAAGGCACCAGACCAGTCTTTCCGCTACCAGCACCACCGCCACTAACTCTAACCATACCGACTACTGTACCGTCTTCATCCGCTCAAACAGTGAACAGGACATTAGAACCGCTGAACATCCGTAAATGGGGTATCCAGTTCAACGGGAAGGGAGACCCCGCTGCCTTTCTGGAAAGAATAGAGGAAGTGTGCTCATATACTGAAATTCATCCGGCACAACTGTTACCTGTACTAGCAGAATTATTACAGGGACTCGCCTTACTTTGGTACCGAAACAACCGCTCGCACTGGAGAACCTGGGAAGATTTTACCACCGAATTCCGCATCTTTTACTTCCCTGTGAACTATCAGGAGGAGATAGAAGCGCAAATCAGCCGCCGCCTACAGCAACCAGATGAACCTGCAGGTACATATCTGACCGACCTCCAAACACTCATCCGCCGGCATGGAGATCTTACTCCGCAGCAGGAACTCCGGTGGCTTTACCGAAACTTACTTCCCGACTATAGACAGTACATTCCGAGGTCCGGACTAACCAATGTAGCCGCTTTGATCGCCGCAGTCAAAGAATTTGAGGCACTGCGTCAGGAAGTACAACAAGTTTACCATCCTAATAAGGCCCCGCCAACGTCGGCGAAATATTTAATTTCAAGTTTTTATACTTATTTGTGTTGTTTATTTATAAAAACCAACCTTTAACTGATCCTTTGACGTAAAAGTCACAGGCGTAGAGGTTTTTTACCAGCAATATACTGGTTAATTGTGATATATTTTGTAGATTCCGCTAGCACCGCTTAGAAAGAAAACATACATGTGGCAGGAAGTCCCAAAGAATTGAAGAAGGAAAAAAAATGTACAGACAGGGTAATGTAAAAATATTACGTTTGATAAATGTCTGCTTGCAGGATTCTCTATAGCTTAAATTAAACATATTACGAATAGCTCTTTTTTGTAGTAAGAACACACGGTTAGATGAGGGTGAATTTCCCCAAAAAATAATACCATAGCATAGTCGGGACTCTAAATTAGTAAAATAAAATATTTTCACAGTCTTTAAATTGGTTATATGACGTAATCTTTTCAGCGCAAAACAGTGACTTGAGCATTTATTGCAGATATAGGAGACATGTGACTTCCAATCCAATGTTAAATCAATATACAAACCTAATAATTTAAAAGTTAACACTTGTTCAATGGATCTACCATTAAGCTGTAGAAGCAAACTAGATATGTAATGAGCTCTAACAGGATGAAACTGTAACGATAATGTTTTTTCTTGGTTCATTATAAATTTCTTTATAGTGAAATAATTACTTATATTAAGTAGGGTAGAATTTAACTTATCAATCAGTTCTTGAATGTTTTTTGTACCTACGGCAATAGTAATATCATCAGCAAAGGAGCAATAAAATTCATTTACATAATTATCTAAGTCGTTAATGTAAAGGAGAAAAGGAGCGGTCCCAAAACACTACCTTGGGGTACACCAATATCTATTGTTTTAGTTTCTGACCTCGAACCTAAGAAATCGACATATTGCTGTCTGTTGGATAAGTAAGATTTTAATAACATTTTGCATTTCCCTCGTATACCATATTTTTCAATAGTATCCAAGAGAATGTCGTGATTAACACAATCAAATGCCTTTGAAAGGTCAATAAACAGTGCCATAACCTCATGACCCCTGTCAAGATTTTCGTAAATATAGTCCAGAAAACTTACTAAAGCTGATATAGTTGATCTATTTGCTTTAAAGCCATGCTGATTTGTTGAGAGGGCTGAGTTAGTATTTAAAAATTCAGATATTCTTATTGCGATTAGCTTTTCAATTACTTTAGAAAAAACGGATATAATTGCGATTGGTCTATAATTATAGAGCTGTGTACGGTCACCTTTTTTAAACAATGGAATTACTTTGGATAATTTTAAAAGATCTGGAAAAATACCATCTGAAAAACATTGATTTATGATATCGGTTAATGGTGTAGCCAATTCTCTGGATCAATTTTTAACAATTTTAACAGGAAAATAATCAGAACCGGAAGAATTAGAACTTTTTATACTGTTGATTATATTTATAACCTCGGATGTATTAGTCGGTTTTAGGAAAAGTGAATTTTTAATAATGCGCGTATGGGTCCTATTCCTATGATTAAATATATCTGGTATTGCTAATGATTTAGTTATATTTAAAAAATATGAATTGAATTCGTTGGCGATGACTATTTTAACTGTAGTTAGTTCATTATTTATTGATATATCAGGACTATAATTATTTTTTCCCCTTTTCAATGATTGATTAATTATATTTATTATATTATTCCAAGCAGCCTTCGATTTGTTCGAGGAGTTTATTATAATATTGTCAAAGTACATTTTTTTCGCCTGTCGCATAACTCGTCTGTAAATTACTTTATATGATTTATAATATTGTACACTGATCAAACCAATTTGTTGCATATTGAACAGTTCTTTTAAATGGACCGATGACACTTTAATTCCTGCAGTTATCCAATTTTTGTTTTTTTTGTCGTCAAAATTTTTAGTAATAAACTTAAATGACGCGTTATAATAACAGTGCAATGTATTATTAAATTCATGATACTTTTTTTCTACTGTTTGTGCGCTAAAAACACTATGCCATGACTCATTACTTAAACAGTTTTTAAATTTTAATATGTTTTTTTGTGAAAACGATCTAAATGTGTGACTGGTATTAATTTTCGGTTTATTCGCCTCAAATTTTTTGACCACTGTGATCAGACTGACCAATGTGCATGACATATTTTTCTAATAAAGTGTTATTAAAATTGGTTAAAATATAATCTGGTGCCGTTATACTACTATTGTTTTGAATACGCGTAGGTTGATCGAAAACAGGGTACATACAGTAAGATTTTAAAAGGTCCAGAAGCTCAGTAACACCGATTGAGTTCTTGCATAAAAAATTTATGTTAAAATCACCACATATTATTACATAACTAGGCTGGTTTTTATTGAACACAATATTCAAGGATTCCTCAAATTTTAACATAAATTCTTTTAAATTAGAGTCAGGAGCTCTGTAAATGCACATAATATAATAAACACTTCCATATAGAGTAATTTTGACTGCTGCGCACTCGAAAATTTTTTCTACACTCACATTCATTAGATCAGAGATTTCCACTGCGTCCAAGGAATTTTTAACCAATATTAAAGATCCACCATGTATGAATGAGTTTCTACAAAAATAACTTGATATATCGTATCCAGGAAATTTTATGTACTCAATTTCCCCAGGTTGAATCCAGGTTTCAGTGACACATAAGATATCAATATTTTCTTGAGATAGGAGTAATTCAACTTCCTCAATTTTGTTTTTTATACACTGTAAATTGTGATGGACAATACATAGTACATTGCTTACTTTTAGTTGCTACTCTTGTGTGACAGACTGTAGAGTCCGCTGTTTGACTAAATTCAATTTGTTTACATAACTAGGGCACTTATTGTCTTTAGCTGAATGGTTTATATCATAGTCTGTTTTAAGACTTTTGTTGGATCGTATACAATTTTCACATCGTTTATAGGTGGAGCTACACATTTTAGGTTCGTGGCTATCGATGTCGTTGATGAAAATCAGACCAACCATCATATTAATATAAATTAATCAAATATTTTTCTCACATCTGAACCTATAATTCCAGGAATAAATGAAAATAATGTTAGTAATAGTACTATTCGTATAATTTTTTGTTAAATTATGAATAGAATTGTTCATAAAATGTGTTAATAATTAATAAATGTTTCATGTAAGAACTTTAATTTTTTGTCTGTTGACGAAGTATTATTTCACACTGTGAAATAAAATTTATTTATCTCCCACTTTTTTCTTTAGTTTTCACTTGCCAATGATGACATTGCTTTGATTTATTGAAACTGTCAAATAAATATCATTCTAGGATATGGCCTTAACAAAATATTTTTATATATTAGCTGGTTATCAAGAAAACTGCAAACACTTATTTTTGGTGCATTTTTTAAAAAGGCAACTAAAAATATTTTACATCACTATGTACTGTACGATTCTCATTGTATTGGTCATAAAAATTTCTACCACTATATAAATTTCATGTAGGTATTACAAAGTGCGCAATTTCTATAAAACCGCTGCCTAAGGAATCACTACTTCCGCATCCAGATTTTTCATTCAAGTCACTTTAAAGGAAACATCTTGACTAGATTTGCACTCTAGTACATGGAAATTATTGGTCATAGAATTTTAATAATATTTGGGGCAGATGTTATAGAAAAGTTTGAGGCGTTGGTTTTCACTATATACGATTAAAATAACGTTTCTAGTTTACCCTACTTATTTTCCCCTATTCACAACGTGCCACCTTCCACCCCTTCAATGGAATCATCTCAATCTAATGTCATTACAATACATAATAATTGTCCTAACTTTCAAGTGAATATCTCAATTCTATGTTATCAATCCCATTAATAATGGAGCGGAGATGGCGGTTTTGAAAAATATTAGAAAGAAATCTGAGGCCTTGGTTTCTAGTATATACACCAAATCCCAAATTTCTGTACTCTTACCAGCTTGATTTACTTATTTTCCCCTATATACTCCTATTTAACCCCCAACACTTCCACGGAATCATCTCAAAATATAATCTAGTTCCAGATGTTGTTGTAATATATACGTCTACCATATTTCAAGTTAATATCTCAATTATCAACCCCTTTAATAATGGATTGACAGTGGTGGGTGGTTAAAAAATATTATTAAAAAATCTGAGACCTTGGCTTCTAGGACATACACCGAATATCAAGTTTCTGTACTATTACCAGCTCGCTTTACTTTTTACTATTTCCCTTTACTTACCCCCCACTCCGTCAACGCATTCATGTCAAAATATAATTTAGTTTCAGATATCGTTATAATACATACGTGTACCAAATTTCAAGTGAAGATCTAACTTTAATTTTATCAACTATTTTAATAAGGGAGTGGTGATGGTGGGTGATGGAAACTATTATAAAAAACCTGAGACCTTCGATTCTAGTATATACACCAAGTCCCAAATTTCTGTAGTCTTACCAGCTTGCTTTACTTATTTTCCCCTATCTACCCCTATATAATCTCCAACCCTTCAACGGAATCATCTCAAAAATAATCAAGTTCCAGATGTCGTTATAATACCTACGTGTACTAAATTTCAAGTGAATGTCTCAATTTTATTGTATCAACTTCTTTAATAATGGAGTAGGGGTATTGGGGGGTTGAAAAATATTGTAAAAAAATATGAGGCCTTGGTTTATAGTACATACACCGAATTTCAAGTTTCTCAACTGTTACCAGCTTGCTTTACTTATTTTCCCATATTTAACCTCCAACCCTTCAACGGAATCATCTCAAAATATAATCTAGTTCCAGATCTCGTTATGGTACACACATGTACCAAATTTCAAGTGAACATCTCAATTTTATTTTATCATCCCTTTAATAATGGAGTAGGGGTGGTGGGGGTTGAAAAATAGTATAAATATTTTGATATGTTGGCTTCTAGTACATACACCGAATTTCTGTACTCTTACCAGCTTGCTCTACTTATTTTGCCCTATTTACCCCTATTTAACCCCCAACCCTTCAACGGAATCATCTCAAAATATAATCTAGTTCCAGATGTCGTTATAATATATACGTGTACCAAATTTCAAGTGAATATCTCAATTTTACTTTATCAACCCCTTTAATAATGGCGTAGGGGTCGTGGGGGGTTCAAAAATATTATAAATAATTTGATACCGAATTTCAAGTTTCTGTACTCTTACCAGTTTGCCTTACTTATTTTGCCCCATTTACCCCTATTTAACCCCCAACCCTTCAACTGAATCATCTCAAAATATTTACCCCCCCAACCCTTTACCGGATATCTTCAAAAAACAATCCAGTTCCAGATCTCGTTATAAAATATACGTGTACAAAATTTGAAGTCAATATCTTAAACCGTTCCGGAGAAAACGTGCGGACAAAAAAAAGTTACAGACAGACAGACAGACAGAAAATTTTTTTCTCTCAAATTTAAAATCCCGACGTTTCACGACATTCTAAACCCATTTCAAGAAAAAAAAAATTGGAAAATTTTTTTGCGATTACTATACTTCCAATCCACTACGTGGATGTGGAAGTAAAAGTAGTTGAGCAACTCCACTAATAAGAATAGTTAAAAACAGAAACACGCAATTTAATAGAAAATCGAGAGTGATTTATCGAGAATTTATAAAAAATTCAGAGAAAGAAATTCAGTGGGGATCTGCTAAGAAGTTGCGGAAAAGAGCTACTACAGTAAGCCAAGACAGAACTTTATTGATCATGCCTTAGAAATTCCTAATTAATTACCAATTCTTGAAAAGAAAAACTTCGGTCGTCTTGAGGGTATAAATATTTGAATGCAAACACTACGCCTAAGCTATTGTACTTTAATTTGAAATTAAGGAGCCTTTACCGGTGGGTAATAAAGAATATATACTTTTTAATTAATAATGCTTTCCCTTCTTTTTAACCGAATTTAATAATATATAATTACCAAGATAATATTTAAGTATAATAAAAAAACCGCTGCCTAAGGAATCATTACTTCCACATCGAGATTAACCATTCACGTATCGTTGAAGGAAAACAGCTTGTTTATGTTTGCACTATATATCTGAGGCAGATATAATAAAAAATTGAGGTGTTGTTATTGTTGTTCATATCACGGTTTCAGAACAAACTTTTTATTTTTAAAATTCGTGTTTTTTTTTTATGAAGATTAAAATTCCGTTGGTCGCAATAAATTTTATGTAAAATCCAACGAGATATTTACATTTGTTTAAGTTGCAAAATTGTTTTGTTGCGTAAATAAGTCGAAAATTTTAATCTTTTTAAAATATTGATTTTGATTTATAAATATGCATCAAATAGAACATGAACAAAAGCAGAATTGTAAAATATTAATTTGATCTTTTGTTATAACAGTTTCAATGTTTCACTTTTAAATTAATTGCAAATAAAGTAATTAATATTTTGCAACGGAACAAAGCGCATATTTTAAAGGCTAAAAAGATGTACTATTTCCTATAATATCGTTAACATACGGATTCTACATTTGCTTCTATGTTACTTCAAAGTTCAAGGAGCTATAAATTGAGCTTTTTCAGTTTTTTGTCATAAAATGGTATTAACAATAGAAATTTCGTTCATTGTGTAGATGTACCTTATAGGGGAGTCTAAGGCAAAGAAACTGATAGGTCAAACTTCTTTCTACGACCTTTATAGTATACCGGGTGAGTCGCGAATTGCGCTCGCCCCGATATTTCCTAAAATATTTGGAATAGAAAATTGAAATTTGGAAGCCTTATTATACGACTAAAATGCCATCTTTTCAATAAAAACCAAGTTTGGTGCACATCCGGTTTGACCGGAAATGTCCACAACTTTCGATTTTTAAATGGAACACCCTATATATTTTTACATTTTTGGAATATAGAGGAAATTTTGAATACAATAGATCTTGGTCACTTTTTGATAAACATTAAAAATTTTATAAAAAATCTATTTCTGAATCCAGAGTGCTGTGGTGCCCAAAATATATTTTAGTTTGTGTGCTACGTTACTATAAAAATAAAAAGAGCAATATGATCGCATTACTTAATTCTCTAGAGGCGTTTAAAATTTTTAAATGTGATTTTTACCCACTAACTCGGTTTTTTTAAATGGGAATTTAATCGTTCACCAACATTTTTAAATACCTCATTTTCATGCGAATCTAATGATACCAAAATTTTGAAAATCCGTTCAGAAATATTTGAGATTTCAGCCAAAATACAATGCAACCAAGCTTTTAGAAACATGCGGCTAATAGATAATAGATTAGTGGGCTTTGGAAACTAAAATGGCACATTTCTGTGTAAATCTGGTAACCTAATAGCATTGGAAACATCATAGTAGCCATTGAATGTAATAAAACAATATCAGCTGTCAGACAGATACAAAATACAGCGTTGCGGAAATCTCTTTGAGTAAAAATTAAAGAAAATGAATAATTTTAGTAGAAATGAAAAGGTCGATATGTTACTGATATATGGAGAGCGTCTCAAAAATTCAACTGCAGCTGCAGAACTGTATCAGCAACGATATCCCAACAGACGTCATCCAAGCAGACACTTATTTGCCAGCGTGGAACAAGAATTAAGAAACGAACCCAATCAACAAGATGACGACCAAACATTTATTGTAAGTGGGGACAAAGAAATTGATGTATTAGGATTTGTGATGGTACACCCAACAACATCAACAAGGGAATTGTCAATGGAATGCGACATTAGTCAGTCTTCGGTTTGCAGAATTTTAAAGAAACATAAGTTTCGGTCTAATAAATACCAAATACACCAACATCTTTATGGAGATGATAACGACAGGAGGCTAGTATATTGCAACTGGTTCTTAAATGCAGTACAACAAAACCCAGGTTTTCCTTTTCATATTTTATATTCAGATGAAAGTAGATTTACGAACCAAGGTATGTTTAACAGAAATAATACTAGGTACTGGGCTCAAGAAAATCCAACGTTGGTAGGGCGGGGGAATATTCAGGAAAGATTTGGGTTTAACTGTTGCCTTGGAGTACTTGGAGATCGAATAATTGGACCCATATTTTTTTATGGAGCACTTACTGGCGAACGATATTTATTCTTTTTATAAAACCAGACAGCAGAATTACTTGACTTACTTCCTCTTGCCTATTTACAAAATCTGTTTTTCCAACAAGATGGTGCTCCCCCACATAATTCCAGAAGAGTGATGGAATATTTAAACAACTTGCATGGTGAACGCCTTATCGCAAATTAAGGTCATATCAGGTGGCCTCCTAGGTCACCTGACTTAACACCCCTCGACTATTATGTATGGGGCACTCTCAAAAATAAAGTTTATAAAACTTCTTCAAATACCCGTGAAGAGCTGCAAAATAAAGTTGTACGGGCTCTTAATGAAATAACGCCGGCTGAATTGCGTAGAGCCATTCAAGCAACTGTACGCAGAGCCGAATTGTGTATAAAAAAAATGGTGGACATTTTGAACAATATCTATAAATGTCAATTTATGGTTTAATTATATTAATTATTTTAAAGATACCTACTGTTACCTAGTTTAAGTTTAACTGTTCAAACGGAATTGATTTTTATTTATTTATAGGCCCGATATTTATGTTCATTTAAATAAAACTCTGAAAACCGAACTGATGTCGCATTCTATTGCAAATGTCCTTGTGGATGTAATTGTGTTTACCTCCACATACCTATGCTAAACTTAATTGTAACGTTCTTTGCGCTCACAATTATTAAATGTTTGATAGCTCAAGATTGCCTATAACTACACGAGTCTGTCTGACAGCTGATATTGTTTTATTACATTCAATGGCTACTATGATTTTTCCAATGTTATTAGGTTACCAGATTTACACAGAAATGTGCCATTTTAGTTTCCAAAGCCCACTAATCTATTATCTATTAGCCGCATGTTTCTAAAAGCTTGGTTGCATTGTATTTTGGCTGAAATCTCAAATATTTCTGAGCGGATTTTCAAAATTTTGGTATTAGATTCGTATGAAAATGAGATATTTAAAAATGTTGGTGAACGATTAAATTCCCATTTAAAAAAATCGAGTTAGTGGGTAAAAATCACATTTAAAAATTTTAAACGCCTCTAGAGAATTAAGTAATGCAATCATATTGCTCTTTTTATTTTTATAGTAACGTAGCACACAAACTAAAATATATTTTGGGCACCACAGCACTCTGGATTCAGAAATAGATTTTTTAATAAAATTTTTAATGTTTATCAAAAAGTGACCAAAATGGATGTATTGTATTCAAAATTTCCTCCAAATAGGGTGTTCCATTTAAAAATCGAAAGTTGCGGGAATTTCCGGTCAAACCGGATGTGCACCAAACTTGTTTTTTTATTGAAAAGATGGCATTTTAGTCGTGTAATAAGGCCTCCAAATTTCAATTTTCTATTCCAAATATTTTGGGAAATATCGGGGCGAGCGCAATTCGTGACTCACCCGGTATATTACAGAACTAGTATTATAGCTAAAGTCTAATGAAAGCAATTTTGTTAGAAATCTAGATATTCATAACTACAATACAAGACAAAATACAGAAATAACCATACCTTCTCACAATAGTGAAGGGAAGAATACTAATTATGTAGGTATTAAATGTTATAATAAAGTGCCTTCCACAATTAAGGATATTCAGAACTTAGGAAAATTTAAGGATAAGTTAAAAACATTCTTGTTTGGAAAACATTTTTATATTATAGTAGAATATTTGAACTCACGTCAGACACTTAATTTTGTTGTACTATTTACTACTAGCTTTATCTTGACATGTCCCATACTATGTATTAGTCTATTGGATAATAAAGCTTACTTTACATTACTTTATTAAGATTAATGTATCGTTGCCAATAGGACTGTGAACATTTTCGCGAAAAAATCATGTATTTATAATGATACATTTCTCTAACGTAACGCGAATTATGCATCAACCAGTGACAGGTTGAGAACACATTTTAAAAACATTTGTATGTTTACTAGAACATATGTGTATCATTGTTATATCTGGTCAAAATTGTTTCACAAAAGGAAAGACTTAAAATTTTATCACAAGCTAATATTATTTGCACAAAGAATTTACCAAATATTTGCGTGTTTTTTTGAATAAACAAGAATATTCCCACGTTTTAGATTTAATTCTCTGTAACAATTACTTACAGATTTACCAGGATTTTCTTGAAAAGAAAGTAAAAGATCTAAGTTCACTTCTTTTGTTGCTTTATCTTTTTCTTTTTTTCATATACAAAAGATTGAGTGTTACTAAACACCGTCTCAATATATTTGAAAATTCCTTTTTGTGGAAGCCTTCTTAGTGGGAATCTCTTTGATATTCTCTTAATAATGCCCAAGTATTCCTTTTATTAGCTGTATATATTTTATACTTATCACACTTCTTTCCAAAGAAACGTAGGTAATCTGCTAAAAAATATAGTCACGGATATAAGTATTTTTTAGTTATATCGGATCATTCTTATTATACCTATTTGATTTAAATATATAGATAGGTTAAAACCGGACATTTTTTTTATAATCATCGCAGAAAGAAAACCTCTGCCTATGGAATCACTACGTCCACAATCAGATTTTTTATGCAAGTCACCTTAAAGAAAACATCTTAACTGTATTTGCACTCGAGTATGTGGAAATAATTGGTCATAGAATTTTAATAATATTTGGGGCAGATGTCAGAAAAATTTGAGACGTTGGCTTCTACCATATACGTTAAAAATGAAGTTTCTAGACTCTTATTAGCTTGCTCTATGTGGCGTGTGACGTTTACCTTACATTTCGCCGCCACATCATTTGGCCCACTAGGTATATATATGAGCGGCCATGTTGAGTTCGTTGGAAAAGCGTATAGGGCAGGGGCTACTCCAACTTTACTGACAGAGAAGGCATATGATACGGTTTGGCATAATGGGCTGCTGTTTAAATTAGACAGCATCCTAAAGTTGCCCAAATACATAGTCGCCCTAATAAAGTCGTACAATAGAGGAAGATTCATTACTGTTAGGGTAAATAATTCTTACTCAACAAAAACAAGATTATCGGCGGGTGTCCCCCAGGGGGCAATCCTCTCCCCACTCCTTTATAATTTATATACCTCAGACATCCCATCCTACCCAAACTCCAACATCCTTCTATATGCAGATGATACCGTGCTGTATGCAAAGTCGTTTTATGCGCAGACCGCGACGCAGAAGGTACGGTATCATCTGCAAAACCTCCAAACATTCCTCGACAAATGGAAAATAAAAATCAATAACGACAAGACCAAGACTATCAATTTTAATAGAAAGTTTACAAACATAAAGACATTCAACAAACTACAAATAGACGGACGGACAATTGAGGAGTGTAAGGCGGTCAAATATCTGGGGGTGACCTTAGATAAGAGGCTGTCCTTCGCTCCTCATGTGTCACAGACAATAAACAAGACGTACGTAGTACTAAACAAAATGTACCCTCTTGTAAACCGGCGGAGTAAATTGTCCATAAATAATAAACTAACATTATACAAAGTTATGTTCCGTCCATTGATGACATACGCATGCCCATCATGGAACAATATCTCCGCCAGTCAATGCAAGAGGTTACAAGTTACACAAAACAAACTCATACGATTACTGACAGACGCCGACAGATACACGCCGATAACTGAACTCCACAGAGCCACCGAGTTGCCCATGATAAGAGAATACATTGACGAAACAGCGCAAAAATTTTTTACCAATAAAGTTCAGTTATCGGCTATAACAACGGACATTACAAACATACGTGCACATCAGAACCCAACTCACCGACACACACTACTTCACCAAAGACTACCCATATTTTTCACAAGACGGTAACACTGACTAAACGCCACAAACGACACGATAACCCCCAAAATCATGAAACCCACCAACATCCCACCCCCTACCTCACCATGCCCCCTACCCGTCGATACCACAAAAAATCAGCCCCCCATCCCCTATAACCCAATATTTTTATACATTGACAAATTTTTTAAACAGGTTTTTTAGAAATTATTTTCCTGTATAAACATATGTATTTACGTTCTGCTCCAGTAACACCCTAACTATAAATGTATCTTTAAACGAAAGTATAGAATTAAAGATAATAAATATAAAAAGGTTCTTGAGATATTTTATAGCAGCTTTTTAATTAAAATAAATCAACGTGCTCATTCCCCAGCCATACCATCGGCAAACATTTTATTATGTTTTTATCAAATCTGATAAATTATAATGAGTGTTTTTTATATAAAATTTATATTATATAGCCTCACTGCAATTAATGAGCATATATTAGATTTAAGGTAACTTTATAATTAATAGGAAATAAAGATTTTTAAATGGAAATGGAAAACTTTACTGACGATTTCACGGAGTAGGCACGGAACGTTAATATTTTCAAACTCCATGTGGGGTATTCACCCAAAATATTCACCCAAAATATTTATACTGTAAATAACAAATAACAAATAATATTAACTTATTAAGTTATATTTCAAAATTATTATTTTAAAAGTGACATTTTATTAACAAATAACAAATAATATTAACTTATTAAGTTATATTTCAAAATTATTATTTTAAAAGTGACATTTTATTTATTTCAATAGATTGTGTTGTTTTTTCTTTTTTGCTTCTTTTCTATTTTCTCTGCATGAACTATCCCGGTGGCGATGTAGTGTTGACTACATATGAGAGAGCATCCCACATTCCACAATTGGTGACCCCAATTTGAATACGCAACGTGATTTACGACGTACTCTACACCTACTACCTCACGGAGACACGCGCACAAACATATTCGAGTTTATGAGATATTCCCTCCTCGAGCATGGCATTAGTTAGCCCCTCTCCTAGGATTGTGATGATGAGGGTAGAATGCGTCAAGTAAAAAGTAGGGTACTCGCTCCGTTCCTGTCCAGTTTATCCATCGTTCTTCTTCTACCATCAAGTTTCTCGTGACTTTGTCACTGGTGGGGGAATAATATGGCATGTGACGTTTCCCTTACATCTCACCGCCACATCATTTGGCCCACTAAGTATATATACGAGCGGCCATGTTGAGTTTGTTGGAAAATAGTATAAGGCAGTGGCTACTCCAGCCTTACTGTGATGAGTTCACGGAGTAACCACGAAACGAAACGCTAATATTTTCAAGCTCCACACTCTACTTATTTTCCCTATTCACAACTTCCCACCTTCCACTCCTTAAACGAAATCATCTCAATCAGATATTGTTATAATACATACGTGTACTAATTTTCAAGTGAATATCTCAATTTTATGTTATCAACCCCTTCAATAAGTGAGTGGAGGTGGTGGGGGTGTCGGATTGAAAAATATTGGAAAGAAATCTGAGGGCTTGGTTTCTGGTATATACACCAAATCCCAAGTTTCTGTACTCTTACGAGCATGCTTTACTTATTTTACCTTTACTCACCCCCACTCCTTCAAAGGAATCATCTCAAAATATAATCTAGTTTTAGATGTAGTTATAATACATACGTGTACCAAATTTGAAGTGAACGTCTCAATTTTATTTTATCAGCCCCTTTAATAATAGAGTAGAGGTGGTGGGGGTTGGAAAATATTATAAATAAATCTGAGGCCTTGGTTTCTAGCATATACACCAAATCTTAGGTTCTTGTGCTCTTACCAGCTGGTTTGACTTATTCTTCCCTATTTACCGTTTTTTAAACAATAATAGGAATATGAATACGACAATTCAATTAACAGCGAGTCTCATGTTCGAACAACCCTTATATAGGTTAGGAGATATATTTATTTTGGTTTAAAATCTTATTTTTATTAACACTTACGTAACGAATGAAGAGTTTAGTCTGCGTATACTTATTAATAGCGATAATTTCTGTTAGGTTCAAACGTTTGGAACATACGTAAAATCACAAAATAGAATATTCCATACTGAAATTGGGCCACATCACTTATGCAGAGTGATTGTCAGATGTATGTAAGCAGTCAGTCAATATATATCCTCAGCCGTTGGAATTTTGAAAATGACTATTTGTACATCGAATTTTTTAATAAAATGTACAACATATATTTATATATTTTATATACTTACTCTTAATTCTTCATTTATTGTTGAATTTACACTGCGACGTTGACACGTTACTCCACTTTTTTGGATACAAAAATGAATTTGTAGCTGTCAAAGCAAAATCTGTAAAAGACGCATTATTATAAATTTGACTGTCATTTCACTGTAAATGATGCTTATACCCAGGCATCTGATAATTGAACATTGTTCTACAGGGTGTTCTTCACGATGCTTAGAATTTTTATATTGTAACGTTCTTTGCCTGGGTAGCTAGTTTGGAGAAGTTATTCCAGGATTCAGTTTAGAAAATAAGATAGTCCAAACATAAATAAAGAGTTTATTTATCGTAAACAGGTAAATATGGCAGTATCACATAATATACATTCGTACCTACGGCGACGTAATGGCGTCTGGTATATAACTTGTCAATATAACAGACTCCAGCCCAACACGCTGCAGAGCATAGGGGCCGACTTATATTTGGTCGGACTCGCTAACGTCGCTACTCACCGGGGGAGTACTTTCGGTGTTGTAATGGTGTCACATAAATAACTTGTCAACACGAGAGGTCCCAGCTTAGTACGCTGCAGAACCTAGAGGTCGACTTGGTAACGTCGCAATCGAGTACTATTACTGATATTAGTCTAGCTCATCACGCTGAGTATCAATGCCAGAAGAGCACTGGTTTGTATTAAATTTCGTTATGCTTTTATATCCGAAATCCCCACACGCGGTTGAATTTTGGGTGCATATTCAAACGCTGGTAAGGATAAACGGAAATCTAGTAATGTGACATGAATTAATGAACTCCTCATTACAATATTTTTAAACTATAAACTGACTCACTTACTCAACTTTTTTCAAATATCTGGTATAGTGACCACTCTTTTCAACTTGAATTTTTCGAAAATCGTCGAAAAAAATTTTTGAGTCTAGAACAAGTAAGAGTCTTACTCAACTTGTACGAGAGGGAAAATCATATATCTGTAGTCATACTTACCTAGTCCATACTGCTGAAGGTCAACAAATCGGAGACTTTAGTATTAGAATAGTATAATATAAGCCGCATAGGGTAATTTTTTCTGCTGAAGCTTACTGCAATCAATTTATTTTGTATTGCGCATTTTGAAATGACGTACGTTGTTCAATATACAGTATGTCCTCGAATAGCATACCGCACTCTTGTAAACTTTCTCATTGTCTGCTTTTCGAGAAAATATTAGTCAGACTTGTGATACATTATACAGGGTGTTAAAAATTGTAAAATATTTATTAAATATAGTGCCTTTATATATTTTTTTTATAAACTCAAGAAGTGCTTAAATATGGGATTTAGTGAAAAAGTCTCAATTTTTTTGTTTCGAATACTTAGTTTTATTAGAAACATCTCGATAATATTTTAAGGTAATATTGATATACCTATATCTAAATCTACGTACGTAAAGTTTTTCCGAATCTGAGACACATACTGTATATTGTCAGTGTCGATATCCCGTACATTTTGATATTTCTCTGTATTTAATCAAAGACCTTTTATTCCTTCTTCAATTCTTTGGGACTTCCTGCCACATGTATGTTTTCTTTCTAAGCGGTGCTAGGGGAATCTACAAAATATATCACAATTAACCAGTATGTTACTGGTAAAAAACCTCTACGCCTGTGACGTTTACATCAAAGGATCAGTTAAAGGTTGGTTTTTATAAAAGACCTTCTATTCCAAAATCATAATTTAAAACACAGTTTATATAAAATAATATAATTTACACTCCTTAGGCTAGCGCCCTCTATGAAGTCCCAGTTTTAGTAAGGAATGGTAGAGTACCTAATTCTACCATTCTTTTTCACTTAAGAGCTAAATTTAAAAGAAGTTATCCCAAAATGAAATGTTCTGTAATTCGGTGTTTTCACAAATTTTAAAATCTCTTTGTCTCCCAAGATAATACTTTATTATGGTAAAAAAAATGAATTTTCCCAAGCAATCGATTTATTCCTTGAAATAAGCCCTTTTCAATTTCAATTTAAATTTTACCGCAAAAAAACGTGCGCCACCGTATCCCGCACTGACGGTAGAGGTTACATTGTTGGTAAATAAACATGGGTTATGTATTATAAATACACGTTATTTTGCAAAACCCTAACATTTTATAATGGAGAGTAAGTGGTGTTTTGTGCCAGGAAGTAGCTCTTAGGAATCCTGTATTTCGAATTAAATCACAGGTAAAAACGTACAAAAAGTCTTTAAACTGCTATATGCGATATTACTGTTTGATGTAATCGATGACGTCACCAGTGTAACCACCAATAATGGCCTGTTTCGCGTAGCTGTTCAAATATTCAAATTTTATATTATTTGCTTGTTGAAATATTAATTTAATAGACGACGGATTGCTTTTTAAATGCAGGGAAATGCTTTAATACATTAAGTACTTCATTTTAATAATATCGAAAAAGCTAATTTGCATATAGTGAAAACACATAATTCCTTAATATATATCATTCTTCAGTTTGTGGCTGCTAGTGTAACATAGAGTGGATTTTAATCCACAATGTTATTGTAGTTGAAAATTATAGTAGGTTAGAATTTTTATAATCAAAGTTTAGAGTATTTTAAGGCTTTTCGCATCGTTTCTGTTTTTTGTCGAACAATATTATATTGAAATAGTTATTTGTAGTGCAACTTGATTTTAAATAACCAAATCCCATCCATCCAAGTCTATTTGATGGAAAACATCTTGACTATATTTGCCCTCTGGTATTTGGAAATAATTGGTCATAAAATTTTAATAGGCAATATTTACGGCAGACGTCATACAAAAATTTGGGGCGTTGGTTTCTAGCAAATACTCCATAAATGAACTTTCTGGACACTTTTAAGCTGACAGACAGAACTTTTTTTACTCAAAATTAGAATTTTGACGTTTTATGACATTCTAAGCCTATTTCAACAAAAATAATATATTTTTTTAATGATTACTATACATTCATTACACTACGTGGGTATGGAAGTAATTATAGAGGTGTTGGTGTCGACGTCGATCGCGTTTAGTGTGCAACAATCCCCAGCACGAAAGCGTAAATGCTACGAATTTATTTCGTATTTGCTCCAGTAGCACCACGCTTAGCTGGTAGCGATCGGGTCGTCTCTCAGGGTGAGTTCTTTACGGATAGGCATTGAGATCTTTAACGCAGTAGAGGACCGTCCACACTGGTCGAAAAATTTGGGGTTACCTCCTCGTGTAACTAAAAGGCTGATTTTAATCCACGAAATTTTTTGCCAGCTTTAGGCTATGTACAAAACACATAATAAAAAAGAAACAAATAGTAAAATAATATAATTTGGCTGAATAAAGAACAAGCGGTAAAATTAAAAGAGAGCAAAAGTTGTCAATCGACAGTAAATAAAACAAAAACTAATTGGGCGTCGTAACTATTACCAAAATGGACTAGCAGTGGTTTTGAAAAGACCTAAATTACCCCAAAACACCAAAAAAAAAAGAAAATGATGAAAATTAAAAGACAAAAGTTAATGGAGTGTTTGCATTTAAAAAAAAGTACATTTTTAATAGGCTCGTTATGTTCTTCAGTAAAAAGTTAATGAATTTTGCCTGGTTTCAGTGTTTCTTTTACGCCCGATAAGTTTATTTTTGAAAATTAAATTTAAATAAATAATCTTGTGACGTAGGAGAATTTTAAGCATATGTGTTGAATTTTGGAATTAATACCTCAGTAATACAGAAATCTTCTCTGTAAATTTAGCTCAAGAAATACTGCGTCTTCTTCTTCTTCCAACATTACGGAGGAAATAAGTCATATTTTGAGGTTATAACAATATAGTAAACAAGTAGAGTTTGAGATTTATCGTTCGGTTTTGCGTTTTTGTTTGTGCTAATATAATAGTTAAAAATGGAAAGTAGCTATGAAGAAACATATTCTAACAACTTCCATTAGTTTCAATGAATATGATTCATGACTTTTACGTCAATAACATGGATTTTTTAGCTCCTGAACTGAGGCTCTCACAAGGCTCGAGATACTGAGTGAAAAATAAGAAAATACATTTTCATGCTTTTCCGAATTTTGATAAAAAAAAAAATTGTCTACAATTTCACAATTTCGAATTAACTGGCGAACTCGAAATTCGAATCCAGAAAATTTTACATAAGATTTACATTTTTCGTCTTTGCATACCCTTTAGTCGATCCCTTTTCCTTTAAAATACATCGTAGCGGCCTCTAGGTTCTCTACTGCTTCTGATCTGTATTATTTGCTACAGCAGTAAACCAATCGGTTCTGCGTTTAAAGTCTCTAGGAACAGTTAAAGATATTTTTTCTGGTGAATTCACTGATGTGTTAATGTAAAAAGGAGCTGGTACAATGTAGTTCTTAAAAGAACTCATATTTATAACCTAACAAAGCAACATGTTAATATTTGAATATATTTGCGAAAAACGGTATGCAACAAATTTATTTGCTTTATTCTTCAAATATCTCGAACATAAACTAGAGTTAGATCGATAAAAATACAAAAATAAACAATCAATCACAACCAGGGTACCCAGCACATTTCAATTTTCAAATTCCCTGACTTTTCCAGGTTTTCCAGGATTATTTCAAGCAAAATCCAGCAAAGTGTTTTTAAATATTTTATTTAGGTACCTACTATTAAAATCACACTGGTAAAAATTTAGTTTCATAACTTAAAATAAATCACATTTTGAGAGATCAAATCATATTATGAAAAACTAAAATATTGTTAACATTTTTACCAAAATATAACATGTACCTATCTACCTACAAGTACTTTCTTAAATCCTCAATTTCTGTATTTATTTGGTCTGCCTCTTTTTCTACATTTAATTCTAGTTTTTTTTTCTTTGTTTCTAGATTTAGAATCTCCTTATGAGCTTGTCTTTTTAATTTTTCCATTTCACTCATAACTTGATTCTAATTTCTTTTACTTTCCAACGACGCTTTATATTTGGAATACGAGTTTTTTACAGATTTTCGTAACGCGTCTGTAATTACGATATTATGTATTCCACCACAATTTATTATATGGTCGTATACAATTCTTTGATTAATTAGAGTATCCTCATGTAGATTTTCCAATAACAAATATTTAATTATAGAAAATCCACTTTCTACATCGGCATTACCATGGGATATAATTAAAATCAACTTGCAAACAACCCACAACTTCTTAGTTGAATCATTGTTTGAAAATGACCTAAAAAAGGGTTGAAACTGCAGTCACGCTTTTGTGCAAATATAGTGGTAAAAAACATAGTAGCGTTTTACTCAATTTCGTTAACCCACAAACTTTTAAAATCAGGACTTTCGTTTAATAAATTAGAAAAAAAATGTGTCTAATCTTTCATCTGAATATTTAACTAATACTTCATTGAACTGTATGATAAACTTAGAATACTCTGACTTTGCCAATTCTGCACAAGATGATGATATTATGTTATTATTATAGAATATTTCTAAGAGGTTACTAAATGAGCTAATGCTTTTAACCTGTGAGATTACCATTTATTTGGGGTTTAATGCTGTAGCCGCTTGAACTAAATTATGTTTTAAAGAACACCTATCTATCAGTTTTGTTACACATGCTTTAAAAAATATTTGGCAGTCTTTTAAAAATAAAAATTTTTCTTTTTCATTTACAGTTTTCTCTAACATTTTCTTGGTGCAAAAACCCACTTCAACTTTGTTAATTTTTTAATAAAACATGTCATTATAATCCAGTTTCAATAATTTGTTCAATGAGTACTTCATTACTTCAGGTTTTAAAAATCTAACAAGTAAACTTCGTAATAAACTTTCTAAGTCATCAAAAAGAAAGGGCAGCATGGGTTGATTTGTTGGGTATTTTTTACTTCCACATCCACGTAGTGGATTGGAAGTATAGTAATCGCAAAAAAATTTTCAAAATTTTTTATTCGTGAAATAGGTTTAGAATGTCATGAAACGTCGAGATTTTAAATTTGAGCGAAAAAAAAATTTCTGTCTGTCTGTCTGTCGGTCTGTCTGTAACTTTTTTTGTCCGCACGCTTTCTCCGGAACGGTTTAAGATATTGACCTGAAATTTTGTACACTTATATATTATAACGAGATCTGGAACTGGATTGTTTTTTGAGGAAATCCGGTGAAGGGTTGGGGGTTAAATAGGGGTAAATAGGGGGAAATAAGTAAAGCAAGCTTGTAAGAGTACAGAAACTTGAAATTCGGTGTATGTACTAGAAGTTAAGGCCTCAGATTTTTTATAATATTTTTCAACCCCCCACCACCCCTACCCCATTAAAGGGGTTGATAAAATAAAGTTGAGATATTCATTTGAAATTTCGTACATGTATGTATTATAACGATGTCTAGAATTAGATTATATTTTAGGATGATTCCGTTGAAGGGTTGGGGGTTAATTTGGGGTAAATAGAGGAATATAAGTAAAACAAATTGGTAAGAGTACAGAAACTTGAAATTCGGTGTATGTACTAGAAGCCAAAGCGTCAGATTTTTTAATAATATTTTTCAACCCCCACCACCCCTACTCCAATTTGAAAAGGGTTGATAAAATAAAATTGAGATATTCTTTGAAATTTTCTACATGTATGTATTATAAAGACATCTGGAACTAGATTATATTTTGAGATAATTCCGTTAAAGGGTTGGGGGTTAAATAGGGGTAAATAGGGAAAAATAAATAAAGCAAGCTGGTAAGACTACAGAAACTTGAAATTCGGTGTATGTACTAGAAGCCAAGGTCTCAGATTATTTATAATATTTTTCAACCTCCACCACCCTTACTTCATTATTAAAAGGGTTGATAAAATAAAATCGAGATATTCATTTGAAATTTGGTACACGTATGAATTATAACGACATCTGGAACTAGATTATACTTTGAGATGATTCCGTTGAAGGGTTGGGGGTTATTTAGGGGTCAATAGGGGGAAATAAGTAAAGCAAGCTGGTATGAGTACAGAAACTTGCAATTCGGTGTATGTACAAGAAGTTAAGGCCTCAGATTTTTTTATAATATTTTTCAACCCCCCCACCACCCCTACCTCATTAATGGGGTTGACAAAATAAAGTTGAGATATTCATTTGAAATTTCGTACACGTATGTATTATAACGACGTCTGGAATTAGTTTATATTTTGAGATGATTTCGTTGAAGGGTTGGGGGTTAATTTGGGGTAAATAGAGGAATATAAGTAAAACGTTGGTAAGACTACAGAAACTTGAAATTCGGTGTATGTACTAGAAGCCACAGCGTCAGATTTTCTTATAATATTTTTCAACCCAACCACCCCTACTCCAATATGAAAAGGGTTGATAAAATAAAATTGAGATATTCATTTGAAATTTGGTACACGTATGTATTATAACGACGTCTGGAATTAGTTTATATTTTGAGATGATTTCGTTGAAGGGTTGGGGGTTAATTTGGGGTAAATAGAGGAATATAAGTAAAACGTTGGTAAGACTACAGAAACTTGAAATTCGGTGTATGTACTAGAAGCCACAGCGTCAGATTTTCTTATAATATTTTTCAACCCAACCACCCCTACTCCAATATGAAAAGGGTTGATAAAATAAAATTGAGATATTCATTTGAAATTTGGTACACGTATGTATTATAACGACGTCTGAAACTAGATCATAATTTGAGATGATGCCGTTGAAGGGTTGGGGGTTAAATAGGGGCAAATAGAGGAAAATAAGTAAAGCAAGCTGGTAAGACTACAGAAATTTGGGATTCGGTGTATATACTAGAAACCAAGGCCTCAGATTTCTTTCTAATATTTTTCAAACTCTACCACCTCCGCTTCATTATTAATGGGATTGATAACATCAAATTGAGATATTCACTTGAAAGTTAGTACACGTATGTATTGTAGTGACAACTGATTGAGATGACTCCATTGAGGTGGTAGGTTGTAAATAGTGGAAAATAAGTACGGTAAACTAGAAACTTCATTTTTAACGTATATGGTAGAAACCAACTCCTCAAACTTTTCTATGACATCTACCCCAAATATTACTAAAATTCTATGACCAATAATTTCCACATACTAGAGTGCAAATATAGTCAAGATGTTTCCTTTAAAGTGACTTGGACGAATAATCTGGATGTGGAAGTAGTGATTCCTTAGGCAGCGGTTTTTAAAAAAGGTTCTAATAATGATGCAATCAGCTGAAAAAATGCCAGCTTTGCTTTAATAAGCTTATCACCTAAACCTATCTTTACATTTTTTATTGAAATGTTTGTACTTAGGTAATTTTGTTTTTTACTTCCCTCGCATACCGAAGGGAAGTATTGTATTCGAGAAAAAATCACCCTCCGAGATTTTTTCGGATTCTGACGTTTCAGATCACGGAGATTACGAAAATATAGGTTTTTCAATTCCGTCAGTCTGTCTGTCTGTCTGTCTGTCTGTCTGTTGGTGCATTTACTAAAAAATTGCTTGACGGAGAGCAGTCAAATTTGGTGGGTAGTTGACGCTACTGTCAGCGCAGAAATGGTAGAAATTTCACTGGAAAATATACAGGGTGGACCGTTTAAACGGAATAAATAGTGAAAAAATTTGTTTTCGCTCAAATTTAAAATTTCCACCTTTCATGACACGCTAATCCTATTTCGGGAAAAAAAATTTTTGAAAATGTTTTTCACCAACACAAAAATTTTTTACTACTACAATAATTGAAATTTTTTTTTCTTCAAATTTAAAATGTCCACGGTTCATGGCATTCTAAGCCTAATTCAAAAAAAAAAAATTCAATTTTTTTTTTACTTTTGAAACATTTTTTACTACTAAAATAGATGAAAAAATTTTTTTTTCTTTCTTCAAATTTAAAATTTCCAGGTTTTATGGCATTCTAAACCTGTTTCAAACAAATTTTTTTTGAAAATTTTTTTTACCAACATTTTTGAAAATTTTTTTACCACTAAAATAGATAGAATTTTTTTTTTATTTCGTCAAATTTAAAATTTTCACGTTTCATAGCGTTCTAAATCTATTTAAAAGAAAAATTAGCATTTTTTTTACTTACTATTTTTAAAAAATTTTACCACAAAGATAAATTTTTTTTTCTTTGTTCAGATTTAAACTATCCACGTTTCCATGGCATTCTAAAACTATTCAAACAAATTTAAAAATGTTTTTGAAAAAAATTTAAAAAAAAATTGAAAACATTTTTAATCTATTTATCACTACTATAGAATAGACGAAAAATTTGTTTTGCTCAAATTTAAAATTTCCACATTTCATGACATTCCAAACCAATATCGGAAAAAAAATTTTTGCGACATTTTCTTTTAAATTTGGAAAAAAAATTAACACTAGAATAGATGGAAACATTTTTTTTCTTGCTAAAATTTAAAATTTTCACGTTTCATAGCATTCTAACCTATTAAAAAAAATATATAATTTTTAAATTTTAAAATTTTCTTACCACTACTATAGAATAGAAGGAAACTTTCCTTTTTGCTCTAATTTAAAATTTCTACGTTTGACATTTTGAACCTATATTAGAAGAAAACAATTTGAAAATTTTTTTACCAACATTTTTGAAAAATTAAAAGAATTTGAATTTTTTTAACCACCACTACACTTCCACTCCATTACGTGAATGTTGGATTGAAAATATAACAGACGGCAAAAATATCTGGCATATCCACCTATTATACTTTTTTAGAGTGACCGCCATGCACAAATAACGAGGGAAGTTCTGTGTAAATACCTTTACCGATTTTTTATCTTCGACATACAGTTTTATGTTATCTATTATTTCAAGTGCTGTTTTGGCTGCACTTGCATTCTCAACCCATCTAGTAATGCAAAAAATTTTTGGGAATTTTTCACACTTTGTAAGAACTTTAAAGTCAGTCCGTCTCTTGGGGGAGTCTTTAAACAGGCAGTAAATGCCTCTAATGAATTAATTAATTTGCCAATGGCAAGCCTTGTGATCATATTGCAAAGCTCCATGGACAATATGAAGCCCGCAAGATCCAATATCTAAAATTTTCTTGTCTGTAACTTGAGTTTGTCGCTCTTTTAACAAAGAAAAAAATTTCCAATTAACATTGGGTCCATCCGTGGATATCTAAAATAATATAGTAAATAACAAACATTAAATAATTGATACTTTACTTGTAAAATTCGATTTAAATGTAATAATTTCAGAATATCCTCCGCTGTTGTATACTTCATAAAAGCTGAAGTAAAAAATCTAGTCTCTACCTTGTTTTTATTTGTATCATAAAATCTTATGTAAATATCCATTTGTCCAGACTGCGATATTTTGTTCAACGCTTTATCGAAGCACACAACATAGTGATCGCACTGGCTAAGAGTGTCATCTAAAGTTTATCTAAAATATGAAGCCAGTCCATAACTTATTACGTAGGAAGCCTTAGTGTACCCCAAACATATTTTTTTGGCAATTTTGCTGTCTGGAAACGTGGTTTTTATAACAGGTATTGATGTAGAACACGAATTGTAACTCATATTTGAAGCAATTATATTTAAGCACCATAATATTTCTGCATCTGTTACCTAATAACATAATTATTTTTTTAAATAATTTGATTGATTATTTTTATAGTATATTTTATTATTTACCTGTGAGCTCAAAACAAAATTAGAAATAATATATTGTGTTTATTGTACTGTTGCTGTTGAAGTTGACGCAACATTCAACTGTATTCTTCCATCTACTTGTATTTTATCATTTTGATTTGTATTGAAATTAATTTTGTTGTTTTGAAAGGCCATTTCAATTTTTTTTTGTGACTTCCACTCCTTTCGTGATTAATGAGAGCTTGCTTTCCCATGTTGCTTAAATTAATGCACTTATGGCATAATTTACACCGTGCCTTAAAAACAACCTTTTGTACATTACTAAACACTTTAGACCACTCAGGATTAATTTTTTCGTTGACCCAATCCGGGTTAAACACACATTTTCTTCTATGCATTATTCTATAAAAAAAATGATGCAACCGTAAATACATCTAATTATATTTCATGTCTGTTTATTCGATTTTTACTCATACCTACCTTATTTACCTACAAACAACTAAAATGATGTATTTATTCACTTTCACATAGACATAAAAATACCCATTTTACAACTCTAGTATGAAGATGCCGAAGATGGTAGTATGTGGTGACATCTGTCATTTATTAGCTTAACCGAAAAGCGTTTTTTGGCGAATTTACTTCGGTTAGCTGTGTCGACCAACGCGGTCGAGGATTAAAACCGGTAAACATGAAATTGAATTTTGATGAAGTCGAATTATTTTAGTAAAACTCAATTAATTAAAAACATATTGCATTAACTGTTGATTCTGGGTCTAATCAATTTCCAGTGGTTTTGTTAAAATTCCCTGACAATTACTAAGATTTTGTGATTTCCCTTAATTTTCCCTGACATTTCCCCTTTCTCCCGGTTTTCCAGGTTGCTGGGAACCCTGACAACATTCACATATCGCCGTTCTATAATGACGTTTGGCGTTTGGTAATATCTCATATCTCCGGGTAATATAAAAAGAAGAAGACGACCGAATTAATATTTAAAAAAATACTTGTTCTATTTAATAACAGATGGCGCAGATTAAATAATTTTTAGTACGTCACGATCCCCCCACTGCTTTTAAGTTTACGTTAATTATGAACAAAATAGTGACTTATTGGAAAAATAAAAAAATGCAGTCACTTTATTTTTCATGATCTTTTGATATGTGCATTTATCTCAACACCATGCAAACACCCCATCAGGTAATTGGCCTCAACTTAATGATTTACTAATTGAATTAATAAAACTGTGTTGTAATAATAGCTCTGGGAGTATTTAAATTTCCGAAAACGAAAAGAAAATTATAACAATTTAAATAAAATATTTTGGCAAACGCCTTAACTGTAAAATGTTATCGAATTCCTGATTTTGGATATCGTGAATAATTAATTATTTAATGTATCCGTCCAATAGTTATAATTTTGCGAAATTATTGTTTGGATTTCAACCCGATAAAATAAAATTCAGAAGAATCAGTTGTTTAATTGATCATCGTAACTGATCAAGTTACGAATCCTTTGTACACTGAATAATTAATCAGTTTAAGGTGTCAAAGACAAAAAATATTAACAAAGTGTATTTAACTCCGAGAGGGTGCGGCAACAGACGTTCCCTCTCACGATAGACGAAAGACGCTCCCGGGAGCCGACATGCCAGCGAAGAAAGAAACTCAAGACAGAAGAGCGCCAGAAGAAACGACCCAGCTCGCAGGGTCCAACAGCCAGGACCAGCCCACTAAACATTAAATTATTACTTTAATAAAACTTCAATGTAACTAGGTTACAATGTAATGTTATTTGAAACAGATTATGAATGACATTGTAATGTAACTACAAGGGATTTTGTCATACCTTTAAATGTTATTCTGTTATATTGTTAAAATGGAAACATCAAGAAAATATTTTCTTAGTGTTGATCCAATATTGATGTAATAATTCACTAATATAATATTTTACATTACCTTGCACATTTACGTTGGATCACGAATATAATTACTAAAATGTATACCCAACATTAATATAGTACTACAGCAATATGTTATTGAAGTAAATATAAATGTGTAGGCAATATTAATTTAATTTTAAAATAATTGTTTATTAAATGTTATAGTTATTTACCTGCTAGTGTTGTTGTACGAACGCTTTAAGAAATTGAAAAAAAATAATACCAGAAAAACATTTAATAGGTAAGTAATCAATACCAGAAGTGAAGTTCTGATAAACAAACCTTACCGACTCTGTGGTTAGCTTCACACATTTTTTGTTACTTTTTTCAATTTCTTAGTGTTCGCACAATGTAACTGGCAAGGATTATGAACAAATATTTAGATAATGTCACCATTCATATAATTAAAAGAATCTTCCAACTTTTATCACTAATACTACATACACGCTCAGACAAAATTTTGGGTTGCATGCGCAGAACGATTTCTATTATGGGTATTAATTAACATTAATGTAAATAATAGAAACTGCCCTGCTATAATTAATTATTTCAAACATTAGTGAAATTGCGTGTTGTGCAATATAGGTAATCATAAAGAGTTAGTAAAGATTCAACTTTGTAACCTCTGGAACACACTATCTGACATATCTGTTCACAATACTTTAGTATTAACTAGCAGCTGAACATCTGTAGTATTTTAGGGACCACTTAAATCTGAAATAAAAAAAAAATGTAATATGTAAAATTTATATTGTTTTAATACAAGGTGAAATAACAAACATAAAAACAAATATTCTCTGAAACAAAACAATTTCTTTAAAAAACCATTTCATCTCCTCCCTAACTTTTCTTTGTCTAGAAAATCGTAACCATTCAGCAATCATGCCTCCAAATTCCTCCCCTGTAGTTGTAGGGAATGTGGCTTGGACAGCATCTGTTAAAAAGTTAATAATTGTAATGTATGAAATATTCAGTGTATGGGGTGCATAAATAACATACAATAAAGAATTGGAAGATTTGAGTTGTGTAGATAAAGGACCCCGCAAACTTCTTATGGAAATCCGGCTTCCGTTAATTTTACTAATTTTTTTATATATTCTACACATCATCCAGATCAAAAGTCCCAATGGGCAGAAAGTCCTAGGACCCCAAGGTTCTGTGGTACAGACCTTCAAAGATCGATATTTTAGTCATACGTGCTTGAAACAGGACTAAGTAAAATTAAAGTTTTTTCTAATAATACTTTGGTGTATTTTCTAGTGGTTAAACTAATGGTACTCTTAGCGGTACTAGTGATTTACCAAACGGTATTTTTAGCGGTACTCATGGTAGTACTTATAAGAGTATACTTTTTGTCAGATTTTTGGTAAAACTTTTTACGGCAGTTTAGCGATTCCATTTTTACGGGGCACTTATCTATACTCTTGTAATTACATATATGCTTGGAACATAGTTGAATGGATGCTCAGTAAAGTAAATATCATTACGGATTACGAAAATTTCATTTTGGTAATTATTTACTTACCTTATCAGTTTTGTCGCTCATAAAAAAACTTTGCTTACACAACATAAACCAAAACTTTCATCACAACCTCTGGATCGCTGGAACAATGAACAATTATACAGACACAGACGCTTTCAACTCGAGGATTGGAGGTTCTTTAGTTAGGTTTTAGGTTAAAGGCGTTGTTAGGCACTTGTTCTGTCAAAAGTCAAATGTGCTATATCTTTCTTTTTTAGTATCTAGCTAAGTTTAGCGGGAAATTTAATTGCATAAATATGTAATAAACATTACGTTTAATGTTAACGCATGATCATATGGACATTGTTTGCGACGTATCAGTACCATCTATAACATATGTGTACTTATATATATATAATATTTTAATTCAATGTTACACGTTACATTAGTAAAACATTTTGTACATATTTCTCAAAAAATGTTAAAAATACATTTAAAAGAATGTATTATCTACATTTGCAAGATATATTTCATAAAATTGTAAATATATTTTATAGTAACAACAAGATAATATTATTTAAATATTGGTTTAATGTTCTACAATTTAATATTCTTAAGTTATATTAGTGTTAGTTACTTTAACAGAGACATAATATTGCAACAAAACATTAAAATTGTTACTTGTGCTTAATATTATATAATATTGCAGTTATATGCATTGTTTAGTGGGAGGGGAGGTCTGCTAACTTCGCCTACACCGTCTGCATTTGCAGGTGGGGTAGTCGTAAAAAGCAAGCCCACCCCTTATGAGGCCGGTCCAGGTCTACAGCGATGATTGGGTCAAAGAGCTGAAAGCTCGACCCCTAATCATCCTAGACCGTCATCAAAGTCAAGAATATTGGCGCGTATTCAGAACAATAAAATTTAAACGTAAGAAAACGAGAAAGTTTAGATAAGAAATAATATTGAAGTAACATTGTAACTGGTAATGATACTAAGTAGTTAATAAATGGATTGACGCAAAACAACTAAATGAACTTAGAGACAAAAAAAATTCAAATAAAACAAAGTTAAAAAAAATAACAATAAGCGTGATGTAAAAAAGTTTAGTGAAACGGATAATGTACTATTAAAAAAAAATAAAACATAGTCAGCGTGTAGTCCGTGACTGTCGAAAGGGAAAGGAAATTGGAATAGTCTCACCAAGTCCTGACTGCTAGCCCAGTGACACTGTATTCACTACATACCCTGTACACTTTTATAAATATATATTTAAATCCACGGCGCGTCGCGATTTAGTTTTTATTTTGATGTGGGAAGCTTCAGTCATATAATAAAAAGTACTCCGTATAGGAATTAAAAAAATGAATAAATAAAATTGAAAGTAGAACTGCACAAAAAAATGGAAGCTAAGAACACTGTTGTCGGAATTCACTTCTTTGTTCGAGTTGACGTTCAGACGCTCTCAGCTCAAGGAAAATTAATACGTCTTTCTTAGATCCGACACAAATTATGACTCCCTTAATTTGTCTTTTTTTTTAATTGTGGGCTTGTTGACCTTGATTATTTTGTTACACGACCTTCTGGCATCCATTTGCACTGGTAGTCAAGGACTATGAATGTGTGTCCATTTGGGTGGTAGATGGGTCACTGGGAGCGCCATACAGCCTTAGTTTTAAGCAATTTAGCATTTGCCCTTCGCATAATGCTTTTTCGTGCAAGGGAAGTGCCCACTTGGAGCGTTCTTATTATATGGTTCTGGCGTTACTAATGTTTATCATGTTTGACTAATTTTAACTACTTGATGTACATGGTGAGTGGTGAATAAAAAAATGTAACGTTAACACTGGCTTGGAATGGTAAAGTGTTCAGTAATTACTGATTACTACTATTCAGAGGTTGAAATTAACCTAAATCCCATTTTTTTTTAATGTCAATAAATCTAAAAACAAATATATTTCTATTATTTTCATTGAATCAATCTTAAAAAAGCGAAATTATGTATTTTCTCTCAAGAAGGGTAAAAAATTTACCCATAGGCCCTCGAAGGGGGTGAAATTATCCCCAAAATATCAAAAAAAATTAAAAATATTTAAAAAAATTCTGATAAAATAATAAATGTTTTGAAATTTTCATGTACTAAAGCAAGGCATTTGATCTGGTGGATCGTGACTTGCTTTTTAAAAACTATGCAGATATGGATTTAGAGGAAAAATTAGCAGCTGGCTGCAGTCGTATCTTTCAGGCCGAAATCAAATTGTTGAGCTAAATAACAAAATCGGACATACTAAATGTATCCTGTGACGTCCCACAGGGTTCTGTTTTTGGACCGCTGCTCTTTTTATTATTTATTAACGATTTACCAGAAACTGTTGATAACGTTAATTTGATAATTCATATTTGAGTACTAGTCCGAATATGGCTAGTCTAATTCATGTTTCGCAAAACAAAATTAATGCCTTTACATCCTGCTTTTTTGAAAATAAATTACTTTTAAATGCGTCAAAGACTGTATTCATCCATTTTACACCTAGATTATCAAACTATAACATTGGCAGTTTATTAAAAGTTATTTATAAATCGCTTGAACAAGTTCAGCATACACGATTTTTAGGTATTTGTATTGACAATGCCCTAAACTGGGAAATGCATATTGACATTTTGTGCAAAAAGCTATCTTCAACATGTTTGCCTTACTTAGATTAGGAAAACTTACTAGCACACCTGTTGTCCTTTCCTATCATTATGCTCAATTTTACTCCCAGGTGAAATACGGCATCGTATTCTGGGGCTCATCTCATTTCTTAGAAAGAATATTTAAATTACAAAAAATAGCAGTAAGAAATATAAAAGGGATAAATAAGACTGTATCTTGCAGAAATCTTTTGAAGGAACTGAATATTCTAACAATACCTAGAATATGTATTTATGAAATTGTCGTATTTGTTAAACAGAATTTACAAGAGTTTTTATGTAATAATTATAACCATGCCTATGAAACTAGAAGGAAAAATGGCTTATCCATATCAGTACATACACTATCTGTTTTCGAAAAAAGTCCGCGATGGGTATCAAACTGTACAACCAGCTGCCGTAAAGAATAAGATAATTAAATAGTATAATATCATTTAAGAAGGAAGTTAGAAAATTACTTTTAAATAATGTATATTACAACATGAGAGAATATTTTGAAGCGCAGTTTTGAGATATGATTATTATATATGTTCAGCAATGTAATCGCAGAAACCATGGCCTGATTGTCTGTAATTGTTTTCGTTTATATTCGTGTACCTTTATTTTAGTACTTTCGTATTTGTAGTTGTTGTCATTATTTATTTTATGTATTCATTCTCTGTAGTAATCGATTGACGAGTCCGATACCATATGTTGTAGTGTGGTCTATGGATAATAAAGTTTATTATTATTATTATTATTATTATTTAAATGTTTCATGTCATGACAAATTTGGAAAAAATATTTCACCCCCTTTGGGGACCCATTTATTTTTTAAACACTGCTTGATAAAAATACATAATTACGTATTTTAAAATTGATTCAATAGAAACCAAATTGTTTTCAAATTTATTGATATTTTTTATTTTTTTTTTAGGATTTAGGGTCATTTCAACCCCTGAATAGGGGTAATTACTGAACGTTTTCGAAAAACCAAGTATCTTTTTGGTTTTTAATAAGGATTAATTTGAGACCTGCCGTTTTACGATTTTTTCCAAGCTCGCAATCCCTTACGCAAAAACAGGTGGATTTTACGGTCACTGTTTTAAGTGAATATCTCAATTTTATTTTATCAACCCCTACAATAAAGGAGTGGGGGTTGAGGAAAATATTTTTTAAAAATTTGAGCCCTGGGCTTCTAGTATATACACCAAATCCCAAATTCCTGTACTCTTACCAGCTTGTTTTACTTATTGTCCCTTGTTTACCCCTATTTAATCCCCAGCCCTTTACCGGAATTAGCTCAAAACATAATCTAGTTCCACATCTCGTAGATTTCCTAATGTCTTAAACCGTTCCTGAGAAAACTATCGTACAAATAGAAGTTACAGACCGACCGAAAGACTGACAGAAACTTTTTTTTTCGCACAAAGGACTCCGCAGTTTTTCTTATATAAAATGGTTATCGGTTAAATTTTCTGAATTTTTAGTATGTTATAGATCAGCATATTGTACAATGTTTAAGTCTGGGATATTTATGTTATGGATATCACCTGTGTATAGGTTGAAGAGAAGAGCTCCCAGAGCGGAACCCTGCGAAATTCCAGAATTGTTTAGTCTAGGTCCTATTTTTTCATTCCTATTGTTTCTAATGGATATTACCCTATTTGAGTAAAGATTTACGATATTTCTGGCAACAATGTCAGGCACAAAATAAAACTTGCACAGTTTTTCCTCTAAAATATCCAAGTTTACTGACTCATAGGCACCTTTCAAATCTATAAAGAGCGAACTCAAATAATTATTACGGGAAAAATTTATTTGTATATCAGTAGTTAAAGTTAGAACTGCGTCAAGGGTACCAACGCCTTTTTTGTAGCCGAATTGATTTAAAGGAAGTAGGTTCTGGTTAATAAGCCACCATTCTAATCTAATTTTGATCATGCGTTCAAGAGTTTTAAAAACACATGACATAAGGGAAATTGGACGGTATGATTCAGGACAGTTCGGGTCCTTCCCCGGCTTAAGTATGGGTATGATGATGACATTTTTGAGTTCAGCAATGTTACAGCCTGAAAGATAAATGTCATTAAAAATGTCCAATAATAATTTTTTCGAATTTCTAGGCAAGTGCACTAGCATAGGATATTTTATGTCATCATAACCTGCTGAAGAGTTTCTTACTTTTTTAAAAGCGGTTTCTAGTTCGTGGTATTGGAAGGGGAGACATAGAAAGTGGCTATTGGTTGAAGATGTACCTTGAGTAACGGAACAATTCTTAGCAAATGGTGGAGCTACCCTATCAAAGAAACCATCCAACCAGTCGAAATCACCAGAACTTTTTTGAGAGGAAGGAATACGTTGCATTTTCTTAGCTTGTTTCCATAGCTCGGAGGATGGGGTATTTTTGTTTAGATTGGAGCACCAATTTATCCAACTCTGTTTAGCTATGTTTCTTAGAGTTTTCTTGGTGTTAGCGCTTATTTTTTTACAATAAATATAGTTTTCCTCCGTGGGGTTATGTGTGTAATTTCGAATGGCCTGTTTTCTCTCAGATATAGGTAGATCACAAGTTTTGTTCCACCATGGTGGAGGTAGCCGAGACTTGCATTTAAAGGGTTTGTAGGTTGGCATGGAAAGCGGAGCTGCAGAGTTAATACTGTCGATCAAACATTTGTTCTTATCATAGGAGTTAGTAAGTAGGGGTTGATTTTCAAATTTCTGCTCTATTAACCTGGAATATAAGGACCAGTTGGCCATATTTAAATTCCATTTGGTCTTCGGAAAAATTATTTTATTTTTTTTTTCATACTGCAGAGAAATTTCAAGGATGATCGGAAAATGGTCTGAGCGAAGAGTGTCCTGGCAAGTATTCCAAGTGATATTGTTTGCAAGATCAGTGGAGCAAAGAAATATTTCAACGACAGATCTGCTCTGTCCAGGGAGCTGAAGACGAGTGGCATTACCATTGTTCAAGCTTATGAGGCCAAGGTCATCGATAACATTTATTAATTGAGAACCCAAATTATAATTTTCCGACGATCCCCAAAGTGCATTGTGGGCATTAAAATCCCCTCCTATTACGCAAGGAGGTGCAACCTGATTAAAAATATGTTCCCAATCACTTGAGTTTATGCTACTATAGGGGGTCTGTAAATAGATAAGAAACTATATTTAATTTTATTAAGAAATATATCTGCGCCGCAAACACAGATTTCGTCGTTAAAATTATTAACTAGGTGAATCTCTTTGTAATTAAGGTTTTTGTTGATAAGAATTGCAACTCCAGCTTTACCGTCATGTCTGTCTTCACGAATAATCTTGAAGCCTTGAAAGTTAACCATGGATTTCGGCTTGAACCAAGTTTCATTAATTAGTGCTATGTCAATCTTTATTTCATTTAAGAATTTATTAAGACTATTTTTATTGGATACAGCGGAACGAGCATTCCACTGCATAATGACTAATTTATTATTTATTTGGGGGAATTTTATTTATAAATAAAATTATCCTCCAATAATGTGTTCATATCACGTCTAAAGTTACTAAGGTTAAAGTTTTTAATGTCATCTAAAGACTTTATTTTATTCAAAAAATCAATCACAAATTGTGAAAGGCTTTCACATATTTTATTTTTTTCGAGGTGATACGAGGGTGAGGTGGTATTTGCAGGGATAGGGGAAGAACCACTGAATCTAAATGGGAACATCGGTGTCGTAGTAGGAGACGAGGAAAATTTGCTCTTTTTATTTGGTTGAAAATTGTTGACTTTACTGGTCTAGGTTGGGATAAAGAGAAATTCGTTCTATTGTTGGATTTATGATGCGTCTTAGAATGAGTTTGATGGGAACTGGACAGTTTTTGGTTAGGTAATGCAGGGACATTTTCATTGTAATTATTAACGTCAGGTAATATACTAAACTTATTTAGGGATGTAAAATTTGTATAAGAATTTTCACAATATTCTTTAGCTTCATTAAAGGTGGAATTATGTTCAACCATAATTTGTTTAATTTTTCTTTGCTTCTCAAAGACTGGACACTTTTTAGAATTTGATTTATGGTCATTTGACTTGCAATAGATGCAATACATATCACTTTCAAAACATTCATGGTTTTCGGATTTAGATTTACTACAATTGATACACAGGGGGGTATTCGCACTACGGTACTGCTTAGATACGTGACCGTATCTTAGGCAGTTATAGCATTGAGTAACTCTACCAAAAAATATTTCTACGGGAAATACTACACTGTTTATTATGACTTCCTTTGGTAGTACGTTACCTTCAAAAGTTATAATCATACTTTGCTTAGCTACCAGTACGGGTTTATTGTCATTTATTTTTTTTTCTATGCATCCTCTGAATATCTGTAATTTTGACAGTAGACATTATATTTTATTGTAAGTAGTCATTGTCGAAAAAAGTATCTACGCCTCTAATCAAACCCTTTTTTTCAAAGAGATGATTTGGGATAAATGCCCTAAGTTTTTCAGCTTCAAGCCGCTTATTATTTACTAGTAAATTGGCGTCCTTTCTTGTGTTTAGCTGAATTTTGACTCTATTATAACCAGCACTTTTTATAGAAATGATGTTCTTAACAAATAGTTTTTTATGAAGTATGTGACCTACTACAAGAGGGTGTAGTCGGCCTATATTTTCTTCATTTGTTTTTTCAATAAGAACATAGATAAGATTTGAATTATACTTATCTGATTCCAAGTTGAAAAGTTTTACTGTTTTAGTTTTTGCAGGAGCCGTATCGCTGTTCACAGTTTCTATGGAGCTGCTATTCTGTGTACCGCTGCCACAATGTGTAGTGTGTATGTCTCGATCCATGTGCGTAGCAGTGTCTTGCTAGTGGTCTAGATTAATTGCCATTTCGTCATCGGATAATACTATCTGGGCGTTTGTTAACGTCCCTAAGGTACCTACCCCCTCCGGGGGAGGTGGCATCACTAACACTAAACACTAAAGTATGGACTATTGGTTTACCGTGCAAAAAGTAAAGTTTAACCGTAAAATTAAAGCGAAATTTTAAATTCTTTGCAGACTAGTAAGTTCAGGCGTGTGTACTTTTCGGAGCTCACGCGTTTACACCGAAAACAGAACATGGAACAGGTCCCTAGAAACCCTTGAAAGTGGGGTTTTGTGTTTGATGCAATGGATTTTTGAAAATTACTTTGACATTTTCACAGAAAAATTAATATTTTCCGTCTTCACAAGACATAATACACATAACCTGTTACAAACGAGGAATATCCAACTCGCTGGTTTCAATTTCCCCATACGCTCAGAGGTCACATATCTGGGCGTCATACTTGACAGAAAACTCACCTGGAAACCTTTCATAGAGTCTATTAAAAACAAGTGTATTAAGGGTATTAAGTTTTTAAAATTTGTCAGCAAAACCTGGTGGGGATCTGACGTTAAAACCGCATTATCTTTTTATAAATCCTATATTAGATCTATAATAGACTACGGTTGCATATTGTACGGTTCTGCTAGTAAGAGCCTATGAAGTAATCTCGATGTCATACAACGTAAAGCTCTAAGAATATGTCTAGGTGCTATGAAATCCACACTAAATGAAGCCCTCCATGTGGAGGCTCTTGAATCCCCACTTTTAATTAGAAGAGATTTCTTGAGTAACAAGTTCATTCTCAAGCTTAATCTTTGTAACACACCTCTACTTCAAAAAAATTCTTCCCTCAATACTTTCGACTTAACCAACAGTTATTGGACTAAGAAGCCTTCCCCCCATATTTGTGTTTCATTTCGTGATACCTATGAACAGTTAGAAACTATTGAAAAGAATTCATTAAGCGATTACGATTACTGGGCTTTGTGTACCAAACCTCGCGTTATCACCCCTGCCTATAATGATAATCCAATTTTTTGTGAAAAAATTATACTAAATATTCTTGACCAGTTTAATGACTCAACAATTATTTACACTGATGCATCTAAAACCAAAGAAAGTAACGGCTGTGCATTCTACATTCCATTAAAACACGAGGAAGTTAAATTCAAACTTGACATAAACTGTTCGATTTTTACTTCTGAAGCAATTGCCATTTACAAAGCCTTAAGTTATAGCAAAAAAACGATCTCAAAGGATATAATAATTTTGTCAGATTCACCTTAGTCCAGCTGTTAAAAATACTTACTCTTTCTCTTACAAAATAAATCCATATATATATAAAATAAAAGAATCTGTTTATAATATCACACAATCTGGGAAATCCGTTACTTTTGTCTGGGTCAAAGCTCATATAGGCTTGACTCATAATGAACATGTCGACATTTTGGCTAAGGACGCCGCCACTAACGGGGCTATACTAGATCATAAGCTATGTCTGACTGACTGCTATAACATATATAAAACACGAGCAAAGAATACATGGATAAACTCCTGGGAACAACATGATTTGAATAAAACTACTAAATATTGCACAATACAACCAACCATCCCTCGTTATTTTTGGCATGACAACCTGAACGTACCACGATAATATGTAATAACTATTATCAGGCTAAGATTTGGACATGCGGGCTTTCCCGCACACCTACATAAAATCGGCGTTGTCCCATCACATCTGTGCGATCTTTGTGGTGTTATTAGTGATCTTGACCATGTTTTCTTTTCATGTTACAAAAATAAGAACGCTACAGATATATTTATTAAAAATATTGTCTCATGTTGCAACACTATGGCTCCATTTAACTTAGTTAATCTCCTTTCTCTTGGTACTAAGCAAATTTATGAATTTACTATCAGTTTTTTGGTAGAAAGTAAAATAAAGTTATAGCTTAGCTTTGTATTCCTCTTGTCTTACCTCTTGTTTATACCCTTCTTCCCGTGGTCCTTCTTGTGATGTTGATTATAATTTAATGCCCTGACAGACCTCAGGGCGAGAAACGTGTGTCCCTGTAATTCCTCCTTTTGTTCATCTCTCTCTACTCTTTTTGTGTTAGGTCTTGTTTTAGTATTTCATATTACAAATTGCTCTTTTGTGACTGGCTGTATGGTCTATGACCCAAAGCCATAAAAAAAGTGTGTTATAGATCTCGATGTCCTGATTAAAAGCAACATGGACCCAATATAATCCTATGACTAGTTTTTGAGATACAGGGTGTTAAAGTGGCTATTTTTATAAAATATATTCATGGCAATTGAAGGATTCGATTAATTTTTTTCCACGAATGTCATTCTTGTAACGTTAGATACTATACTGAGATAATAATATGCGCTTATATACAGGGTGAGCCAGAAATAACGCGAAATGAATTTTTAAAATCGATGTGCTTATGCTGAAACAACAAAATTTTGACAAAATTATATCTGAAATGAAATGCACTGTTTCATAATTACCGAAATTCCCAATTTGTATATTTTATACATAACGAGTCAAAACTATGGAAACACGTGTGATTCAGTCTAATAAGACGCCTTGTATATTTTAATATATATTGATTGTCCATTGACAGCTGATTCCAAATATGTATAATTATATAAGGGTCCACAGGGTGATACAAAATATAAAGCACAAGAAAAATGCCGAAAAACTATTTTTCTTTAAAATCGTCCTGTAATTTCGTCCAGAATTTCGTCAGTTAATTTCCGTAATTATTTTAAATTGTGTTTACTATGTATACGTTAATAGAGTACCAAAAATTGAAAATCTTACCAGTACCTTGAATACTATGGTCACTCATATTCGGTGATGAGTAGATATAAACAAGCTTTATTCCTTAGGCTTACGTATGTACATTGTAAGTTCGCTAAATATCGAGAACTAGTCATAGTGAGATTTTGAATTTTTGGTACTCTGTTAACGTATACGCGATAAACACAATTAGCAACAATTAACCGACGAAATTCTGAATTACAGTACGATTTCAATAAAGAATGTTTTTCGGCATTTTTCTTGTGTTTTATATTCTGTATCACCCTGTGGACCCCTCTAAAATTATATGTAATTAGCTGTCAATAGATAATCAATATGTATTAAAATATACAGGGCTTCTTATTAGAGTGAGTCACACGTGTTTCCATATTTTTGACTCGCCCTGCATAAAATATACAAATTGGTAATTTTGGTAATTATGAAACAGTACATTTTATTTCAAATATAATTTTCCCAAAGTTCTGTTTCAGCCCATCGATTTGAACAATTCACTTCGTGTTATTGGTGACTTACCCTAGTAAGACTAGTACATAAGCACATATTTTTATCACAATGTATTATATGACATTACAGTAATAATATACGTGGAAACAAAATTAATCGAATCCTTCAATTGCCATGAATACATTTTATAAAAATAGACACTTTTTAACTTTAACACCCTGTGTCTCAAAAACTAGTCATAGGATTAGATCGAAGTTTTATGACATTCTGTTTTAACAAAGTAATTAATTATTTATTTTTAAAATTTAAAGTAAATATTCTTTCAGATTTCAAGTAACTACAACTTTTTACAGAATCGATAAAGAAAAAACATTTAAAAAAAATGTTATTGCCTGCCCAAATCCACGATTTACATATTGCAAAAATTTATCTTTAATATTAATAATAAGTGGTGAGAGGTGGGAAAGGACAATAATAGTAATGTGTGGGGGTCCAAAAAGTTACAATAGTCCCCATCGTTGTTGCAGCAATAATGTATAAAAACACCAAAAAACATCTAAAAGAGCTCAATGCGTACACAACGTAATTAACAGAAATGCAAAAAGCCATTATTTTAGGTACATGAAGACAAGAATATCATAGGAAAAACCTTACTCCAAACATGGACAAACGATAATGGAAGCTTGCTAAAAAACTTAGCACATCTGCTCGATCTAACAGTTAGAAACACATGGAGCAAGAACCTAACCTGCCTTAATACCTGGAGTAAAGTAAACATCAACTCTCAAATAGACCATATCCTAGTGGATAGAAAAATAAGGGACAGGGTTAAAAACATTAAGGCAAAACAAGCAACAAACGACAAAACAGATCACAAAATATATGGAACACTAGTAATAAAGAATTAAAGCCCCCATCATACTTAAATACGCCGACGATATCATGATCGCCGAGGAAGAACAAAACTTCGTTAAATTTCTAAGAAACATGACACCACATCTGGATTCCTCTGGAATGAAAATAAACTTCAAGAAGAGCCTAATAATGGTCCGAGATCCATTGACAAAAACAAGTCCAACAAGTGGGGAAGAATACAAAATACGAGACTACAGAACCACAAATATAATGAAATACCTAGAAACATACCTAACGAATCAACTAAAATGGAGGGTAACAGTAAGGGAAAGAATCAAAACAGCCTACAGAGTCACAAGAGCTCTACTACCCTTCATTGAGGACAATAAACCACCATGGTGCCGAACCAAAAAGATATACACGACCATCATAATGCCTACGATGATAATATATGGAGTCAAAAACGCAGCAACGACAAAGGCCAACAGAAGAAGCCTGAGAAGAGCTAAAAGGGACATTATCCAACTGCTAGCAAAAACAGGAAAACCACAGAAATGACAGAAAACGTCAACATTACTAGGGAGAAGAACAATAATCAAAAGAATACAATCATACGCAATGAAATACTGGGGACACGTACAAAGACGAGACACGACACACCTACTAAAGAAAGCGCTGCGACTGAACAGCAACAAACTGAAAATAGGGTGGCCATGCTACACATGGATAACAACAATCGAGAGGATTACAAATAAGCTAGGAAAGGATTTTACACACTGGGAAAAATAGGCACAACAAAAAACGGAATACAATAAAGAAATATCAAGGATATACACACTGCTAAACTCAGAAACAGAAGAAACAGAAAACTCAGAAGTAGAATAGGAGAGAAGATGATCGCAGGCAGAAACTAAAAAGAAGCATCTCACAAAAAACCTGAAAGTAAAAAGAAGCACGAAAACCTAAAAGAAGCATCTCACAAATGCCTACACTTTCCATCCGATGAAGACAGAAGGAAAACAAGAAGAAACCTCTCATAAACACTTACACGCTCCATCCTATGCTCCTACCCCATGCGTCATGCGGCTCTCGCTGTTGACAACAATCATGTCCAATGTCCAATCCAGCGTATGCAGCCAGTCCGGTGGTATATAAAAGCACCGGGGGTTTGTTCCGGCACACGGTGGGATGATCCGTTGGTCGGTCGGGTGGAGCCGCATGAATATGTAATAGACGACTGGGCGACTGCAGATGGACGTTCTGCGGGCGATCGGGCTGCGTGATGGAACAAATCTCTATGCACCGAAATTGGCAGCAATGCCCACCTTACGCTGGCAAATCAATCCATCAACATCTATTGTACGGAAAACTCTTTCCATCTCGTAGCCAAACACATATGCTTTGGTCTCGGGATCTGGCATTGTGAAATAAACCAGGAAGAACTGCGGATAAAAATAATAGTAATAATAATTTGTGCCGTACCCAGGCTACTCGGTCGAGATGGTCGTCCTAATAATCGGTGTACTCAGAGGTACGAAGCCTACGCTGCTCTCGGAACTGAAGATCATGCCGATATCTCTTCGAATACTTAGAGCACACAATTCTAGAATCTACAGTTACTAACCCCGCGGGATGTAGGGAGTGGTTGTGGATATTTTGCTGGCGCTCTTTCCGTGTGGTGTCGGAGGCCACGGAGAGACCATCCAGCGTCAAGAAACTGAAAAAAAAAGAAGTTTATTGTCCAGTAAGCCATACAAACGGATTGGGGTCGTCATACATAATATACGTTTTGGTACAATAGTATACGTATATATATAGATGTAACGACAATAAGCATGCAGATAAAACATCATAACGTAATACATTAAAAGATCCACATAATAAAATAAATAAAATAGAATTAACATGTACTAATTGACTAGACGGTACAATTTAGGTATTCCTGGGTGCTGTAAAAACAATTCTGTTGCAGGACTCTTTTCTATCTTATATTAAAGAGATATTTACCAAAGAGCATTGAAAACCGTTCTATTATTCCTATTTTTTCCACCTCGTACGACAAAACTGTGGTGTTCCACCTATATCAACTTATAGATCATAAAATTAAAGATTTTAAAAAGATTTTCTTTCAAATGTTCATTATGGGATTCTCCACAAAATCCCTCCAACCGGATTTTCGATTTCCGTGTAATGAAGCATTTTTTGGAAATGGAAATTGCGACACAAACTAGTATTAAGATTTTATACTGTAGGTACAAAGCGTAAATAATTGTTGTAATTTGATTATTTACTTATATAATAAATTATTACATACAATCCGCTAGGTGGAGCTAGCGCCACACCACCGACAAGTGTTAGTTCCGTTTAATCGGTCACTTGACTAAGACAGCGGAATATTGAATACAATTCGCTAGGTGGAGATAGTGCCCCACCACCGAAGTTGCTTCCTCATAAACGAACACTTGGCCCAGCCAGCAAAATAATCATCCATTCACTTGAATACCCTACTATACCGTGCTCTAATACTGCTCTGCCGGAATCGACCACAAGAAAGTCATTTTGCTTTCTTTCGCGTGGTATCTGCGCTGCCCTGTCGGCTTTTTGCTGCCCCGTATCCGTAAACTCATAAACGGCTTTACTGTGTTCATTTAACCATTTTAACCGCCCTCTTACACCGTTCACCGTCATCCCACTGTTAGTTGCTTCTGTAGTTAACTATAATAATTGTAGGGTAGTTGTAGGGTACTTAGAAGTGTACATAGTAGGTTAGTAGGTATAATAAATATATGTATATTATTTAAATCGTGCCTTTTACTGTGTGTGTGTGAAGTCTGGTATACCTAGACCATTGGATATACCGTGTCTCTTCTGACGCTATCCCAGTCTAACCGTAACAGGCTGTGTTAAGAGGCTAATGTGTGACCTTTACCCACGAAAAACGATTGTAAAGGTGGTGCTCAAGCTTATCGTACTGTACCAACCGCATGAAGCTCGAGTGTCAAAGTGACGGGTAAATAAAACGTCACATCAGTTCACAATTATTTATAATTTTCGTCTAATAACATATTTTTACTAAAAAATATGTTTTTTTCTTAATGAAAATGAGGGTCAATATCACAAACTTATAAATGTTTCCAATTTTTTATTTTAAATTTTCATTTTACATATAAGCAAATGATCTGTCAAATTTTATTTTCCATTTTTCTTTAATTGTTGACAGCGGCAAAATTAATTATCAAATATACCTATTAAACTGTATCTTCGGTTATATAGAAAATAATGTAAGATTTTAAAGAGAATAAACATAAAATACTTTAAAATTTGACAACTGTCAAAATTAGGAAATTAATGTCTAATAATATATTATGTTAGTTGGCAGCTGTCAAAATTAAAAATAAACAAGTGTGTATTACGTTAATACAAAAGTTTCCATAAAAAGGATATATTTAAAATTAATTAGTTCCGTAGTTGATATTTATTTGAATTATACATATCGAGGCATCGAGTAGCAAATATGTTACATGTTCTTGATATTACTCTATCGCGTTCTCCATAAATATTAATCAAATCTAAAAAGACTTCGTGGGCGTAATTCAAGCGTGCTGGCATTTTTTGACATAAGAGAATGACTGACATTAATGATTGTTTCTAATCATGGCTAAATTTCTATTAAAAATTCTTGAACATTTAATAAAACCGATAATATTTGAAAAAATTGTAACTTCGATTCAGTTTTCGGTGAGGCACCCTGTATACGCTTTTACCTGAGTTTTACCCAGCTATGTATTTTTGTGATTCAAAATTACGTTTCCTATACAATTATCGCATAAAGCAACTTGCAGGGTCTGCTATTTTGATTTCACCCACGATTTAATTTTTCTAACCTATGTAAAAATATAGCATCACGTGGGAGTCATTAGGAAAAAATAAAAGACAATGAATATTAATTTATAAATCACACCCATACAAGTTAAGTAGGGTGAGAAAGGAGTCTTTTCGTCCCCTACATCGATGGAATAAATGTCAGAGCTTTTCAAATTCAATTTTTCTATTGTTACAGTTTTTCCTTTTTTGTTCACTTTTTACTGTGCCTTCGCAATATAGACGTAATTTTGTCAAGCTGCATTTGAGATACTTTGCTATTCATGTTTCCCGGAATACCTAATCGGCTTTGTGACAATATATTCAAAAATACACATCAATAATTAGGTCTGCCGTCTATACAGATTTTTCTTATTTACAAGTGTATTATATTGTGGTACTAACTTTCAGGGAAGATTCTTGAAAACAGTTTTCAGTCTAATTAGTGTTCTGTATTAACTAAAGATGGTTAATTAATATGAATTAAACACATTAGTAATAAACAAATATGTATTCAATACAAAGCATATAAAAAACTCTAAATGACTGGGGTGTCGACCCAGGCTACTTAATACAATATATACAAAAAGACTGTTTTTATAATTATTAGAAATGGATGGTGTTAATCAATAAAGAAATATATTTTAAAAATGTTTTAATATACATAACACCTCCCTCCCATTCGATTCTGGGGTACTATTACATAGACACGCAAAAAAATATTCTTTCTGGCCTGGAGATTTTACCATGCTCACTATATGTTTTTGGGATCACTGAATCTGAATCCGAGGTCTGTTTAACTCCGTCTCATCAGGATATTGTCCTAACCGCAAAAAACCCATAATTTAAGCGATTTCGACATGTCTTCATATACACTGTAACTTCTTCTAGAAAAAAATATCTCTCTTCTCTTTTTTGTAATAGATCAATTGAAAATTAACTTTCCAATCCTATGATATGGGCACGATATTCTTTCGGCGCTTCGTAAGTGAGATATCGTCCACCAAAGTGAGAGGTCAGAGAATTTCGCTTCTCGAGCGATACGGCCCAGCTTTGAGGGCCATTTTTGCCAAACGAAAGTTATCAAAAATCTGAAAAAATGCATAGATACGTAGAAAGATGTAAAAAATCGTATGGCGCCATTCTGAGGTCCGAGCGTGCCTTGGTTTTCGAGATATGGCCGCTCGAAGTCGGGGATAACAGAGTTTTTTTACCGCCTCCCGAGGCTGTATCTCGAAAACGAAACGAGATACAGAGCTGCGGTTTACTCTATTCTATTTTCTCGCTTTCCTACATGCCTCTGAATTTTATAGATGCTTTTCATTTTCGAGATGTAGCCTCGGGTAGTGGTAAAGAAATTCAATTTTCACCCTCCGGTGAATTTGAGCGGCCATATCTCGAAAACCAAGGGGCACACCAACCTCCGATTTACGCCAAACGATTTATTACGTCTTTCCATGTGTTCCTGAATTTGTCCAGATTATTGCTAGCTTTAGTTTGGCAGAAATGTCCGTCGACCTCTCACTTTGGCGGCCGATATCTCACTTAAAAAGCTTCGAGAAAATATCGTGCTCCATATCATCAGATTGAAAATTTAATTTGCAACCGATATAGTGTAAAAAAGAGGGGGTAATTTTTGTCTAGAAAAAGTTACAGCGATTTATATCTTCATATCTCTTCAGATGTCGAAATCGCTTAAATAATAGGTTCTTTGAGGTTATGGCAAAATCCTAATGTGATCGAGTTAAATATACCTCGGATTCGGATTCAGCGACCCTGAAAACCCATAGTACACATTGTCAAATCCCCAGGCCAGAAAGAAATTTTTTTATGTGGGCTGTGTTATTACTGTTATTCTCAGTAGACGTACTTGGTGTCATCGTTTCGACTAAATTTTCAGTTTCACTATCCCATTGATTTGACATAAGATTTATTTGAGTTACATTTCCATTGCAAATATTTACATCGGGTTGTGAGATAACTAGAACAGTGTGTTTGTTTGACATAATTTTATTATTTTTCCTCAATTGATTTACATGCCTTTTCCAATCCACGGACAGCCCTAGGCTTTGTAGTCTTCGTTTATTTGTGAATGAAAATTAATAATCATAACAAAATTGTAAATTGTTATACCTTAAGCAAATAAACATTATTATTTTTATTATTTTGTTTCGCACGTCTTTCGAAGGAAAGTGATAGGTACGGTTTTTACGAACAAGTAACTATCAATTCTATTAAGAAATGTTGAGGTGGGACCGGACTATTGCTGTGGTATTGAGGACAACTGACTTCTGGAGTTGGATGTAGGTGAGTGGATGCAGCTGTAGCTTAAGGATACTTTCATGCAGTTTCCGCGGGATGACTGCCGTTGCCGATATGACTATCGGAATTATATAAACCTGTTTCTGCTTCCACATGTTCTTAATTTCATCAGCGAGATTATTATTATTATTAGTATTATTATTATTATTGTTGTTGTGGATATTATTATTATTAATATTGCCACGACCTGGGGGAGCCTAGGGAGAAGAGGTTGCTCTTTTAATAAATAAATTATTATAACTTTTACATATATTTATTTAACACACTAAATCATGGTAAAAATCAAAGATAAATAAAACGGAACTGGCAAATAAAATAATTAAAAATAAGACATAATAAAATTGATCAAAAATAATACATATAATAAAAGTGTTCTTACCCAATCATTCTAGTAGAAGAAATGTGCCTGGACGCCAATGGACTGACCATCATTAAATGATTCGAGTATTTATATAAATGCTACTTGCTTAGTCGGCATATTCCATATAGGTAGAATATAATTTATAGTCAAGTGAACTCTATTAATTATTATGTGTTTGAAATATGAAACTAAGCTTCCTTTAAATATTGTAACATGCTATAAGTTAAATAAAATACATAAAATTAATTTGGGAAAGATACGAAAATTATTTTACTAGATTTAGGAATCAATTAAGCCTACCTACAGAGAACATGCCAATAAGTAATTTTGAAAACTTAACGGTCCGCGTGGAAATATTATTATCATTATTATTATACAAGTCCTGCGGCCTATAACTTTATTAATTTTACCTTCGCACAAATTTGGTGTATTAGACCTGTAATCCATAATCATCTATATTAAACTTTAAGACTTTTTTACTTCTGTAATATTTTTCTTGTGACTTGTTTTTCCAAAACCACTTTCTCTGTCAAAGGTAACAATAAATCGAATTTTGTACGGAGACCTCTGCTTATTAATAGCGTGGAAGGTTTTTCGCCTGTACTTGTATGCGGAGTATTTCGATATAGAAATAAAAATCTATTAATTATTTATTAAGTTTACATTACTTCCACCTTTTAAAATTGCTTTTTTCATAATTTTTACACCACTCTGTGCCTGATCATTTGTTTCAAGATTATAAGACGCATTCGTTGAATGTTTAATGCTACTGTTAACAAGAAAATTTTTAAACTCAACTGTCGTAAAAGCGGGATCATTATCAATACACAATTCTTTGGGTAACCCGTATCTGGCGAAAAGACCTCGTAATACCTTAATTACTACATTTGTTGTAATGTTATTAACTTTAAAACATTCAAGCCATTTTGAGGTAGCGTCCTAAACAACAAAAAATATTTACCTAAACATGGATAAAAAAATCAGCATGAATGCGTATCCATACTTCTTTCGGCCATTCTCATAGTACTAGGGAAGATTTTGGAGGTTTACTTGCAAACTTAGTACACGTACTACAATTTTGAGATATTTGCTCAATTTGCTTATCCAATGAAGGCCACCAAACATATGATCTTGCTAGGGACTTCATTTTGATTATTCCTATATGTGCAGCATGCAATTCGTCCAAAACACTTTTCTTGAATTTTTGGGGGACGATCACCCGATAACCCCACATTAATCAGTCAATTGTTTTCTCTACAAAAAAAATGGAGTTAAATCAGATGATGGGCATTTACTAGGCCAACCATTACGAACATGCAAACATATTTTACTTAAAAATTCTATCTTTGGAAGTTTCCTGTCTAATTTCTTTGAATTTTAGAGGAAAATCTGACTTAAAAAACACAAATATGAAATATCATCAACTTCTATCTATCTATCTATACTTATAATCTATGGCTGTGGCTGCAAAGCCATTCGCACAACACCGATGTTTCAGAGAGGAGTCTGTCTATAAGGTCGGTAAGCACCTAATGTTAAAAAAATTACTCTAAACCTACCACAATTTGTCTGCTAACTTATTTCTGATATTTAATTATTCATTCATACATCATTTATATTTATAAATTACATTTTTTTCATTTTTTCTACGTTTAATTTTTTCTTTTTCTTTTTATTAAAATTGTATATTTTAAAGTTTTTTTCCTTTTTTTTATTACATACATTTTTAACATTTCTTTTGTTTTTTTTTTCTTTTTTGCTTGTTTTTTTTGAGGTTTTTTGTATTTTGTTCTGTTTTTTTTTCTGCTTTTTTTTGTTTTTTCTTTGGATATTAACGAGGAAAACAAGTTTGCCAAGGGGCCCGTCATGGCATCTACATCACAACACTGAGCCACGGAAAGAAAAGGATTTAGAACATAGGACAAGAACAGAGGAAACTTACATTTCTAATATTACAATGGTTCTTAAGTCTATATTTTAATTTTATTTTTTTCAATAAATTTAAATAACATTAGATATAATTCTATATTATTTGACTTTAATATATCAATTAAATTAAACGGCTGTGTTAAATGGTTCTTAGCAATTTTCTTCATAAATTCCTGCACAGACTCCTGTCTTAAATTACAATTTAGGATGATGTGTTCAGCATCACCCCTTTCACCGCATTCTCAGTTTTCATATTGTGCCAAGTTAATCCTATATTTGTGGGTGGGAAATAGTCCATGATTTATTTGCAGTGTAGTCAGTGTAGAAACAAAATTTTTATTGGCAGGTATAGCCGAGAACCAAGGTTTCTTATTTGGAGTGGGGTTGATGAATTTACAATATGTTCCTTTTCCCCTGTTTAGATACTCCTCCCTCCATTTTACTAGTTGCTTGCTTTTTATTGTCGTCATTAGGTCCTCAGGTGTAATAAGGTAATCCTTAATTTCTCCATCCCGTGATGCTTCTTTTACGGCATTATCCACCACCTCATTATTTTTTATACCACAATGGCTTTTCACCCACACCAAAACTACAACTTTTCCTTTTTCATATAATGTGTGTATTAATTTAATGAAATTCAGGATTATGTAATTTATTTTCGAATTTCCTTGTATACTGTTAAATGTGTCCAAAGCGCCTTTGCTGTCCGTAAAAATTGTATAGCTTCTATCATTCAACTCTTGTATATGCTTTATTTCTTCTAGGATTGCGACCAGTTCTGAATTATATATACAGAATTCAGATGGAAGTTTTATGTGCTTTGATTTGTTCTGTTGAGGATCGAAAATTGCACATCCCGTATCTTCTGAATTTTTGGAGCCGTCGGTAAATATTTTATATGAGTTAGACCAAAGTTCTGATAAGTCAGAATTAAACATATTATTACGTGCCTTTTCTGGATATTTGCTGTAATCTCTTAGATAAGCGATCTTTACCTCTTGTCTGATTTCAGATATATTAATTTCATACGACAAATTTGTTTCTGTGATGTGCAGTTGGTTATGATAATGTAATGTGTCTTCATAGCAATTTATGTATAGTAATGACTTTTTCTTTACCCAATATCGATGTGTTAAATCTTGAAGATACAGATGGTGTATTTTATGTATTATAGTGCAATTTTTGGAATATGCCCTGATAATAAATCTCGAACAGGGAATTTTTCTCCTATAACTTAGAGGTACTATATTACTTTCCGCTAACAAAGCATCTACCGGCGAGATTCTTAGAGCTCCCAGTCATAATCTCAAACACTTGGTTTGAATCACATTTAATTTATTTAAGAATGTGTTTGATACTTGAGAGTAAAAAATAGATCCATAATCAATAATGGATCTAATATAACTCATATAAATCATCAACAAAATAGAGGGATCTGCACCCCACTTGATGTGTGATACAGCTCTAATTACTTGGCCTTTTCTGTTTTTTTAATTACGTGCTTTATGTGTTCATGCCATAGTAGTTTCTTGTCAATTATTAGACCAATGAATTTTATGCTATCCTTTACCTCGAAGTGAGTATTATTTAAAGTAATTACATTTTGAAGTAATTGTCTTTTTCTCGTGAAAATACATATTTTGGTTTTTAGTATAGAAATTGTTAAGCCGTGTCTATCTGTCCATTTATTTAGTTGCGAGAATGATCTTTTTATATTTACTACACCCTGCTCTAACTCACAATTGTCACTATATATACATATATCCTCGGCATATTGTAGGAACTTAATTCTATTTGTAATAATTGTTTCTATGTCATGTGTACATATAATATATAGTAGAGGACTTAGTATTCCACCCTGAGGTAATCCTATATTAGTGTATTGTGGACCTATGAGGTTATTATTTATCCTGATGAATATTTCCCGATCTTCATATAATGTTATTGCATTTTTTGCAAATAACATCGGGACACCTATTTTAATCATTTTGGTGTAAAGTATTTTTAGATTAATGTTGCCATATGCGCCTTCAATATCTACGAACATGGCTACCATGGATTTTTGGTTAGTGAATGACATATTTATATCAGTGATTATGTGGGCGAGACTGTCTGTGGTTGAATGTCCCTTGCGAAATCCAAACTGGGAACTTCGCATTTTCCCCTTGCTTTCCAAAAATATTTCTAACCTGCTTTTAATTAATCTTTCATGTTTTTAAAAGGCATGATGCTAGTGCAATTGCTCTGTATGAACTTGGCGTATAGGGCGTTTTATTGGATTTTAAGACCGGGATTACAATATAATATGTTTTCCATTCTGTCGGTATGTTACCGGCATTACAGATATTTAGAAGTAAAATTTTTCCTGATACATGTAAATTTGCTAGCATTGAATAATGTATGGCGTCTATACCAGGTGCCGAGTTATTATTGGTTTTTAAGCAATTTTCTAATTCGCATAAGTCAAATTTGCGTAATAGTTTAGGGCAATTTATGTTATCTGCGTTATATACAATATTTTCTTTCTGCATTGAAGGAGTAAATATATTTAAGTATTCATATATCCAGGCATCCTCGGTCAAAAGAATATTATTCTTTTGGAAAGAGTTTTTTATATTTTTAATTTGTGTCCATATTTCTCTTATTGGAGCATTTATATTTAATTTTTGGCAATATTCTTTCCAAGCAGTTCGTTTACTTTTAAGAATAACTTTTTTCGTCATTGCCTTCATTTTCTGATAATTTAAAAATATTTCTGCAGAAAAATGCTGCTTATGTTTTTTTAATGCCTCCTTTTGACGAAGGAAGGCCTGGTTACATTCGTCATTCCACCAGTGTTTTTGATATTTTTTATTGAGAATTTTCTTCTTGAGAGGGATTGATGATTCTCAACAGTTTTTTAGTTTAGTGTAAAATTGTTCGTAATTAAAGTCGTTAAAATTTAGTAAATCTGTAGCGAACCTATCCACCAGACAAGAAAACAAATCCCAATCTGCTTTACAAAGGTTAAATTTTTTATTAGTTTTGTACGAAATTACCGTATTATCAAAATTATAATGAACTATGTTTATAACGTAGTGATCCGACCCTATAGTTTCCTCAATTATGTTCCAAGTATACTCTGGAGCAATATCCGCAGAGCATATAGTCTATTGCCGATACACTATTGCTGTGTGGACGACGAACAAATGTCTCGCCACCTGTGTTTAGTAATGTTAAACCACAGTCTTCTACTGCCTGGAGCAGATTTTCTCCCTATCATCAACTTGAATATTGTAATGTAGATAATTAATTTTACTACTCGTATTAGTCTCAATAAAATTGTCAGGAATAGGTAACCTTGATAAACAATCTGCATTATTTTTATTAGAGCTGACATAATGAATTTCATAATCAAACGCAGACAAAATATGAGCCCAACGTTGAAGTCTGTTATCTGCGAATGCTGGTATTCCTTTTTTGAACCAAAAATAGATAAAAGGGGTTTATGATCAGTATATAATAAACATTTTCTTCCGTATAACTACTGACAAAATTTTTTTACGCCAGAAATTATTGCACATGCCTCTTTATCAATTTGGCTATATTTTAGTTCTGCGGAATTGAATAAACGCGATGCAAAAGCTGTTGGTCTTTCCGTATTATCCTCATATAAATGACTAATAACCGCCCCTGCTGCAAATTGTTATGCGTCTACGGCTTTAATACTCGATCGGGATCGAAATGTGTCAGCATTGCCGAGGACATTAAAATTTCTTTTATATTTTAAAACTATGTTAACATTCTATAGACCAAAACCAGGGTGTATCTTTTTTGAGTAAATTATAAAGAGGTTTTAATATAGTCGATGCATTAGGAATAAACTTAATAAAACTTTGTAAAAGTTTGCCATTCTTAAAAAAGGTTTTAATTCCGTAACAGTTTTCGGATTTGGAACATTTGTTATTGCAAAAATTCTTTCATCCGTGGTATGAAGACCACTTTTGTCAATTTTATGACCTAAATATTGTACATAATCTTGAAGAAATAAGCACTTTTCTTTTTTTTACTTTTAACCCATATTCTTTTAACTTTGAAAGAACATTTTCAAGGTGGACCATATGCTCCTGATCATTTCTCCATGTGACGAGAATATCGTCCAAACAGTATACAACTGCGGGCATATTAAGAAACATTTGCTCCATTAAATTTTGGAAAATGCTAGGTGCACCTGTAATACCGTAGGGTAAAGGTGTGTAAGAAAAGAGACTTTATGGGTTGAAATGTAACAAGTTTTCTCGACTCATCTGTTATTAAAACTTGCTGGTACGTCTGTGATAAATCTATTTTTGAAAATTTATCACCACCATGTAATTGACTAAATAAGTATTCTATTCTGGGCAAGGGATATTGTTGAATGTCCAACTGAGGATTTAAGTGATTTTGAAATCGCTACAAATCCTAATATTTAGACTAGGTTTTAAAACTAGAACAATGGGGATTGCCCATTTAGAAAATTCAACATGTACCAAAAGTTTTGAAAGTCTCTCAATTTTGTGTTCAATTTTTGGTTTTAACGTGAATGGAACTGCTCTTGGTTTGCAAAATTTTGGCATTGCACCCTCTTTAAATGTTAAATTAATTTTGTATTTATTAAAAGTACCTTCCCAAGGAGCAAAATGTGTCCGAACCTGGGCACAATATATTGCGTATCTGCACTGTGTCGACATAAAGATTAAAATTTGAGTCAGGAAGAAAATTGTGTCCAAATGGTAAGATTTTTTTGGTCATCTGACGACACATTAACGAAATATTGTGTCAAAATAGTCACTGTGTTCAAATTGAAACATTTTGGTTTTTGTGTCAAAAAACATTTCTATCTTGAGCCTATTTGGGAACATTAGACACAATTTGCATACATCGTGTTGACACCGTTTGGGCAAAATGAATTTAAAATATGTCGAAAAATCGTGTATCCATCATGTTGCTGAAATTTAGTCAGGAGGACATTTATGTGTCCACATGTTTATATTTTAGGAACACATGTTTCTCTTCGTGCCTGAAATGAGTCTACACCAACGGATGTTTCCACGGCATGTTTTAGCACACATTTAATGAAATAGTCGAAATTTCAGTCTGATTATCATCTAATATATAGCTGTGGGTCCGTACCGTAAATTTTGGGTGAAATTCGTTCCAATTGAGGATTTGTGGTTCCATTTAGACACATTATACAAATCGGCCGACTTTACGTCTGTTTTTAAATAATTTGGACACCATAAAGTGGTTGTAGGTACAATTTAGATTTATTTGTGTCAATTTTATAACTACACATAGTAAGGCACATTCAAGTAGCATCTTGGAAACAACAAGAAACATATTAGTTACATATTAGCTTCACAGTAACATTTAGTAAACATGCAACGCATACAGGACAAATTTTGGAAACAGTTTTGGTCACACTTTGGAATCAAGTTGGTGCACATTTTCATCACCACTTTGGGCGTATGTCCTACACAGTGTGGACTATGTTTCGAAACTGTGCCTAAAGAATGTGTCGTACCCAAACATATGTTTCGACACGTTGCCTGAAATGTGTCTTTCAATGCTCCTTGGGCTGAGTATTATCAAAGATTTCTTTATATGTTTCGGTTAGTTGATTGACATTGGCCGAAGCATTTTTTTCTGTATTACATATTCCTAAATTTAATATTCTTAAACCATTTCTGCCTATGAGAGGGCCTCCATTTTGTATGACACACACTTTTAAATTATAGTTATTTTTTTCATAAATTATGTTTAATAACAAAACGTAAAACTAACAGAATTCCTCCAAGTAATAAAACAGAAATAATAATTATAAAGTGTGAGTAAGAACAGGTAATTGGCGCGGAGTCACATACACAAAACAAATTGTGCAAGTAAGCAATCGAAAATAAATACATATATTTTACACGGTTTTACACATGTTGCGTGCACTGTTGGTTAAATAACAATTTTTGAATTTGACACTTAAATGTATTTATAGAAAAACGTTTCAAATAATGTTCAAGCAAATTATAATTCGATATAGCGTTGTAGGAGAATGAGCGCAGAAAAATGGCAGTACTATGTTGTAGTATGTTCAAAATATCAGTTGATCTTATATGTATATATTATACATACTTCTTCGACTTGCAAGTTCTTGCTTAAGATAATCCGGTACTGAAGTAGTAAAAACTCTATGAACCAAATCAGCAGGTGATATTTGTAGGTGTTTTCAGGATTAAGCTATCCAAGTTGCAAACGTTTCTGTGAAACACGAAATTTCTTTAGTTCAAAAATATAACGAATACAGGTGTTTTGAATTTCTGTAACCGATTTATAGTACTTTTGTCGACACACGAAAAATACACAATAATACCATAATTAAGAATAGATAAAACTATAGATTCACACAGTTTTTCCTTAGTTTATAATTAATTATACGTATATTGGCACAAAGAAGTTTCAACACAACATATGTTTTATTAACCAATTTGTTGTGTTATAAATCTGAGTTTTGATTCAAAGACGATACCTAAATTTTTTTAACTTTCTGTTCTTGGAAGCCTATCATTACCTAATAAAATGTTACATATTCACTTGATATACATATACATTTGATGATACATATTTTGACTAAAGATCATTACCGTCAATTTATTCGAGTTAATTTTTAAATTATATTTTGTAGCAAAATTATAAATCTCTTGCAAGTCAATATTTATTAAGTTTGTAGCTTTGCGGTAATTGCTGGGATCGAAGGTGAAATAGAGTTGTGTATCATCGCAAGCATATCTGCTGTGTAGACGAAATACGGAAGAGGTCCCAATACAGAGCCTTGAGGCGCACCAGATAATATTAACTGTTTACGAGAATAATTATTTTCAATAAAAACTCCCTGATTACGACCAGTCAGATAAGATTTGATAAAATTTACAGTTATGTAGGAAAAACCAAAATAGTGTAACTTTGCACATAAAAGTTGATGATTTAATTTATCGAAAGCTCTTGTGAAATCAATCAGAACTCAAGCTGTAGCTTGCTTGTTATCTAGGGCACTAAATATACTGTCGGTCACATTTACTAAGGCAGATGTTGCGCTATGACTCTGTCGGAAACCTGACTGAAATAAAGGAATTATTTTGTATTCTTTGACATAATCATTAATTTGCTGGTGTACAATTTTCTCAAAAGTTTTTGATAGAACAGTTAAAATGCTTACCGGATGCAAGTTAGATATATTTTGAAGAGCCAATAATTCATAATGTGAGTGAGATAGTAAACAGTTACTGACGAACTGTATTTTAACATTACTAGAGCAATTTTGGCAGAACCACAAGCATTTGATTTCAGATTCATAAATACTTTATTCATGTCTTCAGTTGAAGTCATTTTAGATTCAAAACGCACATTATTATTGTATTTCCTAGAATAATAAAAATTAATTGTGTCCTCATATGATTTATTATTTTCACAATCTAAAATAAAGTAGTTGGTTATATCATCTGGGTTTTTCATATTGGTCGGTAAATCGGTTTTCGAATTCTGTTAGAAATTTAGTGATTCTAAGGTATTCCACAAGTATTTTTTATTTTGTAAACCTTATAAATGATTTAAATATGCAGTATTCTCTCTTTTTATTGCAGCTAATGTGTAATTACGCAATTATTATGACATAATTTCAATACATATTTTACATATATTTCCAATCTAACATATCTAATATTGTGTGTCAGTGTGTACATAGACTTTTTTATGCATTTAAGTTCAATGTACAAAATTATTTTTTTTCGACTGTAATATACATATTTGATTAAATAAAATATGTATTATAATAAATAAATGTAATAAAATAATTTATTAGATGTTTAACTTAGGAGAGTGAACATAAATTTAAACTCACTGGAATAAATATATGTAAATGTCCTTTTTTAAAAAATCTTCCTATAATATCTATCAACCATATTTCTGTAAATGCCACATAATTGGCGAAAGTACGGCAGTAGATTACATTTTTCAGAGAACATCAAGTATCAAAACATACAAGAAATATATAAAATCTTTTACTGTCCTTTCAGCTTTATATCAACAAGAAGCTTTGAGATCTAAGGAGCTCTCTAGGCACTTATCAGTAATATTATTTTTGATTTTCAAGGAAAAGCATATAAGAAATAAATCTGTTATTAGAAATAGAAGAAACATTTATATTTTTATGACTGCGTGGATATTTTATGACCGAGAAAAATAATAGTATATACAGAAATATTTCACAAAATTAATATAATTACGTATATAGGAAGAATCTTGTGTAGGAAATGCCTATAGGCTTCCATCCCTTTAACAAGTGTTATATAGGAACTGCAACTCAAGGACCAAATTTTATTGCATCATAAACACCTTTTCCGTTTTAATAAAGACGTAATCGTAGCTGAAAAGAAATATTATATTTAAGGAAGATTTCCCTCCAACTTCCAAGTAAAAATTCTTTCTAATTTATTGGCTCAGTCATACAGCCATTTCCGAAAGATAAAAAAGTAATTGTGGATTCAATATTTAATTACACAACTCCGCAAAAAAAGAGTTTAGACCCAGAAACCAGACCCGCCAATATTTATGTATTTTGACCTCCTGAATTCAATGCAGCCATCAGAATTCCATTTTATCGTTGGATTTTATCTTAGATTTTATCTTTAACATAGCACTTTTATATTAGATAAAATCTATGATAAAAAAAACTCAACGATAAAATAAATTTCAGATGGCGGCCTCGAATTCAGGAGGTCAAAATACATAAAGATTGGTGGGTATAGTTTCTGGGTCTGAACTTTTTATTATGCGGCACAGTCCCACAAAAAATAGCATGCTGTTTCAGATAACATCTTAGTAAAAAAAAATTATCTTTTTTTTTTACTAAGATGTTGAATGAAATTCTGATGATGGTATCGAATTCAGGAGGTCAAAATACATAAAGGTTGGTAGATCTCGTTTCTGGGTCTGAACTGTTCTTTGTGGCACAGCCCCACAAAAAATAGCATGCTATTTCAGATAAAATCTAAGATAAATAAAACAACGATAAAAAGAAATTCTGATGGTGGTATCGAATTCAGGAGGTCAAAATACATAAAGCTTGGTAGATCTAGTTTCTGGGTCTGAACTTTTTTTGTGCGGCACAGCCCTACAAAAAAAAATCGGTAAAGATATTTACACAGAACTTCCCTCGTTATTTGCGCATGGCGGTCACTCTAAAAAATTAATAATTACGAAATGACATTGAGAATAATAATCGGAATATAGTTATTGCTATTATTACAAAGAAAACTTGACAAGTTTTGGTCAAAAAAATATACAGTTTGCTCATCCAACAGCAAAAGTTCAATACTAAATAGCAGGTGCCACATATGGCAGGCTTGCGCAAATACCTTTACAAATGTCCACCATGACTGAATTATTTCTTGGGATGACCAACCTGTACATTTTTGAATAAAAGTATAATAGGTGCATATGTAAAAAATTTCATTTTTTTTTTAATTTTTCAAAAATGTTGGTAAAAAAATTTTCAAAATTTTTTCTTCTCAAATAGGTTTAAAATGTCAAACCTAGAAATTTTATATTTGAGCAAAAAGGAAAGTTTCCTTCTATTCTATAGTAGTGGTAAAGAAAAGTTTAAAAGTTAAAAATTACATATTTTTTAAATAGGTTTAGAATGCTATGAAACGTGAAAATTTTAAATTTAAGCAAACGAAAAAAAATCGATCTATTTCGGTAGTAAAATCTTTTTGAAAAATGTTGGTGAAAAAAATTTTCAAATTTTTTTTTTCTGAAATGGGTTTAGAATGTCATGAAACGTGAAACTTTTAAATTTGAGCAAAAAAAAAAGTTTCCATCTATTCTAGTGTTAAATTTTTTTCCAAACTGGTATCAAAATGTTGCAATTTTTTTTTTTTTCCGAAATTGGTTTGGATTGTCATAAAACGTGGAAATTTTAAATTTAAGCAAAAAAAATTTTTTCGTCTATTCTATATGCGGCACAGCCCCACAAAAAAAAATCGGTAAAGGTATTTACACAGAACTTCCCTCGTTATTTGCGCATGGCGGTCACTCTAAAAAATTAATAATTACGAAATGACATTGAGAATAATAATCGGAATATAGTTATTGCTATTATTACAAAGAAAACTTGACAAGTTTTGGTCAAAAAAATATACAGTTTGCTCATCCAACAGCAAAAGTTCAATACTAAATAGCAGGTGCCACATATCGCAGGCTTGCGCAAATACCTTTACAAATGTCCACCATGACTGAATTATTTCTTGGGATGACCAACCTGTACATTTTTGAATAAAAGTATAATAGGTGCATATGTAAAAAATTTCATTTTTTTGAAATTTTTCAAAAATGTTGGTAAAAAAATTTTCAAAATTTTCTCTTCTCAAATAGGTTTAAAATGTCAAACCTAGAAATTTTATATTTGAGCAAAAAGGAAAGTTTCCTTCTATTCTATAGTAGTGGTAAAGAAAAGTTTAAAAGTTAACAATTACATATTTTTTTAAATAGGTTTAGAATGCTATGAAACGTGAAAATTTTAAATTTGAGCAAACAAAAAAAATCGATCTACTTTGGTAGTAAAATCTTTTTGAAAAATGTTGGTGAAAAAATTTTTTTTTTCTGAAATAGGTTTAGAATGTCATGAAACGTGAAACTTTTAATTTTGAGCAAAAAAAAAGTTTCCATCTATTCTAGTGTTAATTTTTTTCCAAACTGGTAACAAAATGTTGCAATTTTTTTCTTTCCGAAATTGGTTTGGAATGTCATGAAACGTGGAAATTTTAAATTTAAGCAAAAAAAATGTTTTCGTCTATTCTATAGTAGTGATAAATAGATTAAAAATGTTTTCAATTTTTTTTTTATTTTTCAAAAACATTTTTAAATTTGTTTGAATAGTTTTAGAATGCCATGGAAACGTGGATAGTTTAAATCTGAACAAAGAAAAAAAAATTTATCTAGTGGTAAAATTTTTTAAAAATAGTAAAAAAAAATTCAAATTTTTCTTTTAAATAGATTTAGAACGCTATGAAACGTGGAAATTTTAAATCTAAAAAAATTTTAAAAAAAATCCATCTATTTTAGTGGTAAAAAAATATTCAAAAATGTTGGAAAAAATTTTTTTTTTGAATCAGGCTTAGAATGCCATGAAACGTGGAAATATTAAATTTGAAGAAAGAAAAAAATTTTTTTCATCTATTTTATTAGTAAAAATATTTTCAAAAATGGTGAAAAAAATTTCCAAATTTTTTTTTTCCGAAATAGGATTAGCGTGCCATGAAACGTGAAAATTTTAAATTTAGACGAAAAAAAAATTTTTTCAGTATTTATTCCGTTTAGACGGTCCACCCTGTATATTTTCCAGTGAAAATTCTACCATTTCTTCGCTGTCAGTACTACCTACCAAATTTGACTGCTCTCCATCAAGTAGTTTTTTAGTTAATGCACCAACAGACAGACAGACAGACAGACAGACAGACAGACAGACAGACAGACAGACAGACAGACAGACAGACAGACAGACAGACAGACAGACAGACAGACAGACAGACAGACAGACAGACAGACAGACAGACAGACAGACAGACGGAATTGAAAAACCTATATTTTCGTAATCTCCGTGATCTGAAACGTCAGAATCCGAAAAAATCTCGGAGGGTGATTTTTTCTTGAATATAATACTTCGCTTCGGTATGCGAGGGAAGTAATAATAATAATAATAATAATAATAATAATAATAATAATTTATTGGTGCCAATAATACAAAGGTATTTTACACAGGTCAGGTACAGAACAACAACAAGGAAACACCTTGCATAATACAACACGAAAAATAAAATAAAAAAGGGTATATACCTATACATATATATAAAATACACACAAACATATACACATAGACCTACATACACATTTATACATATGTGATCAGATAATAATATTAACATTTGAGGATAAATATTCTTCAAAAGAAAAAAAAGCATTGGCTATTAAAAACGATTTAATTGTCTTCTTGAAGACAACGTGGTCAAGTTCTCTTATTCTCAGAGGTAGATGGTTAAAAAATTTGATGGCGTAATAATTTGTTCCAGTACGTGACTTCGACAGACGTAAAGCATCTGAATATATATTGTTTCTGTTTCTCGTTGAATACCCATGAATTTCACTATGAGAATTGTAGTTCGATTTATGTTCTTTGATATACAGTAGACATTGTAGTATGTAAACACTAGGCAAAGTTAATATATTTAATTTTTTAAATGCATGTTTGCAGTCATCTCGATATTTTAAGCCGTATACAATTCGTACAGCTTTTCTTTGTAACGAAAAGACCTGGATACTGTGACTTGAATGTCCCCAAACCAAGATAGCATAAGATAAACATGAATGTATGAGACCATGATAAGCTGTGATAAGAGTATTCTGGGAGACATTACGTACAAGATTTCTTAATAAATATATATGAGTGGAGATTTTCTTACAAACAAAATTTATATCACATAAAAACATAATAGCATGCGATTTCAGATAAAATCTAAGATAAAAAACCCAACGATAAATAAAATTCTGATGTCGACGTTGAACTCAGTAGGTCAAAATACATAAAGATTGGTAGGTTTAGTTTCTGGGTCTGAACTTTTTTTTTGGCACAGCCACACAAAGATTGGTAGGTTTGGTTTCTGGGTCTGAACTTTTTTTTGTGTGGCTGTGTTATCTAACACAGAGTCTGACAAATGTATACAAATATCTGATTTCTAGCTAAACTATAAGTTCGATTACAAAATGTCCTTTTGTAGTATTTTTATTCTATTCAGCGACGTACTTTGATTTCCACAGCTAACCTATTTTTCAAGATATGACTTCATCGGCAGTTTTAAATGATTGATACTATACATTTTTACATTTTCATATAGACACTTCTTCATCAATTATAATGATGGTTAGATAGATATTTTATTTAACCGAATTACACAGTACGACATTTTTGAAGAGTCAAACGAAAAACAAGATAAAATATAGTATTTTTGTTCTTAATTTACTCTACTCATTTTCCTACTACCAATATGTCTCCAAGCTACTTATATATCCTTATTAACAAAAACTATCACCATCTCCTCCACTTAGACTCTCTTCCCCTCCTCTCGAGTGATCACAATCCTGTATATTTCTATATACAGGACACATAAGAATGAAACGATTAGACGAATATTTAATCCGTAAATTCGACAATATACTTTCTGTATTTTGAACGAAAAAACTACTATAAATAACCTAATCGAGACCTGACAGGATATTGATAGTGAAATAGACAAAGTAACAAAAAACATACAATACGCATAAGACAAAACAACAAAGCAAATAAATATAAAACCTTGGTAAAATATTGTATTGATTGACATTAAAAATTTAATTACATTCAAAAATAAAATTAAAAAGAAATGGCAACGATACAGACGTAACATCGATAGAATTACACCGAGTGACCTACAAAATAATATTAAAGATAAATTAACATAGTGAAGACACTTGGAACACAAAGATACAAGGACGCACTAGAACGGATAATTTCCTATGTAAAATGCGTAAATTATTTAGAAAGAAACTTCTACCTGTACCTACACTGGTACAAAATGGAAGGAACTACAGCAAAGACTCAGATAAGGCGGAAGCCAACCCCAAACACTTACAAAACACAAATACGACAACGCCAAACTCGACACCACAGCACGAGAGGCATAAAAGAATTCCATCATACCGTCATATCCTCCAAAAAAATTACCTAATTACCTAAATACTAAATAACAAAGCTCCCGGAACGGACAATGTTCCAAATATTCTTATTAAAAACCTTCCCCAAAAATTCTTAGTCCAACTAACTTATATCATTAACTCAATTCTGAAACTACAGTACTTCCCGAAAAACTGGAAAATTGCCAATATAATACAAATCCTGAAGCCAGATAGGCCACTTCATAGTCCATCAAGCTATCTCCGTATTTCATTACTAAATACCATGGCCAGACTGGCAGAAAAAGTTACATTAAATATTTTAAATAAATTTGTAGACAAAATAAAACTCATCCCTACCCATCAATTTGGCTTCAGAAGCGGTCATAGATATCCTTCAAGGTTATAATAAGAAACAGTCAGCGTTATGTTGTTGATCGATATCGTGAAGGCCTTCGATACCGTGTGGCATAATTGGTGCGTGTGGGCAATGAATTCTCAGCGCCAAAACGGCTATCAGGAGTTCATCAGGGCTCCATCCTCTCTCCTTTATTATTTAATCTATACACATCGGACATACCGACACACCCATCGACAGACATGCTACTGTACGCAGAGGATACGACTATTTACGCAAAATCCTTTTACGCACAGACGGCAACTCAGAAAGTAAGGTACATTAAGGGTTACCTTATTTCACCTGAGGACCTAATGTCGACAATAAAAAGCAAGCAACTAGTAAAATGGAGGGAGGAGTATCTAAACAGTGGAAAAGGAACATATTATAAATTCATCAACCCCACTCCAAATAAGAAACCTTGGTTCTCGGCTATACCTGCCAATAAAAATTTTGTTTCTACACTGACTAGACTGCGAATAAATCATGGACTATTTCCCACCCACAAATATAGGATTAACTTGGCACAAAATGAAAACTGCGAATGCGGTGAAAGGGGTGATGCTGAACACACATCCTAAATTGTAATTTAATACAGGACTCTGTGCAGGAATTTATGAAGAAAATTGCTAACAACCATTTTAACACAGCAGTTTAATTTAATTGATATATTAAAGTCAAATAATATAGAATCATATCTAATGTTATTTAAATTTATTGAAAAAAATAAAATTAAAATATAGACTTAAGAACCATTGAAATATTATAAATGTGAGTTTCCTCTGTTCTTGTCCTATGTTCTAAATCCTTTTCTTTCCGTGGCTCAGTATTGTGATGTAGATGCCATGACGGGCCCCTTGGCAAACTTGTTTTCCTCGTTAATATCCCAAAAAAAACAAAAAAAAACCCAAAAAAAAAACAGAAAAAAAAGTAAAACAAAATACTAAAAATCTAAAAAAAAACAAGAAGCAAAAAACCAAAAAAAAACAAAAGAAATATTAAAAATGCATATAATAAAAAAAAGGAAAAAAACTTTAAAACATGCGATTTTAATAAGAAAAAGAAAAAATGAAAAGTAGAAAAAATGAAAAAATTGTAATTTATAAATATAAATGATGTAAGAATGAATAATTAAATATCAGAAATAAGTTAGCAGACAAATTGTGGTAGGTTTAGAGTAAATTTTTTAACATTAGGTACTTACCGACCTTATAGACAGACTCCTCTCTGAAACATCGGTGTTGTGCGAATGGCTTTGCAGCCACAGCCATAGATTATAAGTATAGATAGATAGAAGTAAGGTACAACTTGGACAAATTAACGGACTATTACAAAACATGGAAAATAAAAATAAACGAGAACAAAACAGAGACGATTACTTTTCACAGAAGATTTGGACTATTACTAAACTAAAATTCAATGACAAGACAATTAAATAAAACGAGACAGCTACATTTCTGGGAGTCACCCTCGACACAAGGCTCTGCTTCGCACCACATATAACGAGAACTATTAATAGAGCCTATGTAGCACTTCTACCCGTTGGTCAACAGACGTAGTAAGCTATCTAGAGACAATAAATTAACACTCTATAAAGTGATCTTTCAGCCGTTATTGACGTATGCCTGCATGTCTTGGAATATCATTTCAGATAAGCAATGCATGCGTCTGGAAGTAACTCAAAATAAATTACGTTTGTTGATAAACCCCAACAGATATACCACGATTGCGGAAGGTTAATTAAGATGCCAATGGCCAGAGACTTTATTGTCTAGATCTCCCAGAAATTCTTCAAGGCAAAAATTCAACAATCAATATTAACACGTGACCTAACACATATTAGACGACAAGACAACTGTAACACTCGTATTTAGTTTTATGCAAAATGCCACCACATATACTTGATTTTAGCATAAGTAGGTGCACTTCACATAAATCAAACTACGGGTAGCGGTCGGCTAGCCGATCTTGTGTGGGGCTGGGATCGTGGATTTAATATGAAACAATAAATTATAGAGTGAACCAACAATTCTAAGACAGTACTTTCGCAAACTGGCTCATCACCACGACTAAGAGGGAGGTAATTAAGTTAAGAGAAGGGGCGCCATCCACAATAAAAAAATGAGTGATAAACTACCCTCTTAACTCATGAGACTGACGATTGTGGAATAGTCTGAATATGTTTAGAACAAACACAAGATAAAAAATGAAAAGTATATGACGAGTTAAAATGCACTATTTTTTAATATCTTTTGACAAACAAGAACAAAATTTATATACGTGTGACCTGTAAGGTCCAAAATATTATAGATTATAATTAATGATAATTAAATGAGTTACCAAAAAAATATCAAATGGTACATGATTATAATAATAGAAAAATATCACAATTAAATAGCCATAATATGCACAAGGAATAAACCAGGTAAAAATACGCATACGCAAGAAATAAAACAAGTTGAAAATACACTTTTCTCACCACCGTAATTCGTACTTGACGGATGAAAGCTGGATACGTCCTGAAGTTCCCACTAAGATACCTCTACTCTCGATGGTGATGTAGGGGCTGCTATTGTGCCTAGTTAACGTCTGAAGTTTCACTTAGCGATCCTACCAAAATTGACAAAAACTTACTAACATTAATGGTGCTGAATGAAACTCAATCCTCTTCACCGTCTGACCATAATTCAAACAATTACTCAACAACTGGATCCATGCGTGAACGTATAGTACTTGAGTAATATTGGATTCCAAATAGATTGTTTAATTTAACAGCAATTCTTGATAATACGAATATTATAATTATTGCTAACAATTTGATTACATTGAAATTTAACTTAAATTTGATGAAATTCGATCGGTAAAACTTCTGCTTTATAAAAGAAAGAAAACACTAATTAGCATGTGGTCATGAAATAACGTTACATTTAAAAAAATAATTAATTGTTAATACTGAAAAATATGGTTTAAGGCCGCACAATAGTGGTTAGGGAAATGTAATAAATACATTGAATTACCTTTTTGTAGCATGATGCACTCAAAAATATTTGATAATTTACAAAACTGGCTATTGCCGAATAACTATCAACTGTCATAAGTCAACTAATTACTACTGATGCAGAAAGTAAAAGGACTATCTTTCCGCGAGTCGTTCAGATAAAATTATTTAACCCACCAAAAATGTGACGTTATGTATAACGAGATGCAGGAACATACAGGGTTGGGCAAATGTGTGGAAACACTTGATTTCTGGCTAAACTATAAGTGCGATTGAAAAATACCCTTAACAAAAGTTTTTGTATTATTTTTATTCTATTCGGTGATGTACTTTGATTTTCAACAGCTATCCTATTTTTCGAGATGTGACGTCATCGACAGTTTTTTTAAATGGATAACCCTGTATATTTTTTCATTTTCAGATAGACAATTTTTCATCAATTATAGTGATATAGGGTTTGGTGGGTGTGCGGCTTGTGGTTTTTTAAATATTAAATAAAATAATAAAATAAAGTGTAATAAATATTTATTAGTTAATGATAATTAAATTTCTTATTACAAAATATTGAGCACTTTAATATTGAGAAACGAAGAAAATATTCATAATAAATGTTCAAATTGGAAACCTTCAGCAGCCTGACAATATCCTATTTGATCAACGAAAGCTCTTAAAGAGTTTTGAATAGCATGCTGTGATATTTCTTGAACAGCCATCCTAATTCGATCTTCCAACTCTTCTAACGACTGAGGCTTGGTCCTATAGACAACGGATTTTAAATGACCCCAAAGAAAATAGTCTAGAGGACTTAAATCTGGCGATCGCGGTGGCCATTCAATATGTCCTCTTCGACCTACCCATCTCTGTGGAAATATTTCATTAAGGTATTGACGCACGTCAACTCCATAATGAGGCGGAGCTCCATCTTGCTGATACCAAATTTCATCTGAGAGTCGTTCAGGATTTGCCTGGTTTGGAAATAAACGATAATTTGCTCGCGTAAAAGTTGTAAATAAAGATTGGAGTTTAAATTTTCTTTAAGAAAGAATGGTCCGATGATGTGTCCTCTGATTATCCCCGCCCATACATTTAATTTTTGAGGGTATTGGGTGGGACTTTCTTCCATCCAATGAGGATTCTGATCAGCCCAGCAGCGACAGTTATGTCGATTTACAAAACCACTCAGGCAAAATGTCGCTTCATCGGAAAAGACTATATTATTGAAAAAGTTACCATTAATTTCAATTGTATCCATCATTTCCTGACAAAACTGCATCCTTCTAACAGGATCATCTTCATTTAATTCTTGTACTAAATGTACTTTATACGGATGAAATTTATTTTTGGACAATATCCTTCTTACTGATCTCTCGCTAATATTGTGATGTAAGGCTAGTTTTGGTACTGAAGTTTTTGGTTCTTCTTGTAGGCTGAGAAGAACATTAAATGAAATATCTTCATTTGTAGCCGATTTACTTCGACCGGATTTTGGCCGATTTTTAACACTTCCCGTTTCGTGAAACTTTTGCACAACCTTTGAAACTGTTGATTTTGAAATATGAGAATTTCTATCAGGGAATGTTACATTAAAAATATCGCATGCATCTTGTAGAGATCTCTGCTTGTCTTCAAAACCAACCATCATTAACAACGTAATTCTTTCACGTTCAGTTAGTTCAGCCATAATTAAAAAACAATGTTAATATTTCACACCGAAACTCTCTAACAGTATTGACTGCAATTGACAGTAATACGAATGATTTGAGTTCGGTTAAAGAAAGTTTGCAAAAAGCATGGCAAGAAAAAAATATTTTTTTATCAGATAGTCCTGTTGACAATAATTAAAATGTAAACAGCCATGTCTTTGCTTTACTATTTTATTTAATATTTAAAAAACCACAAGCCGCACACCCACCAAACCCTATATCACTATAATTGATGAAAAATTGTCTATCTGAAAATGTAAAAATATATAGGGTTATCCATTTAAAAAAACTGTCGATGACGTCACATCTCGAAAAATAGGATAGCTGTTGAAAATCAAAGTACATCATTGAATAGAATAAAAATACTACAAAAACTTTTGTTACGGGTATTTTTTATTCGCACTTATAGTTTAGCCAGAAATCAGGTGTTTCCACACATTTGCCCAACCCTGTATAGTGCAGGAGCTAGCTACTTTAATTGACGCGATTTAAATAAAAACTGAACCATTATTTCACACCAAAAATATAAATTCATTATATAATGCAGACGCTGTTGTTGATTTAGTGGCGTGCATTCGAGAAGTATTTTAGTGAGAACTGTAACAAAAATAAATTACTTATAGATAATTTAAATATAAGTGTACATAGAAAAGTGTAACCTAAAATTAAACTAATTATCCACTGCTGAGTTAACATTGATAACAGTCTGGGCAATATCTACGAAAGATGGTAAACACTTATTAAGGAATTACCATAGTTGGTTTCCTACATATTAAAAAAATTGCGTAAAGTGTAAACTGTATACTATACAACCCAACACATAAACACAAACTTCTATATCAAAGACTTCCAATATATGATGAAAGGACTTAGCAACACAACCCAGACAACCTCCTTTCCTCCAGCTCATCCACATACCCCGAAATTTACGCCGATAAAAAATATCAGCTAAATACACAAATTATCTTTCCTATATAGGAAAAATATAACAAGTCTCTATAACTCTTACAGTTATTTTCTGTTTCCGCCAAAATGTATTTTACTTTATTATTATTGTTTATTATATGACTAATATACGATTCAAATGTATTGTTTAACCGCGAATATGTCAAAAGCGAAGGAGGATAACATTATATGTTCATTACATATGCATGTACATAACTCACTATAATTCTAATAATTTAGGTTAAAACGTTATGAAAATTATTTAATTTACGTCACAAAATGTACCCATTCTTAACAAGACTCTCATCATAGTAGATTTTAAGTGGTCATGTCTCGAAAGCCACTTATTATATTTGTGTAACTTTTTGGTATGGCATGAACGAATACTTTTTTTATATGTGGTAATTTTTTAAAACATTTTTGTCCAAACTCCTCGTATTATCCACAAAAATGTGCCACTATATCTGTTCAGTTATCTTAGGAGATGAAAAGAAAATTCTTTTTCGGATTTTCACTACTAATCAAATAAACAGTTATTCCGAAAAAAAAATATCAATTATTAATTAATAGCATTTGAAGTAAGTAAACCGAGAAAAAAATTATTCGATCACAAGAGGTGCCGTGTCAGCGGGCCTTGCTTGCTTTCTGCTTAGATTTTCTGTCGACCTCACTATCTCATCTGCATCTCTTTCTCACATTAATATTATCTATTGGGCTTGATAACTCAATTAATACTTGATAAAACCCGGATTATTTTTTCTGAAAACGTTTATAATGTATGTAATCAACTATTTTATCAAACATTTTTTAGGTACCTTGATAAGTAAACCGAATAAACATGAGGTCACGTTTTTGAGAATAACTGCCCAATATTAGAATAAAAAATTATGAACAAATTTCCTCCTATAAAAAATGTAAATATTATTTACATAGTAGGCACTGTTTCCAAGATAATGGATTGAAAACTGGTATGGTCAAAATTTCCTTAACAAATAGGACATTTTTCAACATAACTTAGCAGGGACGGTAGCTCAGTGGTTTAGCGCGTCTAGCTGGCATACTGGCATACCTAGCGAAGCAGGTTCAATCCCTGCTCACAGCGAAATAATTTTAATTGTAAAATTATCCCCAAGATGTGGTTCGGAATCCACTATAAACTGTAGGGCCTCGTTTCTCTTTACCTTACACAAAATCTTTCTGGATTTTCAAGGAGTTACCTCGATAACTTGAGAAGCGTTTAAGAAAATATTATAAGAAAACATTTTAAGAAAACATTTAAGAAAAACATTTAAGAACTTCAAAACTGTCCAAAACTCGGGTGCATGGAATTCTGGACTACTAGAGAAATCTCCTATTAATTAATTTTGATGTTGTAAAATTGGTTTTTCAGATGTCAATCTAAATTATATTTTTAGGGTTATTTATTGTTTGTTCAACTTTACAAAAACAATTAAAAAATAAGTTATAAAAAATACTTAACGGGAAACATGTTCGTCGACCAAAGTTACCTTTGGTTATTAGAAGGTCGAATCACTGTCTCAAGTTAATTTATCTAAGACCACAGAATGATTCGCATTGAGAAATCTATGAGTTACAAATCTTTATCGAGCATGGTTTAGCCTAGTGATATTTCTCCGAGTGGGATTGGAGAACTAATTCCACTCGCAACCAACGAATGGCGTCTTCTAATCCTTAGGAAAAAGAAACGTCTATGTTATATACTGGTATTGAAGCATCACTGACCGATTCAGCAACGTCAAAAACGTATAGGAATCGTGTTTTTTCTCCATTTAAATGTTTTCCCAATTTGACCTTGGAATGACCTTTACCCTGCCCTGATGGGGTCAAACAGACCCCGAACTCGGATTCAGTTAACACAAAAACGTATAGAAATAATAGTTTTCCTTCACTTAAACGGTTCTCTTCCCATTTGGCCTTGGATTGACCATCACCCTGACCTGATGGGGTCAATCAGACCCCCACTTCGGATTTAGCGACTCCAAAAACATATAAAAGTCGTGATTTCCTTTGCTTAAACGGTTTTTTTTTATTTGACCTTGGATTGACCATGACCCTGACCTGATGAGGAATTCGGAATTTGGATTCAGCGATTCCAAAAACATATGGGTATGGTGGTCTAGTCTAATGTACAGAACACGTTTTTTTTTGTGTAACTGTGTAATTTTACTCTCCATGCCATAGATGTTTGTAAATCATAAGTTTTTCCGTTTCCCTAGAGCCTCAATGACTTCGCTCTCTGTAATCGGATGAATAATAGAAAATATAGTAGAGAAGAATAGTCATAGTGTTCATACAGTCAACTTCTCTCCTTTTAAATGTATTATTGGATAAAATAGTATTAACTTCTTGTGCTATGTTAGCAAGAAAATCATTAAAATAGATGGATTCAATTTCATGGTCAGCTGTATTAGATTTCAGTTTATTTCTTTTGAAATTAACCAAGTGTCAACTGCCACGAACCTTTATGTTCAAATTGTGCAAAAAATAATAGTAGTGACTATTCTTGGCAGACAAAATTTTAAGTTTAAGGTTTGGTGGGTGTACGACTTGTGACTTTTCAAATATTAAATAAAATAATAAGACAAAGAGTACCTAACAAATATTTATCAGTTAATGAAAATTAAATTTGTTATTACAAAGTATTGAGAAAATGAGAAAATATTAATAATAAATGTCCTGAACGACTCTCAAATGAAATTTGGTATTAGTAAGATGGAGCTCCGCCTCATTATGCAATTGACGTGCGTCAATACCTAAACGAAATATTTCCACAAAGATGCGTAGGTTGAAAAGGCCATATTGAGTGGCCATCGCGATCGCCAGATTTAAGTCCTTTAGATTATTTCTTTGAGGTCAATTAAAATCTGTTGTTTATAAAAGTTGATAGCCCGAAGTGGGATGGGCATTCAATACTACTTAAGAGATATTGTTAGGTTGCTGGAGGTCTCCAGATTGGACATTTATTATGAATATCAAATACTCCCTAATGTTTATAGACTGAAAAGTAATAAATTTGTCACATATGCGATAAGATTATAGACCAGGCTTGGCGGGTCAATTTATTTCGCAGTAGACAAGGCCACGGTCTCTTGCTAACATAAACTAAGAATATTATCTATTTTCGATAATACTGCGAAAACCATGCTATACAATGAGCAACAGTTATACCGGGTGTCCAGTTAGTGTTTCCTTGGAAGATTGTGCAAAAGCCGCTAACTTTATAATAAAACTTTCTTAACAAAATGTTTCTACGACATTTATGCCCCCAAGAGTCCTGTATTATCCTCTAAAATATTTTACCAATCGGATACAGCGTTGCCAAGTTATGATTTTTTTTGTTGTCTTTTTTGGCAATTTCCAAAAAAAATTTGACTGCCAGGTCTCCGCGATTTCTTAATTGTTTTTTCTAAAAATTTAGGATGTTATTGGATATTGATGTATTTACTGAGAAACATTTTTGAAATAAATTATTATTGTATCGAATGTCCAAAATACTTCTTAATGTTCAATTATTATTTTTCTCAATTTTACCTTACTTTTTTGTAAAAATGCGCCGACGCCGCCTATGACTTTAACCAAGCTGACGTGACGCGGTGCAACCATATCACTTCCCCTCCCCATTTATCAGACTTGGGACTGACAGCGAAACTGGCGGGGTTAGAAGTGAGTTTTTGGATTTAATCACACAGCAAAAATAGGAAAAATTAAAATATTTTTTGTAGAACACGGCACACCAGAAAACTTAAAAGTAAGAAAAGTCAGAGAAAATGTTCGAATGTTTGACCATTGACACTCAAGGCACTGTCCTAAGCGCAGATAATATTTTCGTGTATGCGGTCATAATGCTCTTTGATCACGAATTAGATTAGAGGCATTTTCAATGGGTTGTTGTAACTGTTTTAGGGAGTCTACTGACATAGCGCACACCAAACTCTTCATGTAACCCCACAAATAAATCCATAGGGGTGATATCTGGGCTCCTTATTCTTTCATTTGGCACACGTCTACCAGGAAATTTTCTCTCACATTCTCGTACAGCGGCTGCAAGATTTTTATTCGCTGCACTATAAATTAAAATCATATCACAGCATTCATGCGATGTAAACGCAGGAATATTGACCGGTATCGATCTACGAATACAATTTTCAAAACCTAAGAATCCAAACGGAAGCCGGAAAGAAACTAACCATACGTAATCAACTTCTAATCGTTTGAAAAAGACACGAAGCGGCGTACGCGTAAATACGCGTAAACAATTGAATGATTAAGGGTAGACAAATTCCATGGCTCAGTAGCGCATCATCACAAGTTTTAATACAAAAAAATGTACTGCAGGGGCCTTCCCACATAGAAATCACACCATTTTATTTTCCGCATGTTGTGGTAAATCACCATTTATATACATTATTCTTTGAATGGATCTACCCCTTTCAGCGGGTGCGACTAATAAAAAAGTGAACTGTATTTAGGATGAAAAGAAAGAATGTGTCGGAAACTTACCCAGTAGGTTCGATGGATTCTCCGTCTTCGATGTCGGTCCAGGCAATAGGAGGACAGAGGAGGGCCAAAAGGAAAATACGCAAATCTTCGACACACAATTAACGTATGGTAAATTATTAAATTAATTAAAGAAAAGAAATTATTATAAACATTATAATTCACTTACTACTGACACAAACTACTACAAATATTCAGCGGCGTGAGTGCCTATATATCTATCTAAGCTTACTGTATCACTGTACGAGTCGCACTTGTCCCACACGCTGCTAAAAAACTCGCACTTAAAACTGTTTAGTACTATACTATAAAAGAAACCAAAACATGCACTTATTTCCAGGAAGGGCGCGTAACTATCCACCCGGCCTTGAAAAACATACCCCAAAGAGAGAAAAGACATCTCTTTATAAAAAAAACTAAAAAATTCTAAGATAAAAATAAAACAAATTATTTTATTGAGTAGGCAAAGGGCACAACTTGACAACAGGTCGCTTATAAGTTGTGTTCCTAGCTCTGACAAGCGCTACACGGACCACGCCGTCTTTGCCAGGAAATACCTCTTCAATAGCCCCTAACGGCCATTGAAGAGGGGGTATATTTTCTTGCTGTATGAGAACTAGCGTTCCTTTGGTAACAGGACAAGCTGAACTGTTCCAATTTTGGCGACTTTGTAAACTGCTCAAATATTCAACCCCGCCTAGAATTTAAGAGAGCTTCAATCTGTATTAAAATAGTGGTAAATTCCTCAAAAGTAAAAATTTGATTTCCTACAACTTTATATAAATGTGTTTTCACTGATTTGATATTTGCCTACCAAATACCTCCAAAGTGGGGTGCAGAGGGAGGATTATATACTAAATTTGATAAAGTTCAGCTTTTGCCCCAATAAAATTTGTGCCGCAGCCAGAGTGAATAGTACATACTGGTCCGCGGCACGCTATAAAACGTTTAAAACAACTAAGAAATGTCGCAGTTGACAGGTCCGAGGCTGATTCTAGGTGCACCGCTTTCGTCGCCAGACAGAAGAACAGACATATGTACGCCTTTTGGTTTTTAATGCCTCTGCGGCGTCCTAAAGTATTGTAACCGGGCCGGCGTAGTCCACGCCACAGTTTAAAAAACATTTTACCACTGTTACTCTAGCAGCGGGTAGATCGGCCATTTTTGGATAAACAGTTTATGGTTTAAATTTAAAACAATAATTACACAATTTAATGCGATTACGAACAATATTTCTAGCAGCTAATATCCAGAATCATTGTCGGAGGAGAGATAATAATAAATGTGACCCAGTGTGTAGGAATAAACGGTGAAAATGGTCAATTAAAATATTAACTAAGTGATCCTTTTTTGGAAGTATTATTGGATGTTTTGTATGATAACTAATTTGTGCGTTTGCTAATCTACCTCCTACTCGAATACACCCCTTATCTAAAAAGGGATTTAAATGTCGCAAAGATTTGTCACACGATTGTTCATTCTGTAACAATTTAAATTCTTTAGTAAAATGTATTTTTTAAACAATTTGTAATAACACTAATTCGGCCTTCTCTAAATCTGACATAGAAATAATTTTCCTAATAGGTAATAATTTAGAAAATCTAAGAACGTAGATTGTGATTCTGCAAAATTTCGACCAAGAAGACATCCTCAACATAAAATTACGTAACGGATTATTTTCACCAACAACAGTGGGCAGGATTACAGTTGTTTTTCTTCAATTACAGGTAAATTATTTTCAACAATAGGTTGAATAGGCCATTTATCCAGTTCTAACTTAAGCCAGTGTGGATCGGAGAGCCAAGTGGAGTGTTGAATTAAGAGAACCGGCGTTAATCCACGTGAAAGACAGTCAGCGAACATTTTTGTCAAAATAAATTCCAATTCGACTTGGGACAAGACAAATTTACTTATTAAAGTAATTATAACCTAAGATTGACTGGAAAAATAGACCTCCGATAAAAATTGACCAATTAGTCTTAATTTAGATTTAAGTTTACGTAAATAATACCAATTAATTTACCTCATACACAATTTTCTTTGAAGGTAAATTTAACGAAAACAGCAAGTGGAAAACTACTAAAAAAATTACTAAAATTCACGTCAAGGGTAAATTTCCAATAAGGTCGAAATAGGTAATATAATTAGGTAGTATTTACCTTTTTAGCGACTAAAAATGTTTCTAATAGTCGAATATCTTTCTAGGTAGATTTTGTTGGAAATCCTACGTAATATATACCTAAATAGCAACTTATTTGGTCACTTTCATTACACTTCTTTGAAGTAATATTAGGTAGATAACATCGGTAAATTCTACCTAGATTATCTACCTAATTTCACCAATTATGTCAATTACCCTTAAGCTGACCTTAAAGTTACTCTAAAAAAATACATTTTAAACCTCTTTGTCGCAGTAACCTGGCAAATCGACCTCAAAGTAAACTTCACTATAAAATAGTAATTCAGAAGCTAACCCCCGTCTAACCTGTTTATAGAATTCATATTATTTAGGTTATTTGAACCATTAGGTACTTAGGTGGTATAGTTATTATCTAAAAATTATTTCAGTCATTAAAAGAGGCCATTAATGTAGCATGGTTGGATAATTCGTGGTGCAAATGTACAAATGAAGTATGCCAAAGGTAAAAAACCACCGCTTAAGGAATCACTACTTCCGCATCCAGATTTCCCATCCAAGTCTTTTTAAAGGAGAACATCTTGACTATATTTGCACTCTAGTATGTGGAAATAATTGCCTATAGAATTTCAATAAAAGGGTATTGCCGAATGCCAAGGCAGTATCATATGGCTCCATTATGACAACTCACTCGTCAACACAATACACTAGTCGAGTTAAAATTTACACATAATAAGTAGAATTTACCAATAGGTAGTATATTCAAAATAGGGTAATATAAATAGGTTATATTTACCTACAAGTAATTATTTGATATAACAACAGAGTTAATAATACTTTCAATAGGTAAAGTTAACCAAAATGTCGTAAATTTTCATGTAACTTGACCTGTGATAATTTCCACCTATAAAATACGTAGATTGTCATGGTAATTTTAACTTGGAGGTCTAATTAGCACAAGATGCCGTATTTTCTCAGCGCAGTTGAAGTATGATTCCAAATTGTAGTTTGTAAAATGAGTGTGATTAATCCAGTGTGAAAGTATTGTGGAGTCAGAAAGTGCGAAAATCTTATACATTAAATTGATTCTTATATCATTATTAGGTGCAATTAATTTTATATATCCTTTTAATGAACTGTCTACGAATTCTACCAGTGTTGCACAAGAATTATTATTCAGTGCCCCGATATAACGCGGTACTCGAAATTGTGATAAGAGAGGAAGACCCTCATAAAATTCTAACCATTGTTTTTTAACATTTATTGGCGGTTCCTCATCCCAATCAACTTTAGAAAACTACAACTCTTTTACGAGAAATTTTGCGATGACAGTAATAGCCGATAAAAACCCTAATGGATCTCTACAGTTGACAAAATGCTCCTTTTTGTACAAATTTTGCTCGGAATATTTACCGAAAATGAAAAATAGTCATTGCAACCCCAAAACCTTGAGTGCACAATTTATTTCAGAAGTTTCATTGAATTCTATCGCTGATGCTAAACGAATGTTTAACTAATTCGAAATCTCCGGTAGAGAACATCCCTATTATTTGACGATAAGGTTCTATTGATTGCGGTGCCGTTGGAACACTAACTACTAGGTCGTCTATAATCAGGTCGGTTTTGATGACTTTAGACGCCAGCGAAAATGTCTCTGCCTCATCGCTGGCGAGTTGTTTAATCGTTCTTAAAGCCGCAAAAGGGGGCGATTTTAAACCGAATACAACTGTAGTTAATTCATAAATCATTAAAGGTTCCTCAGGAGAGAATCTCCACAAAATTCTCTGAAATTTGCGATGCTGCGGACAAACCCGAATATTTCGATACATTTGGCATATGTCCGAAATCATAGCAACGTCGAAAAGTCTAAAGTGCAAAATGCGGAATATAATATGCGCTATTATCAACTTGATAATTCGAAACTGGGGATACTAGAGTCATGTGACCCTGAGTTATATAATCCTTAATAACCCCACTATAATTTTTAAGAGACGAGTCATTTTTAAACTTATTTTCGAGATAATGAAATCTTTTACAAGCTATAGTAAGCGAATCTCCTAACACAGGCGGATACTCCTTAAATGGGTGTGCTACTGTAAATCGACCGGTCTCTTCGCGGGTGGTAGTGGTTCTAAAAATGTTCTCACATTCAGCGTCCTCCTGATTAAGCACAGGAGGTGCAGGTATCTCCACTACTTCCCAAAATTTATGTAAAATTTGTTCTAACGAAGGTTCGAAGGTTCTATGACCGAACAAAATGTTTGCGAATTTTCAACTCCATCCGTTGTAGTAGTAGGTAAGTTCCGCATTACCATATAACTCAAACTAGTTTGTACTGCCATGGGTAAATTATATGGTGCAACTACTTTACTACTGCCTAAAATATATAAAAATAAACTGGCTCCTATAACACCGTTAATTTTTGAGGGTTCGTAAAAATGATCATCCGCTAGTTGTACATGTTTCAAATAACTAAGCGATTTAACTGGTATATTAGTTGTTGGAAGTCGATCCATTATTTTCTCTACCACTAAAGCGTAGATCTGATACTGATTATTTGAATCAAAACGTGAACTTAATGCAAAATGTAAGTGTCCTAAAACTGTTTGAGAACCACCGATTCCATTAACAGAGGAGTGATATTTTTGAAACGGTAATTTGAGCTGTTAACAACATTTTCTACTGATAAAATGTGCTTCACTCCCGTTATCTATCAAAAAACGCGCGGACTTATATTCACCTAAAACCGATAAGATGTTGACAACTGCTGTAGATAGTAAAGTTGTATAATTGTCTTGTGAAACTTCACTACTAGAAGTTGAACAATAGTTGTGCGTGGATAAGATTTCTTTTTCATTTTCATTTGTTATTATTTTTAAAGGAATTTAATTTATCAAAATGTAATAATGAATGATGGCGAGAACGACAAATATTGCAAACGTTTGTCGACTTACAATCGGAAATTTTATGAACTGAACTTAAACAATTTAGGCATAATTTTTTCTCTATAGCTAAACTATATCTTGCGAGCGGTGTAAGTTTCAAAAATTTAGAGCATTAAAAAGCAGAATGTAATTGTTTGCAAATTGGGCAGTTGGCTGTTAAACTTTTATAAAGTTTTTTATTTTCCCCACCACCACTATTTGTAAGAAATGATTGCGATACTTGTTTAGACCTATGAGTACTACTACTATTGCATTTTGCGGAACTAGTTTGACTATATTTTGAAAGACTATTAAGATCTTTTCTTTGATTTTTAACAAAATCTACGATTTCCTTATAAGTCGGGATTTCTGAGTGTTTAGACATTTCAAATAATTTACGTGTCTGGGTGTCTAACTTCGACAGCGCTAAAGAAGCTACGAAAAAATCTGTCAGATTTGGGATATTTCATTGTTTGATAGCATTGACAGAAGTGTCAAATATTTCTAGAAAATTATTGAGACAAGTTGCGGACTCCTGCTGAGCTGTTTTAAATTCCAACATTTGACTAAAATGGGTATCAGCTAGTAAACGTCTATCCTGATATTTATCTACTAAAGTGTCCCAAAAAATACTATAATTTGCGGATGTCGGTAAAACACTAGCACAACTATCTAAATCTTTACCCTTTAAAGCACCTAGCAAGTAACGTAGTTTACTTGTATTGTCTAAATTTGCCTTGTTATGAACAAGACTTTTAAATGTGTCAAAAAATAATGGCCATTTTTTAGGATTACCAGAAGATTCCGGTATTTCTATTTTCTGTAATTTAGCGCAGGCCAGCTGATCAGCTGTTTGCCTATTTTGTGCGAGATGCTGATTTTATAAAATTGTGGCTGCCTCTTTTACATGACAATAGTGAATAGTGAATCTACCATTTCTAACGGTTGGGAATTTAATACATAATCGGAATTTATTTCTAAATTTACGTCATTAATCGTATTCATTTCTTTACATTTCTTTAAATAACTCGAAAGTTTCGTCTAAAGTGTGCAGTTGAATTTTAAATTTTGCTGCATTTTCAGGATTTTTTAAATCTCTAGATAAATCGCACAGGTTTTGCATTTTTTTGAAATAAGTTTCTTTTTTGGCAGTAAGTTTATTAACTTTTATCTCTAAGCTCTGATCAGTTTTAGGTGGCATTGTGAATCACTTGAACCGTTAAATGTTACCAAAACTATACACTAAATATTCAAATTATGTAAAAAATAAAAATGATAAACGTAAGTAATAACTATTAATCAATAATACTAAGTAATTAATAATCAATTTACATGCAAGAACAAATAAATCGTTTATGAATTATGAAAATAATCTATCAAGGCACATACCAAATAAAATTTACTATATTGTGCGAAACTAAACTAATTATACGAATTATAATATGGTGATAAGACTGACAAAAAAACTACTATAAAAAATCTGCCGGCTCTAGTCCGGCTCGAAGGACCATATGAGTGGGCCTATCCCTTTCAGTGGGTGCGACTAATAAAAAAGTGAACTGTATTTAGGATGAAAAGAAAGAATGTGTCGGAAACTTACCCAGTAGGTTAGATGAATTCTCCGTCTTCGATGTCGGTTCAGGCAATAGGAGGGACAGAGGATGTAGGGGAGATGATACGTTGAGAGTTTTGTTAACAAAGTTTTTTATCCGATTCTGCACAATATTGAGAGGGAACACTATCTAGACACCCGGTATAAAAGCACAGTAAGTCAGCGAAGAGTATAATGATTTAGCTTGTTCGGTATTAAATTGTACACAAATTATTATTTCACTAGCAGAACTTTGGCAGGTGCCTAGAAAAACTCTATCTAAAAGTCTACCCTAATACACCCAAATTGAAGGGAAACTGATACAATGGGTTTATCTAAAGTTGTTAAACACAACTTTTAAGACTAAAGGAGATAAGCCAGTTTACACGAGTTTAAAGTCAGTTTAAATCACTTTCTATTAGCTCCAGAATTTAGAAAAGACATGTTTAGATGTTTTAACTGAATTAATTTGCTGTCGCTTCCACAATCTCATCCATAAACATTCAAGTAATTCATTTAAAAATATCATCTAGTTTGAATACCACAGCCAACAACAGCAATATCTAACGAGACTTAATTAAAATAACAATTTACTTGTACTAATTAAACAGTTTCTCTTCGCTGCCGTCACATCTACACAACATAATGCTCATTTATTCTTTCTACCGTGATATTAAAAATAAATAATTAAAAAAAAATATAAAACGTGATTTTAAACACAAACTGAAACTGGTAAAAAATGCACTAGAAAATAATGTTAATTAGTACAATTATGCAATAAACTTTAAAGCGTGGGGCACCTGATGAGTAACATTTTCTGTTTGCTCAGCGCCCCACGCTTTTACGTTTATTGGCGTAATTATTGTTATTATTAACATTAGTTTCCTCTTTTTGGTGCATGATTTAACAGTTTCAGTTTATAATGAAACATATTCTTTATAGGATTTTGCAAACAACAGAAACAAATTAACTATGAGAACTAAAATAAAAACTTTGTAAAATTATTGATTTACTATCTTTGCATTCTTTCGGTAACGTGTTGTACTAGTTGGTTGCCCATCCTTAGAGACTAAGTAAGTAAAAATAAGATAAATATAATTTAATGTCTCACGTGACTATGGAAATACATAAACAAAGAACTGTCATGGTTGACGGCCAAAAAAGTTTTGAGAACGGAAGTAGATTCTCTTCCGAAACGTTAACCACCTATAGCTTTGATTTTCAGTTTTTAGTTCATAACATTGTTCTAGTTTATATATTTTTAGGTGTGAGACTTTTTGAAACAGTCAAGTACTCAAGAACCAACCTCTGTCTGATCCGTTTGGCGCAGAGGTTTTTTCATTAAAATTTTTAAATATTTTTCAGTGGCAAAATACCCAATAAAAAGTAAGAAAATCTGAATATGCCACAAATAAACAATTACAGACAATATTTTTTTTAAATACATTGATAACCGAATAAAAATGATGTCACGTTTTTGAGAATAACTGCAAAATTTTAGAATTATGATATATTAATGATGAAAAAATTTCCTCGTACAAAAAATGCCATGCTTTATCGATATCTAAAATATTATTTACTTAATAGGCATATTTTCCAACATGTAATGGATTTAAAATTGTTATGGTCAAAATTTTCTTAAAAAGTAGAACATTTTTCAATATAACTTCAAAACTGTCCAATATACATTATTCAAATTTTAGGGAATGATTTACAATAGACATATTGTGGACAAAATTTTAAGTGAATTACGTTTTATTAACCCCTTTAATGATGGACTGGGGATGGTGGAGATCAGAAATGTTATAAAAAATCTGTGGTCTTGGCTTCTAGTATGTACACCAAATCCCAAGTTTCTGTACTCTTACCAGCTTGCTTTATTTACTCCTATTTAACCCCATCCCTTCAACGGAATTAACTCAAAATGCAATATAATTCCAGATGTTGTTATATTACGTACGTGTAGTAAATTTCAAGTAAATATATCAATTTTATTCTATCAACCCTTTTAATAATGGTATGGGGGTGGTAGGGGGTATTTAACCCCCAATCGTCTCAAAATATATCTAGTTCAAGATGTCGTTATAGTACATACGTGTACTAAATTTCATGCAATTATCTCAATTTTATTTTATCAACTCCTTTAATAATAGAGTGGGGGTGGTGCGGGAGGTGTAAAATATTATAAAAAGTCTGAGGTCTTGGCTTCTATTATATACACACAGTTCCTCGTACGATCACCAGTTCAGGTGCCGACACTCGATCGACGAAGTGACGCAACGTCGGTCGGGTCTAGCACATCGATGGGTGAGTTCCCGTTCAGGTACGTCAGTCTATGTCATGAGCTGTAATAGCCTTGACTGGACTGAGACGGCTTGGAAATAGAAACGAAGAATAGAAACGAAGGGCTGATAACTTCACCAAGGAGCTCCCTATTAAGCAGACTGAAAGTCTAGTAAGGACATGTCTGGATAAGGAGCCCTAAGGTACAAAGAAATAGTACTACAATAGACCTCTACTGGTCGCGTAGAAAAGGCCAATCGTCAGCTTATCTAGCTAAAATCTAAAAAATATACACCAAACTCCGATTTCCTGTACTCTTATCAGCTTGCTTTACTTATTTTACCTTATTTACCCCTATTTAAGCCCCAAACCTTCACTGGAGCTAGGACAAAATATATAATCTGGTTCCAGATCTCGTCATGATACATATGTGTACCAAATATCAAGTCATTATCTTAAACCTTTCCTGAGAAAATGAGCGCACAAAAAAGTTACAGACCGACTCGACGTTTTATGACATTCTAAGCCTATTTCAACAACAATAGGGATGGAAATAGATGTGGAAGTAATTTGAAATTTCCACTCCACTGCGTTGATATGGAAGTAATAAGTTTGAACAGGAACGATCTACTACCACAGTGTAATCTGCAAAACAAATTTAAACAAAAATTAATGATCTGCGAGTATATTAAATCGTTACACATTGCTGCTATCTTTCTCGTGTTGATGTTAGAACCTCAGTTAAAAAGTTCAGTGCCTATTAATAAATATAGCTAGTGGGTCATCAAATAATCGCGACAGCTTTCGATATTTTTTTCACATGCCATTTTCTCGAGAACTGTTACTCCTGGAAAGAAAAGTTTCAAATGAGAGAGTTGTCTCCATCCTTTACTATTATTTCTTTTCTATGTACTTGGCATCTATCTCGAGGAATAAAAAATGTCCCGCTTGCTATATTTACCCCTGCAAATATTTACATTTTATTAATATAAATGAGTTTATATATTCTACATTTATTAAAATTCGATCTTCATATTAACACATTTTCCCAACAAATATATAGTAATACACAGTCAAAATTGAATGCTACGTTTGTCAGCTAGAGTGAGTTTAATTAAAAAGTATAACAATTCATTCAACAGACGCCAAATATAAATAAATATTTATGAATAAAATGTTTAAGAAAAATCAAGTGGATATGTTGAAAGTTGTGACCTGTAGAGTGTTATCGTTGTAACGTCAATTATCTTTTATACTATAGTTTTGTATTTCCAAAAAGCTATAACGAAAATTGACTCATTGCAGATTTAACCATTTAAAAGTTACTTTTATCAGCGAAACTGAATTCTGCAGCGTTGACAGATGATTGATTGATAACACATTTCCATAGAAAAAACTAAACAACAATAAGGTAACAAGGTTCCAGAGGAATAATCTAATTGATTCCCAAATCAGGAGCCTCCTATTTTTTTCATTGAATCGTCAGAGTTATGGTGTTATAAGGCTAGAGGGTTTGCCGTTGAGGGGCTATGGTGCCATAGAGTGCTTGATTCCAAGATTCTAAAGGTACATACGAACATGGGTGTTTGCGCAGAGGTTTGCAGCTTTTCCAGCACTTGTCGGTATTGCCGCGTCACATCAAACAATGTTACTGTATTCGATGTGTCGAATGTGTCCGAGCTTGGTCGTGTGTCGTCTGTGCTTAAATATTTCATTTTTTGGTGTTAAAAACACCCCTGACGTGCTGAGGCAAAACGAAGGTCAGATCCGTGTTCGGTAGTTCAAGATATAAGGGATACCCCTTTGGTCAGTACCACAGAACAGACCACTTTTTTATCGGTCTGTATTGCTTACCTTCTAAGATGTTCTACGGTGACATTGTTAGTAAAAATATTCAGCATATACTTGATCTGTTTGCAAACTTCGTTTCAAATGTGTACTCTAATGGTAACTCTAATCAAACTTCCAATTTTATCTTAGATGTAGCTATAGATGTTTAAAAATGATTTATTATTTGTTTGCTTATAATTGTATTGAAACATTCTTTATAGGATTTTGCAAACAGCAGAAAAATTAACTATCTATAAAAGAAAAACTTTGAGTAGAAATATTAATGAAATCTTTGCATTCTTTCAATAACCTGAATTCTGGTTATGCTAGCAAATTAAAATCCTAAAATGAATTTGTCTAATTTCTTATTTGACAATTCTCATTATAACACTAGCATCCACACAGTCCCCTACGGCCATGCAGATTAAACTAGTATCCACATAACCCCCTACGATTATGAAGATTCAGTTAAAAATGAGAACAGAGACCTAAAATGAATTTATTTATCTATCTTGTCTTAAAAAATTTTTCATTCCAATGGATTACATTTTCATGAAATCTATCATTCTGTTTCCTGGAAATGCTTAGCCTTTGAAACGTTTTTCGCCCTTATTCTGGAGCTCATCAGAAAGACATAAAGCCATTCATAAAGATGTTTCATGCAAAACCAAGACAATTTCTATGAATAAGTGTGAAATGATTATATTTGATATTGACTGATAAAAACAACCTCACCTATCTATTAGCTAACTAGTATTGGAGCCTATATACTCTATGCATGTTTAAAAATGATTTATTATTTGTTTGCTTATAATTGTATTGAAACATTCTTTATAGGATTTTGCAAACAGCAGAAAAATTAACTATCTATAAAAGAAAAACTTTGAGTAGAAATATTAATGAAATCTTTGCATTCTTTCAATAACCTGAATTCTGGTTATGCTAGCAAATTAAAATCCTAAAATGAATTTGTCTAATTTCTTATTTGACAATTCTCATTATAACACTAGCATCCACACAGTCCCCTACGGCCATGCAGATTAAACTAGTATCCACATAACCCCCTACGATTATGAAGATTCAGTTAAAAATGAGAACAGAGACCTAAAATGAATTTATTTATCTATCTTGTCTTAAAAAATTTTTCATTCCAATGGATTACATTTTCATGAAATCTATCATTCTGTTTCCTGGAAATGCTTAGCCTTTGAAACGTTTTTCGCCCTTATTCTGGAGCTCATCAGAAAGACATAAAGCCATTCATAAAGATGTTTCATGCAAAACCAAGACAATTTCTATGAATAAGTGTGAAATGATTATATTTGATATTGACTGATAAAAACAACCTCACCTATCTATTAGCTAACTAGTATTAGTATGTAATCCATTGGAATGAAAAATTTTTTAAGACAAGATAGATAAATAAATTCATTTTAGGTCTCTGTTCTCATTTTTAACTGAATCTTCATAATCGTAGGGGGTTATGTGGATACTAGTTTAATCTGCATGGCCGTAGGGGACTGTGTGGATGCTAGTGTTATAATGAGAATTGTCAAATAAGAAATTAGACAAATTCATTTTAGGATTTTAATTTGCTAGCATAACCAGAATTCAGGTTATTGAAAGAATGCAAAGATTTCATTAATATTTCTACTCAAAGTTTTTCTTTTATAGATAGTTAATTTTTCTGCTGTTTGCAAAATCCTATAAAGAATGTTTCAATACAATTATAAGCAAACAAATAATAAATCATTTTTAAACATGCATAGAGTATATAGGCTCCAATACTAGTTAGCTAATAGATAGGTGAGGTTGTTTTTATCAGTCAATATCAAATATAATCATTTCACACTTATTCATAGAAATTGTCTTGGTTTTGCATGAAACATCTTTATGAATGGCTTTATGTCTTTCTGATGAGCTCCAGAATAAGGGCGAAAAACGTTTCAAAGGCTAAGCATTTCCAGGAAACAGAATGATAGATTTCATGAAAATGTAATCCATTGGAATGAAAAATTTTTTAAGACAAGATAGATAAATAAATTCATTTTAGGTCTCTGTTCTCATTTTTAACTGAATCTTCATAATCGTAGGGGGTTATGTGGATACTAGTTTAATCTGCATGGCCGTAGGGGACTGTGTGGATGCTAGTGTTATAATGAGAATTGTCAAATAAGAAATTAGACAAATTCATTTTAGGATTTTAATTTGCTAGCATAACCAGAATTCAGGTTATTGAAAGAATGCAAAGATTTCATTAATATTTCTACTCAAAGTTTTTCTTTTATAGATAGTTAATTTTTCTGCTGTTTGCAAAATCCTATAAAGAATGTTTCAATATAGCTATAGATGTTAGCAATTATTATACTGATGGAAAAGACATTATTGCCATGTAATGAATTTATCATGGAAAGTTTCCTTTGGTTCAGATGGCATCCCCACTTACCGAAACAGTGCACTTTTACATTGACAAAATCCATTACATACTATCTTTACTCAAATTCAGGTATATTTCCCTGCTTCTGGTAGCAAAGCTACCTTAAACCAATTCATAAATCTGGATCAAAAGAAACCATCGAAAACTATAGAACAGTTTGCATACAGTCGGATATTCCAAAATAAATATATTATTTAACAACCAATTTATCATGGTAACATGAAAACAAAATAATTGTAAATCAACAACATACTGACTTTTCTAAAGTGTTTGATGACGGAGTCAACCATCTGCTTATTGCAAAATTAGAAAGTTTAGGTGTCAGTGGCAATATATCGGACTGGGTTACAGTATCTTAATAGTCGGTCACATGTGAAAAATATGGTAGTTTTTCTATCATCATTGATTAAAGTAACATTAGTAACATAACAATCCATTGAAATGAGTTAACAGTATTTAGCAGGTCTTTACTGTCATGTTTTTTTGTACATTTTTTGCCACTTTCGTTATTCGACAAGCAATAAAACCTCAGTTTGGTATAAATTGTCGTGTACAACGAAGCATTAATCACACTTATCGGTCGTTAGCTACAATTTGTATTGAATTTAAAATATTTGGAATTGTACGCAGAACTTGCAGATAATACTTTTCTTTTGGAGTCAGACAGAAAATTGTTTACTTGCCAATAGAATTTATCACGATTTAATTTATCCTGAAAGAAGGATTCCTGATGTTAGCAGCTTCCAAAACCTTCTCAATATATTTCTGGAAACTGGAAATGTCGAATATAAAAAAGTGAAAGAACAAAACGTGTTGTTAACGAAGAAAATGAGTTTTCTGTGGTGCTGGCAACGGTTGAGAAACCCCATGTTAGTCAAAGAGAAGTGAGCTCATTAGTAGGAATAAGTAGACGGTCTGTGGGTCGAATCTTAAAAACAAATAAGTTGCATGCATATCATATTCAAATGCAACAGGAATTATCTGATGACGATTTTCAAAAGCGCCTACAATTTTGTAATTGGACCAGAGGTAAAATGCAAGATGATGTCAACCTCTTCAATAATATCTTATTCACTGATAAGACAACTTTTCATAAAAATGTATTTGTTAATAGGCACAATTTCCATTATTATGCTTCGAAAAATCACCACTATTTTATGCAACAGATGGTCTATAAACGTTTGAGGAGGAATTATTGGAGAACATGGAATATGGCCACATTTCTTTGATGGTACATTGACTGGAGCTATTTATCTTCATTTTATTCAATTACTGGTAAATTTCCCTGAAGTAATTCTAAATAGGATGTGGTTCCAGCAAGATGGTGCTCCACCACATTACTTAAATGCATTTAGAGACCACTTAAATAATACCTGCCCTCATCAATGGATGGGAAGAAATGGATCCATTAAATGACCTGCTAGATCTCCAGATCTTACAAAAATGGAGATCTGTTTATGGGGATACGTGAAGGAAATTGTTTATAGAGACGCACCAACAACAGTACAAAATATGAAGGAAAGAATAATATAACTGCCTTTAGATCTATCACACCGGCGGTTTTAGAAACAGTGGGAACCTCATTTCAAAAGCGCATGGAGATGTGTGTCAAACAAAATGGGCAACATGTGGAACATTTATTCTAATTTTTAGTTATTTGAAGTTTATTTTTGAATTTTGTAATTATTACTCAATAAAACGAAATTGGTTACAATTAGCCATAGGTAAGTACTTACAACAAAAGTTGGTTTTTCATTTCTACATCACATTGTTGAAAAAAATACAGGGTCTTCTATTTGAAAAACTTGAGAAAATTTAATTTTAAAAGTTCTCAATTGAAAAATAAATTCTGGCCACCCTGTACAATTTTTGGAAATCAAAATGTCTCGTAACTGGTATTCACATAAGTTTTTCTTAGAACTCATAATAGGGTCGTCTCCTTCAACAAAATTTATAAAATATTGTTATATTGTCACGAAGAAAAAGGGCGAGGGCAAGAACCATGGGCCCTGCGCCCCACTTGACTTTAGGTTTTCAGGAGAAGTGTGTGTTAATAAGGGGCAACTTTAGGAATTTACATGGTTTTATTACAACACTCATTTAAGAGATAACGAACAAACAACAGATACAAATAATCAACAACATAATAAAAATATACATAACAACTTAAGCGATCTTACCAATATACACAGTGGGGAGGAAAAGGTGTCACTTTCACTTCATTTAACTTGTAATCTCCAGGGTGGAGACCACTAAAACTGCCTGAAGGGCCTGAGCCCCACGTCTTAAGATGAGGGCCCCAAACTAAGACTGACTGTCGACACTATGACGTCGAAACTCAATTAATGAATAGAAATCAAGAGCCAAGAACCAAGAGCCTCGTTTGTTTCAATTATTCGTTTTATATACTTGTTTATTTAGCAGACCATTATACCGGTCAATGTTATGTTTATATATATTAATATTTTATTATTAAACAATTATTCTCTAGGCATTGACATTATTTAATTGTTTTTTTTTTTTTTAATTCATAACTAGACTATGGTCGAATATGTTTAATTTATACAAACATTTGCTACTTTCCCGGATTTGGCTATTTCCTGCGTGACAATACCACCAGAAAATATGCTAAATATATATCTCATGGTGTCAAGGAGTGCGTCGGCTCACTCGGCCCCTTAATTGGGTTTACCGGGGTGGGTTGACGCACACCAGGGACGGTTGACGCGAATATAGCATTCTTGCCCTAGCCTATCACCGTCCAAGACCGTCCGCCAGCTTCACCAATGCCCCTTCGGAGGTGCTGGTAAGCATGTGGTGAAGAACCACACCCTGCACGAGGTGACACTGCTTAAACAAAAGGCGGCGGATCTAGACCGGGAGGTTCGAAAAACATCCCCCAAGTCAAGGTGTAAGCCATCGTGCCGAGGACTGAATGGTACCAGGGTTAGGGTACCTCTAACGATGCCTATGGGAATTTGGGCGACATCCCATAGTAACCAGCCCCCACGTGTTTGTGCCGTGCGTGGCGACCCGTGTCGTCGGATGAAGGAATCCTGGTGGTTGAGTGGGCCGTGCCTGCAACACGCCACTTTGGTCCGGAGTTCGGCTAGACGGGCGGTCGGGAGCTAACCCACTCCTGATCAACCGGCTGCGTCGTCCCGTCAGAGGGCCGGCAGGGTGAGTCTCTGGCGGCAGGGGGCGCGTAGGGGGCCGTGGATCTGGCTGTCGATCGCCTCGGCAGTCAGGTTTGCGCCACCCTCTCACAGCGTTGCCTGTCTCTGGGGGCTATATCCATCTGGTATCCTTGGTGATCGCACGGGCTTGCCGTGCGACATCCCCAAAGAGGGCTCCGTGGCGGGTGGGGAACCAGATGGACGAAATCAACAAATACCCATATGGATAATAAAACCTTAGCCAGTCAAGCGGCAGAGCGGCCACGCTCGCCGCACCAACCAGTGGATGAGCGCCAGCGCCCACCACAACATGCACAGTCTGCGGCAGAGCGACAACGTTCGCCACAGAACGAGCCAAACAAGGTAAGAGTAGTCCAGTGTAACCTGCAACACAGTAGAGCGGCAACGGCAACATTGTGCCGACGACTCGATGTGGAGCAGGATACACTGGCTCTAATCCAAGAACCCTGGATAGTTAAATCTAAAATATCTGGTTTAACAAAACTAAGCGGAGTTATTTTCAGCTCACCAACAATGACGCCGAGGACAGCGATTTATGCCCCCCGGCACATCAAAATCCAGCCATTACAACACCTTTCAACCTCTGATCTCACGGCCGTGAGGGTGGAATGTGCAATATCAGGCAAACCAACAACAGTCGTAATAGCATCAGTGTATCTCCCCCAGGACCAGGCAACACCACCGCCGACAAGGGAAATGGAGAACCTGGTAACTCATTGCCTCACCCAGAAATGGGAACTAATCATGGGATGTGACGCCAATGCTCACCATGTAACCTGGGGCAACAAAGACAACAATGTTAGAGGTAAGTCACTTTACGACTATATAATCGGTAATAACCTTAATATAATTAACCAAGGCTGTACACCGACATTTATTAACTCTAGAAGTCAAACCATAGTAGATATCACCTTAGCTACAAACCGTATATCCAACTCGATCCAAGACTGGCATGTGTCTGACGCTGCTTCAATGTCAGACCACCGCTGGATTGAATTCGGCATTAAATTAATCAAAGCACCAAGAAAACTCCTCAGGAACCCCCGAGACACTGACAGAGATGAATATCGACGTCAACTCAGGGAGAACCTGAGGGATGTACACAATGGGGTGCCACAAAACAACGGAGAGATTGAGCAGTATGTTAAAACTGTTCAAACCGCTATGAAAAAAGCTTACGAAGCATCGTGTCCCTTGAAGGCCGTACAACAGCAGCCTGGGGAAGCCACTAAATGGTGGTGCCAGATGCTGACCGACCTCAAGAAACAAGCTAGGACATCGTTCAACAAGGCGAAAATGACAAAACTTGAATCAGATTGGGAGCTATACAGAACCAATCAAAGAGAGTTCAAAAAACTAGTCAGGCAGAGACAACGAGAGGCATGGAGAGCCTACTGTGAGGAGATCGAGGATTACTCGCAGGCTGCTAGGCTACATAAAATACTTGCCAAAAACAAAGACAATCACCTAGGTCTACTGAAAAAGGATGATGGTACCAGTACCAACGACCTACATGAAAGCCTAGAGTTGCTTATGGAAACTCACTTCCCAGAATCTGTAGTGACAGATCGGAAGGAATGGCCAAATGAAACCGACACTCAACCCACCGAACTGGACTGGCAAACTGCCAAACAAATTGTGAGTGAAGACAGAATTAAATGGGCAATACTGGGCTTCTCCCCCTTCAAATCGCCAGGTACTGACGGCATTCATCCAGCCCTTTTACAATGGGGTCTGGATGAAATAGTGCCGCACCTGACAGCAATATTCAGGACGTGCCTAGCACACCTTTATATTCCGAAGGTGTGGAGAGAAGTCAAAGTAGTGTTCATACCAAAGGCGGGAAGAATAGACTATACTACCCCCAAAGCATACCGACCCATTAGCTTGACCTCGTTCCTTCTCAAGGCGATGGAAAAGCTATGTGAGCGATACTTGAGGGATGTTGCGATTACTGCTAATCCCACACATCCCAATCAGCATGCATACACCCCGGGCAGATCCACCGACACCGCCCTTCATGCGGTTAGTGGTCGGATTGAAAAGTCTTTGGACAATAAAGAGTCCACCCTGGGTGTCTTCATAGACATAGAAGGCGCTTTTGATAAAACCACCTTTCCAAAAATTACAGCAGCCCTCACGAGCAGGAACGTTTCTCCGATCGTAAGTGGCTGGATATCCAACATGCTCTCAAAAAGAGCGGTACAGATTAACATGGGAGACATCGCTGTTAGAGGAATGGTTGCAAGAGGCTGTCCTCAGGGGGGTGTCTTATCACCTCTTCTATGGAACTTAGTTCTTGACAGCCTCCTGCGCCGCCTCAACTCCGAGGGATTCCACACAATTGCATACGCAGATGATCTAACGATACTGCTTAGTGGTAAATTCGAAGGAGTCCTCTGTGATCGAATGCAGATGGCCCTGAGAATAATCGAAAGATGGTGCAGAGAACACTCTCTGTCGGTCAACCCCAGGAAGACAGAGCTGGTCCTCTTCACAAGGAAAAGGAAATTGGGGCCAATGACGGCCCCCGTTCTCCTAAATACCACACTAAATTTCGCATCAGAAGTAAAATACCTTGGAGTAACTTTTGATGCCAAACTAACATGGAATCTTCATTTAGACAGAAGACTAAAGAAGGCTTACATCTCTTTTGAGCAGTGCCGCAGAACCATAGGGAAAACCTGGGGAATGAAACCCAAAGTGGCTATGTGGATTTACACTGCTATAATAAGACCAATGATAGCCTATGGAGCCATCGTCTGGTGGCCTAAGAGTCAGCAGACTGTAGCGAAACGTAAGCTCAGCCAGGTACAACGAGTAGCCTGTTTAAACACAATTGGAGCTATGAGAACAACACCAACAAGAGCAATGGAAGTGATGCTGTGCCTGCCACCACTAGACATATATCTAGAAGAGGTGGCCCTAACTACTATGGCACGTCTCAAATCCGTTGGCATACAGCCAAACATAGGATGTGGAGTGACCAGATGCCGGCTGTGGAATGAGGCAATTAAACAAATGCCACTTCTGCAGGTACGTGCAGATGGTATTTCTCCACAGTTCATCTTTGATAGACCCTATGAAATACACACCAACAGTAGCAATGAGGCCGTCAGTGAAGGAACAGTTAACATCTTCACAGACGGATCGAAAAAGAAAGAAGGAACAGGTTGTGGGGTATACTCCAGGAACCTGCAAATTCAAATTAAATGGGCTATGGACAAACAAGCCAGTATAATACAAACAGAACTGGCGGGAATAACCATAGCCGCAAAAGAAATTTCCCGTAGACAAATAACGGGAAAAACAATAAGAATCTACACTGATAGTAGACAATCACTACTGGCCCTACAGAGACACAAAATAACAACAGGGTCAGTATGGGAATGCCATCAGGCACTCGTGGGCGCCTCCAGCATGAACAGTGTCATTCTATGCTGGGTCAAAGGGCATGCACAGTGCAGAGGCAACAGGGAAGCTGACAGTCTGGCTAAGAAGGCAGCCAGTCTAAGTATACTTGGACCTGGCCCTTCCAACATACTGCCGACCTCAGCAATAATGCTAATGATTAAAGAAGACACCCACAGAAAATTTAAAAAACTGTGGGATGAAACTCATAGTTGTCAGTTGGCCAGGGATCTGCTTAGATACCCTGACAAGGATACAACGATGATCTACCTGGGAATGTCCAGGAAGAACCTGCGCTTCGCGACAGGAATTCTTACTGGTCATTGCCAGCTGAGGAAGCACCTTTACAACATGAAGTTAAATGACACACCCCTATGCAGAGGTTGTGAACAAGAAGACGAGACTGTCCAACACGTACTCTGTGAGTGCCCGGCAGTCTCCTCTAGCAGAGAATCCATTTTGGGAGAACGTTGGCCTACACTGGCCGACTTGAGGGATATTCCCCTAGGCAGCATCACCACCTTCTTCACAAGATTAGGATGGTTGGAGGCCTAGGTGGAATCCTGTATCCCTCGGGAGGACGTACAAGGGGCCCAATGGGGCCTAGGTGCTGCGGTCACCTAAATGTGACTGCCCTCCCACAAACTCCAACTCCAACTCCAACTCCATATATCTCATATATCATATTAAAGAAAGTCCTAAAAATCACATGCAAGAAAAAATTGGTTTTCAAAATAACAAGGCGGTAAATGATGACGTATGTAATGAGAATTCAATTTTAGAGATTTTCATGTTTTCTCTATCATGTTGGCGGTAATGCTCGGTAGATTTGTTGTGTATTTGTTGTTTACATTGTGTTGATTTTTCAGTAAATTATAACCTAAGAATTTTAAATTTTATTTTCTATTTTAAAACATATCTACAACAGTATATTATTAATAGAAAATCATTTACATACTTACTTTAGCTTACAGTGTACTTCATATTTTAATCAAGTTAAATCCTAATAACAAGAACAATAATAGTTTGAACACAATTAATATGACAATAACTCACGTCGATACTATAACCACACTACTCTGTACTGTAACAGTAAACGTACGACGCCCGTCGATTATTCCTCTATTTGTTAACTGCGCATGCTCTCACATCTGACGTCACCATAGGCGCCAATTCAAAATTTTGTAACTTAAATAATTAATTTCACTATTAAAATGAATTTGGAATGTAAAATAAAAAAATACAGGTCAAATAAAATTTTATAAATTACTTGAATATAAAATGTTTTAAAAATGGTCAACGACCCTATTGTGAGTGTGGTGATTTTTTAAATATCTGTCTGCAGATTGCACTATTTCAACAAAGAAATTCATTACATCCAAGTGGTTGGGAGATATTCTATGTAATATAGGAATGAATAGGCTTCAAAAAAAGTACTAATATACATAGCATTCCATTTAAAAAAAAGGCACTTGGGCCTGTAATTTCATCTTGGCTCGACCTGTATGTTCGAAAATAATTTCCAGTTATAGAATTTTTATCTAGTTTACTTGCAATTTTTTTTTTATTTCTAGCTATCGTAGAACTCGAGACATAGAGGTCCGACGGACTATTGCCCCACCCTGTATATGATATAACATCAATGTCATTGAAAGTGCTAGGTTTCATTCAAAGATCTGGAGCAGATTTTTCTGTTGATAGTTTAAAATTATTATACTGTTTATTGGTATATTCTGTATTTGAAATTTGCTCTATAATGTGGTGTCCTAATGATTATATTCATATTAACAATATATTGTTAAAGACATTTTTAATATTTTGTGCTTTTAAGTTGATATTTGAGACATGAATATGATTGTGGTGGCCTTTTTGCTTAGCTTAATATTAACACATTAGAACATACTAGATTGGTGGCTGATATATGCTTTCTACATAAAATGCTTAATGGTTATATTCAGTGGAGTGACCTTACTTCTCTGAACAAATTTAAAGTAAATGATAGAAGAAATACTAATTCGAATATATTTCATGTACCTGTTCTTCATACCAATTATGCACAAAATGAGACGATAACTAGAATTTTAACGGCCAATACAGTTCAAAATAATGTAGAACTTTTTGCATCTTCAATTTTATCTTTTAGGAAATCAGTCAAACAAGTGTAACCACTTTATATTACTTGTACAATGTCTGATATAATAAATATTTTATGTTTAAAGGGCTTGTCCCGTAAATAAATAAGTAAATAAACAATTGGATAACCTAGGTTAGATTATTTCTATTGGAAATGGCCTCCCCTATTATCTGATATCATTGAATCGTCCACTCTGGGACATCTGGTTAGATATTTAAATTACTAGGAATTTACTCAATAAATATTCGGCCTTATTATTAAACATCTCGTAAGCTCAATATTTTTACTCCTACAGCTTTTCAGTTATTTTTACGTTCAAATGAAATTTAATATAAAGTGGCTATTTGTGGGTGTACCTGTACCAATATAAATTATATTCTCCAGAGTATCATTATGCTTTGATATAATAAGTCAGGAAATTTCACAAAGAATTTATATAGAAAGTAGCCTAAAATAATCTTTTCGCATACACAGAATTTCTCCCACAATTAGGTAGGTAGCATTAGCATGGTTGCAATATATCTTTTGGACTTTTTCAATTCAACTTTTCAATCTATTTATACTTCTATACCTTTAATAATATTGGTTTGTGTCATATTTGTATTTTTTTTATTATGTGTGCCTTGCCAATGTAATCATTTTTATAATCAATGTTATGACTATTACTATCATGTGTATTAGTTAAAGTACAAACTGAAACACCAAAAATTTGCAGAGAAATTTTATTTCATTATAACTAGGAGGCCAGTAGTTGTTGAAGTGTGCTTTGACCTCAACTCGTAGTTCTGATTGAATCAGACTTCTTGAGAAACAAAAGGTTGATTTAGAGGAAAGGACTTATGCTTCTCCTCCAAATAGTTTGCTCCCTCATTGTTTTCTATGCCACTATGTCCGCACACCTACGTTTTGCGAACATAATGCAGTCTATATTATTTTCTAACAGTTCAGTGCTGATCTAGAGACGTTCACCGCTAAGAATTCACCAACAATTCAAATTGGATCCCGGTCAAATCGACTGAAAATGTAGTATGTTATGCTTCAAGCTATCTTGATCAAAAGTTTCCATGGGCACAAAATCCAAAAATGGATAGAATAGAACTTGTAGTAAAAAAATCGATGAAGATATGCTATTTTTGCATTTTTCTTAAGACGTATTTTGACTAGAACATGATTTCACGAAATATTCCAACGGGATTATGTTTTTGGGCTGCTGATTGTGAATATAATAGTTATTTTAAACCAATTTGATCATACTTACGCTATTCGCGCTTACTTTGGCCAACTTTTGGGCCTCTTCTGGAAGTAATTTGTCTAGAACGTAAAAATAACTTTTATATTCATAATCAGCAAACCAAGAACATATAAATAACCAGCTCAAAAGAATTAGATTCCCAGTTAAATCTATTCATAGAATTTATGTTGGACATTTTGGAAATGATTGACTATCTGTTAGTGCATTTTAAATTTTCGATCAGTATTCCTTATTGACAGTGGTATCGTTCATCAGGATAATTGCATTAAGAAGCTACATACAGGGTGTAATTAGTTTCATGCCATTAAAAAATACTGGTGGTAGAAGACGACAAGACAAACAAAAAAAAAACCTATATAACATGGGATCTGAAGCTCATAGTTTTGGAGAAAAAAAAAATCCAAAAGACTTAATAACTTAGTTTGAGAACTGCTAGCATATTGGGGTAGGATATATTGCCTCGCGTCTTGTCGCACACGATACTGTGACATTCGTGCAAAAGCATGCCGACAAAGCAGTTAAAAGCGACCGACAGAGGACACTGTCATGTTTTTTTTATTCTTCGCGGCCAAATTATCTTATTACGCGTGCTATACTCTCCCTTGAAATATTTTCAAGTAATAATTTCAGTTTGTGTCCTTACTTGGTAAACAACGTACACACGACGTGACCTACCCGTTCCTTGATTTTGTCCAGCATCTTCGAGACACAGGTCGTCTCGATGGACATGGAGGAGAACGAGGTCCACAACGTGAAGAAAGGATAATTGACGCAGAGGTTCAAATTTTTGAACTTGTAGAAGAGGATCCAACTTAAGCACTCGCGATATCGCGAACCGTGTGAGAGTATCCCATTTTGTGGTATGGAGGACATTGAGAGATATGAACTTACATCCCTATGACTATTAATGTGTCCAAGCACTAGAACCTCAAGATTTTGCAGAGCGAATGGAATTTTGTAGGTGGATTTTAAGAAAACACGCGGTAAATGAGGATTTTTTAAACGTTCTGTGTTTCTCCGATGAGCCGTGTTTTACCAGAAATGGAGTATTTAATTTTAAAAATATGCACTATTGGGCAGACGAAAATCCACGTGTAATAAGAAGGGCGCATTTTCAAAGACGGTTCAGCGTTAATTTGTGGGCAGGAATTTGCGGTAATGAAATAATTGGACCTTTGCAATTACTCGCTAGATTAAATGGAGATGTATGCTTAAATTTTTTGCAATAAACATTGCCTTTGCCGGAAGATGTACCCTTGGCGACGCGCAGACATTTTTAAATTAATTTATGAGCAGAACTTAAAAATTTGTGTTTTTTTTTCTAAAATTATCACTATTTGAGTAAATCTTATCTGAACTTTATTCGGGAATATTTTTTATTAATAATTTAAGCAGAACAGAAAAAACAATGACAGTAAAACAAAATTTGTTTACATTATTTTTATTAGACAACAATGAATTGGATTAAAGTAAGGTAAATTGCAAATTACAAGAGTTGTTCAAAGTGCATTCCGCCAGCTTCTACACATTTTTGACATATCCGCCGTACAGAGCTTTACGAATGATATCAAGATTAGCCCGTAAATTCTTAGAGAATTCTTTCTATTAACTCTTCTCTCCTGTTTACAGGGATTGCGTAGACTTAGTCCTTTAAATAGCTCCAGACAAAAAAATCAACTGGAGTTAAATCCGGTGAACGGGGTGGCCAGGCTCTTGCACCTAATCGACCGATCCACCGTTCAGGATAATTATTGTTTACTTATAAACGGTTCTCAATAGCAAAATGTACAGGAGCTCCGTCCATTGGAAACCAGCATTCATTTCTTAAATTAAGAGGAATATGCTAGAGATATTGAAAAAAATTGACATTTAAAAAATCATTAAATAGTCGTCCATTTAAACGGGGAGGAAGGATGTGGGGCCCACAAAAAGTCCTGTTTATGACACCACACCATACATTAGCATTAAACTCCTGTTGAAATGCCCTAGGGAGAATTATATGAGAATTCTGATGAGCTCAGATTCTTAAATTATTAAAATTAACCGATCCATTATGTTTAAAGGTAGCTTCATCAGTCCAAATCATTTTACTTCCGAAATCGGGTTCTTGTTCCATGGCATATAAATGCCAATTGCAAAAATTGATCGCCTTTAGGGATCACCTGGTTGAAGGCTTTGAACTGGCTGCATTTGAAAAGCTTTTTTGTGGTCTTTTTTCAGAATCAGAAAAACTTTGTTTTTGGAAACATGCACAGCTTGCGCACGCAGCTGTTGGACCGCTCTTCTGATATGTACTTAATTTATTATTATTGTTAAATTTGGACAAAATTATGTTTTCAAATCGCCTATTTCGCTCGTTTTCATTTTTTTGGCCTCTTTTAAGTCCATCATTTCTAAATTCTAGGTGGGTTCGAATAAAAACATCTTTAGATGGATTCCTTCTATTATGCGATATTCGCGTGCCGCGGCATTCGCGTTTCCATTACAATATCCATAAATAAAATGAATATCCGCGTACTCCACATTACTAAACATGACCATCTTTTACTCTTCAATAGAACACTATTTCCAAAAGGAAATAATAAAACTACAGCACAATGAACTACAGAAAACCAAGAAACAAGAATGTCATTATTGTCGTTCTGGCATTGCATGCTAGATTATTTTTCATTTGTTACAAACATTGCAATCACGGCACACTCCTGCATACCAGGAAAAATGGTTACTAATTAATAAGGTTCAGATAAGTTTTACTCAAAAACTGATAATTTTAGAGAAAAAACGTGTGACGTAAAAGTCACCGTCGAGTCCCGATAGTCCAAAGTGACCAGCGAAAACTCGACTAACCCGGTTAACTTTGAAATGCGGTGAGAGCTGGGTTCGTAGGTAAGGTTAGAATTCAATGTGTCAAACTATTTTAATAACTTTATGCAAATGCTTGCAAAGTTAATTATATACGAATTATATAAGCTTGGGGGGCGCCAGCCAAATAACTTGACAGAGAATGGGATAGAGAACAAAACAACAAAGTAGAAAGCCAACGTATATAAAGGTAAAGTTTAATAATTAATTGTAAAATGTATAAGGTAAATAAATTTTAAATATATGTAAAAAATAGGCTTATCTGCACTTTGCAGATATGAATATAGTATCCTTTTAAGAAGGTAGGTATAAACAGTGTAAATACACCCTTAAATTATAAACTATTAAATTTACAACAAGAGATCCATAAGATATATTCATTTGTATTTTCATTTTTTAGCACCGAAAGCAGCTGCTCATGGTTTACAAATTGCATATAAAGAACTTGCAACATATTACATATAAACACTAAACAAATAAGAACGTGTTAAGTATAAAACGGTGGCAAGAAAATGAGTGGCGACAAACTACAAAAAATATATATATACGTTGGATTCAGTAGCGCTGGAGGCTGATGAGACTCCTCACAATCTTATGGTTGAACCAAATAAATCTCTCCAGTGGGATGAAAATAATTAATTGTGTCACTTACTTGGTCTATATTACGTACCCTCAGAATCGTACGTATTACCTGGGAAAAATGTGCAGTGAACGATGCCCAGACGACAACCCTGGACAACACGTCTGTTTCAAAGTTGCTAGTACCTGGTAACAGTTTCTTTTTTTAAAAAAATAAGGAAATACTGTGGTTCCAATAAATCCTTGAAAGGCCAACAAATTTCTGTATTTGTATCTAGGCAGTATTCAACAAAAATAGGGCAATAGGGCTCCATAAGAAAAACCAAGACAAAGAAAAAAAACCTAAAAAATGCCATACCTTAATTTTATTGCCCAGGTATGTATTTATACTAAATGTTAAATATTTAAAAGCAAAATTACTGACCTTAGATGTTCTGAGGTTTTATTTAATTTAATTAAATAACTAAGAGACCTGGAGAACCACTTTTCTCTTCTCTCCACAAATTCTAAAGATGGCCGTCTCTTTTTTGTTCTTTCACCGTAAAAAATTTAATCTTTCTCAATAATATCAATTTGCTTATTAAAATTCCCTAGATTTATTTGACATCTGTCAATTTGAAACCAAAACAATTCTCGAAATTATTTCTATGAATGACTATGAAAAATAACCAGGTAGCTTACTAAATTTTGAAATTTGACTTAATAATTAGTTATAATAACATCCTAATTTAATACTATTACTTGTTTTAGGAGGCTAACGAAAGGAAACCAGCATAAACATAGACCATATAAGGACGAATAAATAGAGAAGTAGTTACGCTGGAGGATTCAACGTCTTGATAAATAACAAGCAGGTAGTCGAAACCAACTTCACCGATGTGAACCGTCCAGAATTTCAAGACACGAGTGCTTCTTTGTTTATCGCCGATAGGTTACATACTGTGCTTCTGTTGAAAGTATTTCATGTTTAAATTTTGTCGGTACTTGCTAATTTTGACTTGCCACACACCCCCTTTTGCTAGATTAAAAATATTAGAGCTTGGCTATAATATTTTTGGATAATTTACTACTCCGTAGTTATAAAGTTCACCTACTGAATAATTCTATAGATACTAAAGTTTAATATTTAACCTAACTAACCTAATTTACTATTTACACGAGTCTAGATTGGTATTACTTTGTCATTAACATAATCAATCTTTGATTGTTAATGTTACTATACTACAAGATCATAATTTTTTTTTTTAAATTATTATTGTTGTCGCGATAACTATGTCATGATCGGGAAAATTTATCTAAATTAATTTACTAATTTTTAAGGAACATATAGGAGCTTGTACTATAACTGGAAAATAAATATGCTCGTCTAAATATGCTTTTTATGGAATTTACACACCAAAACATAATTAGTGAAAACTATATTATACCATTAAATGTAGTAAGAAAAGAAACAAATAAGACTTCATTCACACGACTTTCACTGGCCAACGCATTCACACGCTCAAACAATCTTTTTCTTTTTTTACGACTCATCTGGTTCAGATCCATGGTATGGTTTTAGATCTTTAACATGATAGTTTCCTACATCTTTACCATCTAGATCTTCTAATTTATAAACGAGTGGAGAAATAACTTTCTTAACAGTGCATAATACAAACTTTGGAGCTAATTTTGCTGCGAAATGTTCTGCTGCGCAAGATAAAACATAGTTTCTTTTCCAAACTTTGTCTCCTACATGGTAAGTATCTGCCTTTCGTTTACGTAAATTATAACTTTTGAAATTCTTGCGGTAAGCTTCTGCCAATCGACGTCTTACATCGTTATACAGATCCGGCAAATTTTTCATATCCTCATTATACTTTTCTCTGTCCATGCTATCCATGTCCATATTTTTTATGTCAACCTTGCCATAATAACTTCCTCGTGACGGAACATATCGACCAAAATTTAACATTGTCGGAGAGTAACCTGTCGCTTCATGGACAGCGGTTCGCAGAGCATACCCAATTTTAGGTACCTCTTGATCCCAACAACGGTGATCAGTGTCTTTTAAATATGAACGGATTGCAGTCTCTAATACTCTATTAACCCGCTCTACAGCATTTACTTGAGGATGATAACGAGCATTGTAATAAATTTTCACCTCATATTTTTCAGCTAGGTTTCTGAAAATATTACTTGCAAATTGTGTTCCATTGTCACACGCTATTATTTGTGGAACACCATACACTAGAAATACTTGTTCTTCCACAAATTTTTCTATCAATGGCGCAGAAGCTTTCTTTAAAGGATGAAGTAGACAAAACTTAGTGAAATAATCTGACACTAATAACAAATATGAATATCCATTTTTAGAACGCGGCAGTGGTCCAAGAAGATCCACTGACACATATTGCCACGGAAAATTTACTTTTTTGGGTTGTCCCATGAGACCAGGACGAGCAAAATTGCTGACCTTTTGAGCATTGCACACGTTGCAGTGACGTACATATTTCTTTGTGTCTTGTAACATCCTAGGCCAATAATACAATTCCCTAATACGCTGCACAGTCTTGAATGTACCTAGATGTGCTGCTTGAGCATCATCATGACAACTCTTAAATATTTGAAGTCGTTGACCTTTGGGGACAACTAATTTCCAGTCTGGTAAATTTGTATAGTTACCAAAATTCGAGGGTATATGTTTATATAAGGATCCGGCATCTACCTTCCAGTCAGGGTATTTTTTTTGGGGATTTCAAAACATTTCGGGTCATTTTTACATACCACTTATCATTTTCAGCATCGTCATTATTTACCATGACTACGCAGACTTCTATCGGAGACCTCGATAGAGCATCGGGTACAACATTTAATGCGCCCTTCCTGTGTTCAATAATCATGTCGAACTGCTGCAATTTAACGGCCCATCTGGCAAGTCTGCCAGAAGGATCTTTCAAACGGTTTAACCATAGGAGGCTATAATGATCCGTTATGACTTTGAACGTAGTTCCTTCGATAAATGCCCGGAATTTTTCTGTCCCGTGCAAAATTGCAATTAGTTCTCTCTCTGTCACGGTATACTTCCTTTCAGCAGCTGTAAGAGTACGACTTGTGAAAGCAATGACAACTTCTTGCCCATCTTCATTCAACTGCGTCAACACACAACCAACGCCTACCTCTGACGCATCACACTGAATTGTGAACTGTTTATTAAAATCCGGGTTAACTAATATGGGTGCAGAAACCAATGCTTCCTTAACTTTTCGGAAAGCTTCTTCCGCAGCTTCATTCCACTCCAATTTCTGTGATTTACGTTTACCTTTTATCAGATTTGTCATGGGTGCTGTTAAATTTGAATAAAAAGGAATGAATCTTCTATACCATCCAACTAAACCGATGAATCTTTTTAATTCCGTCACTGTTCCAGGACGAGGGTAATTTAACATTGCTGAAACCTTTTCCGGATCGGTACGCAAACCTTCGCCATCTAAAAGAAATCCTAAGTATCTTAGTGATGGTAAACAGAACTCACACTTTTCAAGATTAATAGTTAGATTTGCTTGTTTCAATCGTTGAAAGACTTCATTTAAAACATCGATATGTTTTTCGAAAGTTGGGGTAGCAATAATGATATCATCTAAATAGACGAAGACAAATGGTTCCAAAGAATATCCCAAGACTTGATCCATAAGTCGTTGCTGAGTTTGAGCCGCATTATTCAACCCAAAAGGCATTACTACAAATTCAAACAAACCTCTAGATGGAACGACAAATGCTGTCTTTTCACAAGAACTCTCTTCTAGTGGTATCTGCCAAAAAGCTGATTTTAAATCGATACTCGAAAGATAATGTGCACCTGTTAATTTACTCAGAATGTGATCCACATGAGGTAGTGGGTAAGCATCTCTTTTGGTAAGACCATTGAGTTTTCTACCATCAAAGCAGAATCTCATGTCACCACTTTTCTTTTTCACCAAAAGAACTGGAGAGGCCCACGGACTGTTTGAAGGACGGACTACTCCCAAGGCTAACATTTTGTCTAACTCCTTGTTAAGATGATCAAGCATGTAAGGAGACATATTATGATGCCTTTGCTTTACTGGTGCTTCGGTGCCTGTGTCAATCTTATGTACAATTGCATTTGTACGACCCAACTTCGTACCAGACATCCACGACAAAGCTTTAAATTTATCTATAATCGTATCCAACTCACTAATTTGATCTGCTGTCAGTTCAGATTTTGACCGAATTACTTTCGCAAGATTAATCTCACAAACTGACATGTTATATAAGCAATCCAAATTCGACTCACCGTCATCGATAAAATATGAAGCTTTCTTACAGTTTAAAACTACTCCGAAAGTCTTAATAAAATCACTACCCAATATGAGACTGTGCGATAATGAAGGAACAACTAAAACTCTGATAACATGCAAAATGTTTCCTATCTGAACTGGCAAATTTACATACCCAGATATTTTCTGCGCGGTACCGTCCGCTGTACTAATATTGACTTCAGGTGCCTCAAACAATTTTAAATCAAATTTTTCTATAAGTCTTAAACCTTTCGCACCAAAAACTGAGTTATTAGCGCCTGTATCCAACAAAGCTACTATACTACTATTAAAAACTTTAATCTTAATATAGGGTCTATTATCATTGTCTTTCTGAACTAATACTAAATTCGACTCGGGGTTCATATTACCAATATTGCTGTCTTCATCGCAAACCGCTATTATACTATCCAGATCATCAAATTTTTTAGTTGCCGTAGTGTCGTGACAAATACCAGTAGCCTGAGAAACTAAGTCCTTGGAATAAAAACTTTTCACGAAATCTTTCCAAGCATTCCATTCAACCAAAGTGGTTTTACCGTGAGAAAATTTGTTTCCAAAGCCATAATTATTCTTATTTCTTTTTGTGGTTATGGTATGTACAGTTGGATGCAAAGCATTTTGAAATGAAGCTCGATTTCTGTAGACCTTAGCATTAGAATAGCTCGAGAGACATCGGCCTACTGAGTGCCTCTTGGTCTGGCATTTTTTTGAACACCTCTCACAATTTGGACGAATCACGCCCTCTCTGCCGCAACTATAACAATGAGGGGTTTTCTTGACTCGGGGACATTCGCGTTTGACATGACCTGTCTGTTTGCAAGTGAAACATTTTACTTCATCAACTCTGTTGACTCTATCACGGTTAGGACCATTGTTGTTTCTCCTGGGCAACGTTGAGTATCCAGTGCTACGTGTCCTCGATGTGAACTCCAAATCAGGTTCCATTGTTGCAACATGTTTCCGAGAATTACCATTAATTCTTTGTTTCCGTAAACTATTAGCTTCTTCTAAAGTTCGGCACACTTCTCCAAGTTGATCAACTGAGGTTATATTTTGCAGAGCCAAATGCATATGATAGTCAGGTAGAAGATTTTGTCTGATCGTTTCTAATTTTTCAGCATGTGGTACACCTTTGACTAAGCGAGAAAAAAGATTTTCCATTGCCGCTATATAAATTACAACAGGTTCATTCTCACCCTGCTTTCGAGCGTTAATCTGTTCCATAAGTTCTTTGTCGTGTCTTGGAGACAGAAAATCTTTACGTAACAGTGATACCAAACCATCCCAATTATCAACTTTATTCCTTGCATGTCTATACCATATTAGAGCTTGACCTGTGAATAATTCTACTGATGACCTGAAAAGTTCCTCCTTTGAAACATTACGTGAGAAGCTTAACTCTTCGACTTGCTCCAGAAAAGAGTTAACAGAGAATTGTGCTGTTGTACCATCAAATTTCAATGACCATTTGTGAAGTGGATAGGACTTACTATTAGTATTATTCGAAGTAGAAGGTAATTGAGGTCCCTGTTGTGCCTGATTATGTCTCTCTAATATTTCCTCGATATCTCCTTCGAGTGATGCAACCAAAATTAAATTATCTCCCTGAAATCCACTAGCTTCCTTGCTAATATTGTCAGGAAATCGCCTGAGCCTACCGTTCAGATGTGTTAGTCGAGTACGGATCCTTTTGTAAATTTCATCATTCGTACCATCGAAGTTATCAACCAACTCAGTTACGGAATCTATGCTATCCTTGATTTCTTCACGCTCATCCTCAAATTTGAAATCCTGAACTTCATGTTGCACCGCTGGTCGAGCCAAATCTTTTTTTAGTTCCCTTCTCAAAAATTTTCTCTTTTGAGGTATATCTGCTGAAGACGTAGTTATCCCTCGTATCTTCAACTCGTAGTTTACTTCATGCACCCTCAAGTAATTTGGTTCCATATCATAACTGATATCCATATTTGCCAAAATTAGTAACCCAAAATGCAATTTTTATAATGCCGAATGAATTAAATTACCAAGTAAAAAACACCCCGTATAATAAACACCTATTATAACAATGTTATCTAAAATAACAACAGTTTATAATCCGCTAAACGCAATAAATGAAGTGCCTATTTCAGATTAAAATAGATTGTACCAAGTTCACTAGCTCTCTCAGATACACCCTGTATAACACACTATTACAACAATATATTGCAACAATCATGTGACACACACATAAATTTCAATAAATAAGGTGTGTAAATAATACTACACAGAAATGCACCCTCTGCTGCGCACCCTGTATAAACCAATACACTCTGACAATGAGAGAAATACAAATAAACGTGTTACTACACACTAACAGAAAATAACTGTTAATATTTCTTGGTATTATAATATCAACTGCCCTATAATTTGTAACATTTACTATCAAATAAATGATGAAAATTTTGCCACAATTGTGTATTATTTACCGCCTTGTAAATTCAAAAACTGTAATATGGTAATATAGATCAGTTAGTACTATTCAGTAATACACCTATAGTAAAAATTATTATTTATGATATCTCATATACCAATATTCCTATATACACCCTGTATATCTTATAATTTAGCAAAGTACTGAATTTTATATTTAAAAACTGCACAGCAAGCAACGTTATCTGACGACAAACTGAAAACTCGGTTACACACGGTTTCAGTGGCTTCTACACTTCTTTTACTGCTATTAAGTTAACCAATTTTGTTCGTTTTGTCTCTTAAGGCATAGGGAAAGGTAATTAAGGAAAACAAGCTTATAGCACCGGCTAAGATGAAAGAAATAATAATTTAACAACTTCTAACAAGGTCCCACGCTTGGTTGCGCCACTTTTGTGACGTAAAAGTCACCGTCGAGTCCCGATAGTCCAAAGTGACCAGCGAAAACTCGACTAACCCGGTTAACTTTGAAATGCGGTGAGAGCTGGGTTCGTAGGTAAGGTTAGAATTCAATGTGTCAAACTATTTTAATAACTTTATGCAAATGCTTGCAAAGTTAATTATATACGAATTATATAAGCTTGGGGGGCGCCAGCCAAATAACTTGACAGAGAATGGGATAGAGAACAAAACAACAAAGTAGAAAGCCAACGTATATAAAGGTAAAGTTTAATAATTAATTGTAAAATGTATAAGGTAAATAAATTTTAAATATATGTAAAAAATAGGCTTATCTGCACTTTGCAGATATGAATATAGTATCCTTTTAAGAAGGTAGGTATAAACAGTGTAAATACACCCTTAAATTATAAACTATTAAATTTACAACAAGAGATCCATAAGATATATTCATTTGTATTTTCATTTTTTAGCACCGAAAGCAGCTGCTCATGGTTTACAAATTGCATATAAAGAACTTGCAACATATTACATATAAACACTAAACAAATAAGAACGTGTTAAGTATAAAACGGTGGCAAGAAAATGAGTGGCGACAAACTACAAAAAATATATATATACGTTGGATTCAGTAGCGCTGGAGGCTGATGAGACTCCTCACAATCTTATGGTTGAACCAAATAAATCTCTCCAGTGGGATGAAAATAATTAATTGTGTCACTTACTTGGTCTATATTACGTACCCTCAGAATCGTACGTATTACCTGGGAAAAATGTGCAGTGAACGATGCCCAGACGACAACCCTGGACAACACGTCTGTTTCAAAGTTGCTAGTACCTGGTAACAGTTTCTTTTTTTAAAAAAATAAGGAAATACTGTGGTTCCAATAAATCCTTGAAAGGCCAACAAATTTCTGTATTTGTATCTAGGCAGTATTCAACAAAAATAGGGCAATAGGGCTCCATAAGAAAAACCAAGACAAAGAAAAAAAACCTAAAAAATGCCATACCTTAATTTTATTGCCCAGGTATGTATTTATACTAAATGTTAAATATTTAAAAGCAAAATTACTGACCTTAGATGTTCTGAGGTTTTATTTAATTTAATTAAATAACTAAGAGACCTGGAGAACCACTTTTCTCTTCTCTTCACAAATTCTAAAGATGGCCGTCTCTTTTTTGTTCTTTCACCGTAAAAAATTTAATCTTTCTCAATAATATCAATTTGCTTATTAAAATTCCCTAGATTTATTTGACATCTGTCAATTTGAAACCAAAACAATTCTCGAAATTATTTCTATGAATGACTATGAAAAATAACCAGGTAGCTTACTAAATTTTGAAATTTGACTTAATAATTAGTTATAATAACATCCTAATTTAATACTATTACTTGTTTTAGGAGGCTAACGAAAGGAAACCAGCATAAACATAGACCATATAAGGACGAATAAATAGAGAAGTAGTTACGCTGGAGGATTCAACGTCTTGATAAATAACAAGCAGGTAGTCGAAACCAACTTCACCGATGTGAACCGTCCAGAATTTCAAGACACGAGTGCTTCTTTGTTTATCGCCGATAGGTTACATACTGTGCTTCTGTTGAAAGTATTTCATGTTTAAATTTTATCGGTACTTGCTAATTTTGACTTGCCACAAACGCAAGAGACTTTTTTTGTGTAGAAAACTAGAAAATTTTTAAGTTCTACTCATAAATTAATTTAAAAGCATGACAATAAATTTGGAGATTAATTATACCTAGCCCCCCCCCCCAGTTTCACCCGCTCCTGAATGATTTTCGTACATACTTGTCATTTTTTATTAAAAAGGCCTATTGGCCTATGCAATTCGGGACACCCTGTATCTTTCTTTCAAGTTTTTGTGCCAACAGCGTAGAGTAGTATTATTATGAGAAGATGCTTGCAAAAAATGATGCGCAGAAACGAGTTTGTATGCATCCATTGATCTAAGCCAATCAGAGCGATTCGCGTCATATTTGACCTCGAATCCAGTGGCACCGTCAACCTGCAGTCACAGGGTCTGTGCTGCAGTATAGTTGTTGTGTTCGCCGTTTCTGATTGAATTAAATGATATAACCGTATTTTCAGTGAAAAATGTCTTCATCGTGAACACCAGACTGTACTGCATTACATAGCTCCTCGACCTCGAAAATTTGATTACAATTATTATATATCCCTTTACCCCAGATGATGACTGGTAGAAATATTCGCGCACGTTGGCTCCGCCCCAAGCATCTTCTCATAATAATACTACTCTACAAGTGCCTTTAATTCTACCCGTATTTATAGCAGTGGTGTTTAGTACTGACAGTGCTGGCTGAATATAATAAGTAGAAATAATTATTTTAGGAAATGCGTAGTCGCATGAAGGTATATATAACCGATGCCATTTATTAATTACTTGTTTAATTTCAACTAAGGAAAATCTGTAATCGTTTTCTCCAGTCAATCCTAGCTACCCGGGTTATGTCATTTGTCGACTTCCGTTGATAATTTTCTATGTCTCTTTTATTAATTCGTTGTACTATAAGATCACACAATTAGGTTCTGTGGATTCTGCGATAGAAAAGCATTGCGGAATGCACTTGCGCATAGTTTCTTATTCATTACGTTAGATGCAAAGCGCGAGCTGTTCTTAGATCCATTGAAATAAAATTATTCCCGTCACTCCCCAAAATTCGAGGACACATTTTTGGTTATATAACTATAAGGGGCACTGTGCAAACCATAATTATCCACAAAAATCATGATAAAAAAGTGCCTTGACCCAAAGTTATAAGCAAATTAATTATTTTTTTGCAAAATGTCATATTTTGCAAAGTTTGGCACCTATGGTAAAACGGACACCGGGAGTCTATTTGGTAAGTATTGAAGTAATTTTGCAATAACAATTTTAGCGGCGGGTGAATTACATCAAGGGTATTTTTCCCGTAATAATAATATGGCTACTTTTTACTATTTTTACAGAAAAATATCGGCGTGCTGAGAGCAACAACACTTTTATAAATTAAAGTCGCTGGACTATAACACATATCTTTACATACAACAAATTCTCGAGCTAAAATTCTACCGCATTTATGCAGGTAAAAATAATGTATTTAACGCATCTCAATGAAGATGCCGGGTCTCAACAAGCCAGACAGCAGACATTATTAACGAGATAAAAACGTTTCTATAGAGAACATAATAAAATGAATCAACTTGATAAGACGGCCATCATCTAAGAGAAAATTTCGACGTAATTTCAAAGAAAACGACAAATAAAAGAAGTATTCAACATGAGCAACCCTCGCATGAAGCCATTTTCAAGTTGTTCTAATTTACAATCGGAAGTATATTAATGCACGTTGTTGGGGTGCTTTCTTGAATGATTTGTCGTATCATAGGGTTGAAACGCGTACAGCTGGGAAATTGTGTGGGCGTCCAGTTTTATTACACTTGGTGCTTTACTTCCTACAATTGAATTATAGATATTGTTTCAGCTGTGTGTGGAAACTTGGCTCATAATAGCTTTCCGTTGGTTACTAACTTGTAAATAGATTTTCCAAGAGACGTTTAAAATACATATATTAACAAACAGAACTTGAACGTTAAAATCCCGACTGTTAAATCACATTTCCGGGAGATTACTTGGATTTATCCTGGATGACTGTAGGAGATGCAACAGTTGTCGTATACAACCCATTGTGGCTAGTCGTCCTAAAGTTTGAAACTTGCTAAATAAATACGTAACGTAAAAACCAAACTATTATACTCTTCGGCGATTTACTGCACTTATTATACAGGGTCCTGCAGCTCACCTCCCGTCTTCTACTACACCTAAACGATTTATTTTAGAAAAATTATTCAAACGGGACAATAGACTGTTTGTTAGAGAGCACATTTTTAAAATATTTTTGAATATACAGGGTGTTCCAGAAATTGGTGGTGCATCAAAGTTGTATCTTTTTAAATGGAACACCCTGTAGTTTTATTGATTTTTGGGACCCTTTCGAGCTACTGTACATATCCCAAGAATATTATCAAATTTTATTTGATAGTTCCAGAGGAATAAATTAAAATCGAAAAAAAAAAAATTTTTCGTCATATTTTAAAAAATTTATAAAAAATAGAAGAAACATCTTCAAACCAAAACTAAGGAACAGGTTGCTTATAATAAAAGGTTAGTTTATCCTACTATGAATATCGTAAAAATAACTTATACAGGATGTTCAAAATTCAATGCCAAACTTTTCAAAATGTAATGCTATTTTTCTCCATTTTTTCAAATGGGACACCCTGTATATTTTTATCTCATTGGATGCAGAATTAAAAAATGAGCATATTTTTTAATTACAATTATCTCGACTATCTTAAAGGTTTCACAGATATTCGTCAAAAACTACTACAAATCGTAAAATTATTATCTAATAGTTTTACTTAACATTTTTCAAATCAATAACTAGAACTTATGTTCAATATGTGTTCCGTTTTATCATTTAGCTCCTCTAATGTTATTAAATAAGCAAATACCTAAATTAGACAGTTTCTCATATAACTGTCTATGCAGTTCTCCTCTTGAAGGCGTAAATGAAGGGGAGTAAACAGAAATCATATTCCTGTTGTTTCTTAACCATAATAAGGTAATTTAGTAGATAGCCATGGAAACAAATTTGCTTACAAACTGTCATACAAATAGACATATATCAATATTTTAAATTACGTATTAGTAATTTACAAGTTTTAAGCATTTTTTGTGATGGAGTTCAGCAAAGAAGAGCTAGTAGATATGATTTTCATATTAGGAGAATCAGAAAGAAACTGTTTTTTGGCAAGTCGAGTTTACGTACAGCGTTATCCGGAACGGAGACATCCAGACAAAAGAAGCCTGAACAACTTATTAGAGAGATTTGTACAAACGGGACATGTAGACTATACAAAACCAGTTAGAAATAGACCCGCTCGAAATGAAGAAAATGAATTGTCTGTGCTATTATCTGTTACGGAAAACCCTTTCGTTAGTCAAAAAGCAGTCGGTGATGCCGTAGGTGTAAGTGAGAGAACCGTTCAACGAATTTTGAAGGACAACCGTTTTCATCCCTACCATATCCAGTTTCATCAACAACTCTTCGATGCAGATTTTGAGCAACGTGTCGAATTTTGCAATTGGGCGCAAGCTAAAATTAGGATAAATTGTGAGTTTTTTGATAAGGTTTTGTTTTCTGATGAGGCCACATTTCATAAAAACGGATTTGTGAATCGCCATAACTTTCATTACTATTCCGACCACAACCCAAGGATTTTTAGGCAGGTTGACCAACAACACAGATGGTCAATAAATGTGTGGGGGGGAATTATTGGTGAACATGTTATTGGTCCTCACTTTTTTAACGGACATTTGAATGGTGCTATGTATCTTGATTTTTTGCAAAATCAATTGCCAAATTTATGTCAAAATTTACCAATACCTTTGAGAGATGCAATGTGGCTGCAACACGACGGAGCCCCAGCACATTATTCATTACAAGTCAGGGACCATCTCAATACAACCTTTCCAAACCGGTGGATTGGAAGAGGAGGGCCATGTAATTGGCCGCCCCGATCACCCGACCTCACTAAATTGGATTTCTTTTTGTGGGGCTACGTTAAGGAAATCGTTTATCAGGAACCTCCAACCACACCAGAAAACATGCAGCAAAGAATCAGGAACGCATTTCAAAACATTACACCCGACCTATTAGGAAGAGTAGCAAGATCATTTCATACCCGCCTTCGTTTGTGCCTCCAAGAGAACGGAAGACATATTGAACATAAGTTCTAGTTATTGATTTGAAAAATGTTAAGTAAAACTATTAGATAATAATTTTGCGATTTGTAGTAGTTTTTGACGAATATCTGTGAAACCTTTAAGATAGTCGAGATAATTGTAATTAAAAAATATGCTAATTTTTTAATTCTGCATCCGATGAGATAAAAATATACAGGGTGTGCCATTTGAAAAAATGGAGAAAAATAGCATTACATTTTGAAAAGTTTGGCATTGAATTTTGAACATCCTGTATAAGTTATTTTTACGATATTCATAGTAGGTAAACTACCCTTTTATTATAAGCAACCTGTTCCTTAGTTTTGGTTTGAAGATGTTTTTTCTATTTTTTATAAATTTTTTAAAATATGACGAAAATTTTTTTTTTTTTTCGATTTTAATTTATTCCTCTGGAACTATCAAATCAAATTTGATAATATTTTAGGGATATGTACAGTAGCTCGAAGGGGTCCCAAAAATCAATAAAACTACAGGGTGTTCTATTTAAAAAGATACAACTTTGATGCACCACCAATTTCTGGAACACCCTGTATATTCAAAAATATTTTTTAAATGTGCTCTCTAACAAACAGTCTATTGTCCCGTTTGAATCATTTTTCTAAAATAAATCGTTTAGGTGTAGTAGAAGACGGGAGGTGAGCTGCAGGACCCTGTATATTTCTTGCACATTCTATTGGACGCTCTTCGCGGTGTTTTTGTAAATAATATTAGTTTTAGACATTTTTTGTTTAATTACAAAACAAAAAATAATTTAAAAAAATTAAAATAATTAATTACATTTTTTAATTTATTGATCAATTTTGTTCGAAAACAATAGGGCTCTTCCTCTAGCTAACACTAACTTACTATCCAAATTTTGTATTTGAAAACAAAAAATATTTCATATAATTTTTTGTATATTTATTTTACAGTAGGTAATAATAAAAATAATAATTTATTGTCCATAAGATCATACAAATAACGATATGAGACATGTTGTAACGAAAAAATTTTTTTGCTCAATAAATTTGAATTACCCGCGGAAATTGTGACGAGCTTTCTCCCGGTTGCCTAGCGCATAGACAAGCGGAAGCGTCACTTTAGCGCTGAGCTGTATTTCGGTTAAATTCGGTTATCTCGAGCGCCACCTTTGCAATTTTTAGTGGGGCAAAGGTCCCACATTAGCCTCCTAAACGCAGCTTGTTGCAGTAGGGCTGGGATAGCTACAGTGGAGACACGGTATGTCCAGGGGTCTGGACGGCAGATTAGATTTTCATTCACACACAACAGTAAAACGCACATTTTAGAAAATAACAACATTTATTAAAATATATTAAATATTCAACAACAAACAATAATTATGAAAATAAATAAACGGTCAGGTACCAAAATACTCTTATAGAGTTCATAAAAAAATAATATCAAACTTAAGATATGCCATGTTATGAAAATTTTACAAGTAAAACTTAAGGTATTTCATTTCGGTTTATTTACAATTGAAACTATGAAAGCAAGTGAAACTATGAAAAGCAAATGAAGCTACGAAGACAAGGAACCAGGCGGTGAGAAGATATTAAACTACTGATTTTAATATTTTCTTATTAATTCGGTTATCAACAAAAACAAACCAAGCAAATAATGTGCAAAATGATAGTAGGCTTGGCGGTAAAGCGGTAAAACGGTAGTAAGCGGTACGGTCGGTTATAACAGCAAGCAAGCAAGCAGTGGATGTTAAGACAGAACAAGTTAGCAGTAAAGCAGAAAGCAATTAAATTTTTAGCAAAAGCAAGCAACTATTTGTCGGACAGAATTTATCATATCTGCATACATGTTAGATATGAGTCGGCAGCATGTGGTGTAAAGAACTTGGTGAAATTGTGGAAAGCTGATACCGAATAAAGTGGTAATCGGATTCGGTATCAGCTCCCTTGGTAAAGATCATTCTGCCTGGACGGACAGCCAGAATTAATCTCCACGGTGTCGGTTCGGTTCGGATAGATTCGCCAAGCGCCTCAAACCGCATAGTTGAGTATCTCTAATTGCATTCGGATCGGAATTAAGACTCGCCACGTGTTTCTTGCCAGATGTACAGTGAAAAGGTGTATGTATCAAAATATAAATATAATTTATTCATTCAGAGTATCTCCTAGATTTTCCCCTGAACTCTCGGACTATAACAAATTACTGAAAATCATTTAAAACAAAATGAAACTATAACAGAGCCGGAAAACGGAGTTCTACCAATCCGGCAACATGTCGGATGTTGTCGGATATTATTTTAACCCAATAAATTATGAAACAACGGTTAAGTTAAAACAATAGGCTTTGGAACGGTTTTACACGGCAAAATTCGGTTTAATAAAAACAGAAATTTATGGACGGCCGGTTTCTATCATCCCAACCAACTTGGCGGATATTATTTTGCCTAAACAGCTTGAGACAAAATAATAATTCTCTCGAAATATCTTCTATGTCCATTTTCCCTTGGAAATTATTTGGGACATAGCTATCTGGATTAAATCTTGAGAATCTAACAGAGTCCCGATTGGACAAACATTAACAAGGAGAAATTTGTTAGGTCTATGATGTGCATCGGTATTTCGGAAAAGTATATTTACACTCTGATACATCAAATTTGAAATCGTTTTATAGTGTTATTGCTAAACCACGCGTTTCAATATTTTATTTCTTATCTGGTAATAGCGGATAAAAACGCCGGGCAAGAAACAGTTTCTTATCTCGGATCAGATAATTTATAATTGTACACTTCTCTAATATAGGCAAATCGGACCATGAATATTTAACAGAGATTTGCTAGTTTATCATGAAAATATTATTTATGAAGTGTATCAAATAAAATAAATTATGAATTTACACTGCTGATATACGGGGCACAGTTAAGTAAACTCTCACGGGGTGCTCTACGGCGGTCGGTCGGTCGTTGCGGTATTTTAGAACCCCCACGTGTTAATTCACTTAACTGTTAAGATGAAATTTAATTTTGAAATTTACGGAAATATCAAGAAATGTTTTAAAACTTACATTGCTATTATATTTTGCGGCGATGGCAAAGACTATCGAATTACACACGTGGTGATCTCCAGGTGAGCGGTCGGTCGGTATATTAGATCCTCACGTGGTAATCCTTTAGGCTCGCAGAAATCAACTCTCGTTTCGGTGTCTGTTTGACTAGCTGGTTCCCCCAGAAAGTAAAATCCCCTCCAACTTGGTGTTGAATACCAAGTGGGGAATAATTTAACTGCGATTAACGCCATCGGGAATAATTTATCGGAATTAATTAAAATGTTATTTTAGAAAACTTCTCATCGCTGTGGAACCTTACATTATTTTACTACAGAAAACTACATGTCGCGGGCTAAACAGAACAAATTCTAATCTTTCGGCCGTAAGATGGGAAAAGTGGCGAAGTTTATGATTAAATAAAATAAAATTTTTGTCTGCAAAAATTCACTTCGTCACCCCTTCTTACTTCGGAAAGAAAAAAAAAAATTAAATGCAATTATTATTTTTTTTTTTTTCCTAACCCTACTTATTCGGTACGGATTCCTAGCTTAAATGAAAATTTATATAAAAAAAAACTCTAAAAAAAATGAAAGGCGCATCGGTGTGGTCGGTTTCGGAAAACGGAAAATAACATCTTTCTTCTGTCACGCTTACCCAAAAACGAAGTGGACTTTCTGGATCTTCCCCATCACCTCGAGCTTTCATGGTAATGGATTGGGCTGCGTGCTGTATGACCAGTTGGACGTCGCTTGTGATGAGATAGTAGAGAAAGAAGAGAAAGTGGAAAGAAAACGGATAACGGTCGGTAGCCTGACTTGACTTTACACCTTATGGATGTCGGTGTAGTGAATGCCAATAGTGGGAACATCGGTGGACGGTTGAGATGGGTGCAACCTTGGGCTGCGGCGGTATTGGAAAAGACGGTTTGCCTCTGGATGAGGGTTCAAGAGAAATAAAAAAGAAAACGGTTAATGGTCGGTAGCCTGATTTGACTTTACACCTTACGGATGGCGGTGTAATGAATGCCAATAGTGGGAACATCGGTGGACGGCTGAGATGGTTGCAGCCTTGGGCTGCGGAGATATTGAAAAAGACGGTTCGCCTCTGGATGAGGGTTCAAGAGAAATAGAAAAGAAAACGGTTAACGGTCGGTAGTTTTCGGTACATCATTGGAAATATACGGTTTGAAGTCCTTGATGTGTATTCTGGTCAGTTTCTTGCCGGTGCGTGACCGGGGGTTGTAGATTATAGGAGAGAGAACGGCAGTGACGACGTACGGACCAGAGTATCTCGGTGCGCTTCCAGTTTAGTTTTCCGACCTAGGGCATTGACAATCCCTTGTCATTATACCTGTCTGGCCACAGCGGGAACAAAATAGTTTGGATGGAAAACGGCAATCGGTACGGTAGTGACCAGTTCTCCCACATCTCCAGCAAAGGGGGTCTTGATTAGAAGATCTCGTAGCGGTAGACGTAGAGGGACCGCCTCTGAAAGGAGTATTTCGACGGATTGGTTCAGGCAGTGTGAATTTCGGAGGTCTCTGGGCAGTTCGGGTACCAGTGGCGGTAGTTGTGGCGACTTGTGTCGACTGTGACGGCTGACGATGCGATGTCTGAACGATTGTGGTGTGTCGGAGACAGTGTCAGATCAGTAGTAGCGGCGGTTCGGTTGAATACAGTTCGGTATGTCTGCTGAACTTCCTGACGGAGTATTTCGACTTCCTTGATTTGGGCAATCAACGTAGCTATGTCGGTCAACTCGGCTCGGGGAATATATTGCCTGTAGTCAGGTAGTAAGTTTCGGTATAACCAATGGAGTTGTTGGTTCGGGATGAAGTCCCCATGACGGCGGAGAAGTGTTTGCATATCGGTAATGTACTTAGTAGCGGGTTCTTCAGGCTTTTGTAAACGACGACTGATTTCAGCTTCTCAGTCTTCGGTGTAATTTACAGGAAAGAAGAAAATCCGAAAATCTGTAGCAAAATCTTCCCATCTATTCCAGCGTGTGTGGTTGTTGCGGTACCATAGTAACGCTGGTCCTTGCAATAACTCTGGAAGAACAGGCAATAGTTGTTCAGGACGGAAGCCGGTGTATGAGCAGACTTCTTCTACTCTTTCTAAGAATGCAGCGGCATCTTCTTTACCATCAAATCGTATACCCCATTTTCTGATTTTAAGCGGATCTAATACCTGAGAGTCGGTTGTCGGCGGCGGTGCAGTAGTCTGTATTGTGGGTATGAACGTCGGTGGAAAAATGAACGGCTTGGATCGTTGCGGTTGCGGTGATGTACAGCCATCCTTGATGAATTTAACTAGACGTCGCTTCTTGTCATCAACGGTTCCAGTAGTATTCAGATGAAATTTACCTAACTCGGCATCTAATTGTTCTTTTCGAAGTTGATATATCCAACTCAGACGGGTATCGCTAGCTCCAGCAACCTCTGTTGGTTGCTGATCATGAGTGTTGCCCACTTGTTCCAGTTCTTTCTGTTCGCTGTCCAGCATTGTCGGTGTTAACCTTAAAATATGTTAAGGTGTACCGTATATCAGTTGAAAAGATGCTGGCGGTCGGTAAAAAAAAATTGTTGTTCGGTAAAGCGGTGATGTACGATGACGGTCGGAAATGTGACGGTGTACAGTGTATCTGTTGAAGAGATGCTGGCAGACGGTAAGCAAAATGTTTGCAAAGTGGTATTAAGCCTTGACAGTTGGTAAATGTGACTGTATTAAATGATGTTGATGCTGGATAATCGTTACAGGTGCGGAGCGGTATTCGGTAACGGTGTATCGGTTAAAAGATACTGGTAGATGATGAGCAAAATATTTGCAAGTCGGTATAATATTAACGGTTGGTATATGCAAAGATGTACTGGATATCAGGTATGCGATGCAGTAAAGTAAAATGAAATATTTTGTTTAGAAACGGTGTAAGTCGGTTATTCGATGCAGGCAGATGATAAAATAAAATAAAATATTTTATTTGAAAACGGTGTAAGTCGGTTAAGCGATGCAGTGGAAAATAAAATGAAGTATTTTATTTGAAAACGGTGTAAGTCGATTAATCGATGCAGGCAGATGATAAAATAAAATAAAGTATTTTATTTAAAGAACGGTGTAAGTCGGTGACTAGTAGTAGCGGTGTCAGTATTTGAAGAATTCTTTACGGTATGCTGTCCCAGACTCGAGTCTCCTCTTCAGGTTCGGATCGGTTGTATATAAACGGAGCAGCTAGGGATAGCTGCGTATGCGCACAGTTGGACTCCTGTGGCGCCTGCGTTATTCGGTAAAGTTCCAGCAATAGCAAAAAAAAATTGTAAATGGTGACATCGGTTAAGTTTCCCCAAAGCAAACAGCAGAATAGAAAAAAATGACAAAGTCCATTAAGTCTTAAACGGCTAGAAATTCAATTAATGCGAACCCATCAAAATTTCTAAGTTAATTTTTAGAATGGGATGATGCCAAAGTATCAACACCTCTTAGAATGGTCGGTCGGATCGCGTGCGCAGCAAAACTCCATACGATGCGGACGGTCCGTAGTAATGCTAGCAACCAAATATTCTGGGAACAGCCTCCTAACTTGGCTCCAGATTACTTCCACTCCTCGAGAAAAATGACAAAGTCCCTAAATCCTAAACATTCAAGAATTTATTCGATGAAGTCCCACACAAAAAAAAGAAATTTCTAAATTAAATTTAAACCAAGAAAATGTCAAAGAAACAACATCTCTCGGAACAGTCGATCGGATCGTGTTCGCAGCAATACTATTCGTTTCCCCAGGTTTCGGTACCCTGAAAACGATACCCCACACGCCTATTTGTGACGTCGGGTCTCTTAGTACGGCTTCGGAATTATTCGGACGGACTTCGGATTGCTTACAGGTACCACTTCTTGCTATGCAGGCAGTACAGGAACTGATAAAAATTCGCAGGCGGTCATGAAACAGTTAACTATGTACTCGGAAGTACTCGGATCGGTTCGGTAGTAATCGGAAACGGCTCGGTAGGGTTACAGATGGCGGTGAATGGTTTGAGCGGTATCTCAAATTTGCCCATTCACTTCAGGGTGCTGCGATGAACTGGCATAGATGGTCAGGAATGGCGGTGAACGGTACTGAGCGGTATCTCAGTGATCGGTAAACGATGAAACATGTTTTGAACGGCGTCTAGCACTGCGGACAATAGATTCCTAATGGTTTTAATGGAATTCGGTTACCCCCTCCACCAGGGTACATCTTTTTTCGAAACGGCTGGTCGGATAGTGATGAAACCAACGGCAATCGATCCAGCGTCCTTGAGTTACTATTAAACGAGGAGTCACTTGCCTGGTAACTCCGGACACCGGAGTCGGTAAATGTTCCGGGCAAAATTCGGGCGGTCGGTAAAAAGTGGTGCAGATGATGTATAATGGTACTGGTTATTGCCTAGTATGAGTCCTACTCGATCCAGACTCAAAACTTGGCTGTGGCACGCTTTTTCCCGGAACGGTTGGTCGGATCAGATTCTTAGTGGTGCCAAACGCTTCCTCGGGTTTGATTACCCTGAAAATGACTCCAAACTTGGTATTCTGTGGATTCGTGTCACTTCGGGAGACTTCGGAAATGTTCGGTCGGAGTTCGGTTTTTCGCTTAAAATTGCAGCCTCTTGGGATGGCAATACGGCGGAAAATTGCTATTAAATTGGAAAATTTCTTCAGGGGTTATTAAATGGTTAATAACGCCTTCGGGTGCGGTCGGATCGGTTCGGTAACGGTCGAAATTGGTTCCCTGTGTTCGGTTTAGTCGAAAATGATACCTCGCATGACTCTCTGAGTGTTTTGGTACTTTTCTGGTTGTATTCGGTGCCTGCCGAATGTGAATAAAATCTAATCTTTGATTATCAAGTCTAATTTAATTTTAATTAAGTCTATTTCGGTAAATTAGGTCTACTTTAATTTAATAGTCCCTGTTCGGGCGCCATTTTGTGACGAGCTTTCTCCCGGTTGCCTAGCGCATAGACAAGCGGAAGCGTCACTTTAGCGCTGAGCTGTATTTCGGTTAAATTCGGTTATCTCGAGCGCCACCTTTGCAATTTTTAGTGGGGCAAAGGTCCCACATTAGCCTCCTAAACGCAGCCTGTTGCAGTAGGGCTGGGATAGCTACAGTGGAGACACGGTATGTCCAGGGGTCTGGACGGCAGATTAGATTTTCATTCACACACAACAGTAAAACGCACATTTTAGAAAATAACAACATTTATTAAAATATATTAAATATTCAACAACAAACAATAATTATGAAAATAAATAAACGGTCAGGTACCAAAATACTCTTATAGAGTTCATAAAAAAATAATATCAAACTTAAGATATGCCATGTTATGAAAATTTTACAAGTAAAACTTAAGGTATTTCATTTCGGTTTATTTACAATTGAAACTATGAAAGCAAGTGAAACTATGAAAAGCAAATGAAGCTACGAAGACAAGGAATCAGGCGGTGAGAAGATATTAAACTACGGATTTTAATATTCTCTTATTAATTCGGTTATCAACAAAAACAAACCAAGCAAATAATGTGCAAAATGATAGTAGGCTTGGCGGTAAAGCGGTAAAACGGTAGTAAGCGGTACGGTCGGTTATAATAATAATAATAATAATAATAATCTTTATTTCTTCATTAAAAATATATATATATGTAAGAGTATACACACATTAAATGAAGAACGCGTCACATAAGGTAATACAAGCAATAGAAAAAAAAACATCTATACAATATATATAATACGGGACACTATATATAACACAGTCATGAACGTTCCTACACACAAATACTTGTAAGTCAGAGTGTATTTAAGAAAAATTCGTTAATCGTGTAACAATTTTTGGTGAGCAGTAGTTTTTTAAGTTTACTTTTAAAAATCTGAACACTACCAGAAGTCCTAATATCTACATCTAGTGAATTATAAAGTTTACACCCTTGACAAAGGAAACTTTTTTGATACATGGTGGTTCTGTATTGGTCAGGTATTAAAATGTTTTTCGATCTGGTTTCATGTGAATGTTTAACCTGATTACTAGAAAAAAACGATTTATGCTTATGGACATATAAACACACTTCCAGAATATAAAGACTCGCAAGAGTCAAAATTTTTAAAGTTTTAAAAGCATCTCTGCACGTCTCTCTGTAATTTAGGTTTGATAAGATACGGACTGCATACTTTTGTAATAAAAATACCCTGGCCACATTACTGCTATTACCCCAATTCACGATTCCATATCTAAGATGGGAATGAAAGTTGGCATAATAAAGAGTTTTAAGAACTTCCTGGCTGCAGTGTTTCGACATGAACTTTAAAGCATAGCAGCTTGTTCTTAGCTTAGTACACAAATTTTCTATATGGTGGGTCCACTTCAAATGTTCATCAAAAGTAACGCCTAATAATTTATTGGCGTCACAGGATTTTAATTCAGTGCCAGTATCATCAAAAAGTTTTAACCCTTCGGAATTATTATTTAATGTAAATTGAATGGTAGTGGTCTTCGTTTTATTCAGGTTTAATTTGTTATTGTGAGACCAGCGAATTATATTTTGGTAAACTCTTTCAGCAGTTACCTTAGTTTCCGTTAAATCATTTCCTGTGACTATAACGTTTGTGTCATCGGCATAACAAACCACATGAACATTTGGTATTTTTTGAAGGTAATTAATAATGTCATTGGAGAAAAGAATATACAAGAGTGGTCCCAGTATTGAACCCTGTGGAACTCCTTGTTTAATAACACATATTTTGCTTTCTGCTCCACCGGGCAGTCTTACAGATTGAGTTCTGTTGTCGAGATATGACGAAAATATTTGTAAAGCTGTTCCTCGAACGCCATATCGTTCAAGTTTAGTTATGAGCAACTGATGATCTACCAAATCGAAAGCCCGAGAGAAATCTATGAAAAGGCCTACAACGATTTTTTTTTTATCTAGGGCTTTAATGATTTTATGGTGAAAGTCACACAAAGCCGATTCTGTGCTTTTGCTAGTGGTAAAACCGTGTTGGGCGGGGGAAAGCAAGTGATTTTTTTGTAAATAACTTGACAACTGATCGTTAAGATGGAGTTCTAAGAGTTTCGAAAAACTACATAGTAAGCTAATGGCTCTGTAATTGTTATAGTCATTAGGGTCTCCTTTTTTATATAGAGGCTGAACAATGGCTCTTTTAAATTTGCTGGGAAATATGCCTTTTTCTATGGAAAGGTTTATTATATAGGCTATTGGACTGCTGACAACATATCTGCAATTTTTTATCAAATTATTAGATATGTTATCGTGGCCACTAGAGTTTGAAGATTTTAAATTACTTATCAGAAGTTCGACATCTGTAGAGGAAACTGGAGACAAATAAAAAGATTTGTGAAAATTAGGTACGTTAGATTCTAAGTAATCAAAATCGAAGAGAGCATTTACATTTGTGGGATTTGAAAAATGTAAATTAAAGTTGTTGGCCACCTCATCCATGGGCACCTCATTACCATCTTTTGTGATACATATATCCTTTGACACCGAGATTGATCCTTGTATTGTCTTTATTATTTTCCACATGGTTTTGGTTTTGTTATCTGAATTATAGATTTCTCGATCATGATATGCTTGTTTTGCAATCTCTAATTGATTACGATATAAATTATTTAAATAAGCACTAAGACCTCTATAATTCTCATTTAATTTAGATATATCACTGTATAAACTTACGAGATTTTTCAGTTGAATTAATTCAGGTGTGATATATTTATTCCTGTCAGATTTATTACTGTTACTAGTAAAACGTTTCACAGGGAAACTTAATTCAAAATAATACAGGATAGTGTCATAGAAATTGTCCAAAGCAATATTAGGACAATTCTGGGCAGTAACTTCAAGCCAACTTTCATTCTGCAAAAAGCTATGGAAACGAGACATATTTTCAGTGCTAAAGCTTCTCCTGTATACATGTTTTGTTTCTTTTCTTTTACTTCTCTGTTTCATATTAATGCAAAGTAATTGAGAGAAATGATCCGATAGGTACAAATCAACAACACAAACTTTAAAGTAATTAATATGTGTTGTGATCAGGAAATTGTCCAGACAAGTGCTGGAAACTGAGGTTATCCTTGTTGGCGAATTAACAGTTATAGAGAGGTTAAAACAAAAAAGCAGGTCTTTAAATAGTGTTAAATTAGTACTATGCCTCAAAAAGTTTATATTAAAATCCCCACCAATAATTATTGACCTATTGATATCATACAGATGATTTAGTAAACCATTGCATAAATTCAAAAACATGTCAAAATCTGCAGAAGGAGGTCTATAAATTACAACGATAAAGGTTTTGCTATGGATAATTTCAATACAGCAGCATTCCATAACACCTTCTTCGCAATATTCATTTATAGGGTGAACAATAACTTTGGAACTAAATTGTTTATTTTTATAGAGTGCTACACCTCCATGCTTTTGGCTCTTACGACAAAAACAGTCTTGTAAGGCAAAGTTGGTTAACTTTATTGCATTTAATTGATCCCTATTTTGCCAGTGCTCCGTAAGTAAAAGGAAATCACAGTTATATTTGTCAACAAGAACGTTATCTAAACTCAAAATTTTATTAGATAAGCACTGAATGTTTTGATGTATTATAGATATAGATTTATATTCCCGATCGAAAAAACTGAGAGGTCTCTGTGAGTTTATTATGAATATCTTGCACATTATCTTCATCATTAATAGCACATACATCGTTATCTTCGGGAATTTCAATGGTTTCTTTTGTTGGGTTACTCCACTTCACTTCTGTTGGTTTAATGTGTTTTAAGTTTTTATTTGCACTCAAAAATTTATTTGTCAGAATGTCTTTGACGCCAGAAATAGCCATTCGCGGATCACACACATCCATGAAATAGATAAAACCCTCGCTGTAGTAGTCTAGTCTTTGCACAAATTTTCTTAATGCATTATTAAATTTATCAATTTTTTTGTTTACGTAACCATTGAAACTGGAGTGTGGAACAGCAGTAAAAATAAAATTAGTGTTTGGGCAGGATTGCACCATAGAACTCATGTATTTAAAAGTTGGATATTTTCTATTAAAAAAGTCATTTGCACCTGCTGATATCAGGATGTAGTCATGGAGAGTAAAGTCCTGGGCAAAAATGCTGATATTATTTGTCACTTGATTATACTGAGCTCCGGGTTTTTTCAAAGTTAGGCAGCTAAAATCACTTTCTTTAAAGGCATTTATAGTTTGATAAATAATTTTTTTGTTTTCCTCATCACACAGGGTCAATAATCTTTTGTTAGGTTTGGTGTTTACTGCATTTACGAACATATCAGTTTTTCTATTTAGTAAAGTATTGTTAATGACATGAATATTTTTATTTTTATTATTTTGCACTTTTTTAGTTTGTGCTCCCGTACTATTTATATTTGAGATAGTCTGCGTATACACATGTTGACTTTGTTTCTCGTTTCGTTCAGCTGCAGATACACTTTTATTAACTTTAAAAAAAATTTGTTTGTGTACTTACAGTTTTTGTTTCTTTGCACATACTTTTTAATTCAAACTTTTTTTGTAAAATATTTATTTGTTCTTCTAGATTAGATATGATTTTTTCCTGTTTGTCAATTAATTCTGCCATCTCCTCTTCTGATTTCAACACTTCCTGCATAAATGCCTCTTTCTCTTGCTTTAGTTTTTGTATAAACTTATCCTTGACAGTACTGTCCTCCATAAGGTCACTTATACTTTTTTCAAGGTTCAAGATTTCTTCATCATTACCTTTGATGAAACTGTCCAATTCTGCAGCACAGCATATTATCTTATTATCCTTAATAAATTTGATTTGACTTCTATACCTTGGTAAACAACTTTTATGAAAAATACTATAACACTTGACACATACGTAATGTATAAAAAGTTTGCTTTTACAACATTTAAAACAGTTTATATTGGAGTCGCGTTTACTGTCACCCGTACTGCTCGCCATTATAACGAATATTACGTTTCTGTAACAGCAAGCAAGCAAGCAGTGGATGTTAAGACAGAACAAGTTAGCAGTAAAGCAGAAAGCAATTAAATTTTTAGCAAAAGCAAGCAACTATTTGTCGGACAGAATTTATCATATCTGCATACATGTTAGATATGAGTCGGCAGCATGTGGTGTAAAGAACTTGGTGAAATTGTGGAAAGCTGATACCGAATAAAGTGGTAATCGGATTCGGTATCAGCTCCCTTGGTAAAGATCATTCTGCCTGGACGGACAGCCAGAATTAATCTCCACGGTGTCGGTTCGGTTCGGATAGATTCGCCAAGCGCCTCAAACCGCATAGTTGAGTATCTCTAATTGCATTCGGATCGGAATTAAGACTCGCCACGTGTTTCTTGCCAGATGTACAGTGAAAAGGTGTATGTATCAAAATATAAATATAATTTATTCATTCAGAGTATCTCCTAGATTTTCCCCTGAACTCTCGGACTATAACAAATTACTGAAAATCATTTAAAACAAAATGAAACTATAACAGAGCCGGAAAACGGAGTTCTACCAATCCGGCAACATGTCGGATGTTGTCGGATATTATTTTAACCCAATAAATTATGAAACAACGGTTAAGTTAAAACAATAGGCTTTGGAACGGTTTTACACGGCAAAATTCGGTTTAATAAAAACAGAAATTTATGGACGGCGGGTTTCTATCATCCCAACCAACTTGGCGGATATTATTTTGCCTAAACAGCTTGAGACAAAATAATAATTCTCTCGAAATATCTTCTATGTCCATTTTCCCTTGGAAATTATTTGGGACATAGCTATCTGGATTAAATCTTGAGAATCTAACAGAGTCCCGATTGGACAAACATTAACAAGGAGAAATTTGTTAGGTCTATGATGTGCATCGGTATTTCGGAAAAGTATATTTACACTCTGATACATCAAATTTGAAATCGTTTTATAGTGTTATTGCTAAACCACGCGTTTCAATATTTTATTTCTTATCTGGTAATAGCGGATAAAAACGCCGGGCAAGAAACAGTTTCTTATCTCGGATCAGATAATTTATAATTGTACACTTCTCTAATATAGGCAAATCGGACCATGAATATTTAACAGAGATTTGCTAGTTTATCATGAAAATATTATTTATGAAGTGTATCAAATAAAATAAATTATGAATTTACACTGCTGATATACGGGGCACAGTTAAGTAAACTCTCACGGGGTGCTCTACGGCGGTCGGTCGGTCGTTGCGGTATTTTAGAACCCCCACGTGTTAATTCACTTAACTATTAAGATGAAATTTAATTTTGAAATTTACGGAAATATCAAGAAATGTTTTAAAACTTACATTGCTATTATATTTTGCGGCGATGGCAAAGACTATCGAATTACACACGTGGTGAGCGGTCGGTCGGTATATTAGATCCTCACGTGGTAATCCTTTAGGCTCGCAGAAATCAACTCTCGTTTCGGTGTCTGTTTGACTAGCTGGTTCCCCCAGAAAGTAAAATCCCCTCCAACTTGGTGTTGAATACCAAGTGGGGAATAATTTAACTGCGATTAACGCCATCGGGAATAATTTATCGGAATTAATTAAAATGTTATTTTAGAAAACTTCTCATCGCTGTGGAACCTTACATTATTTTACTACAGAAAACTACATGTCGCGGGCTAAACAGAACAAATTCTAATCTTTCGGCCGTAAGATGGGAAAAGTGGCGAAGTTTATGATTAAATTAAATAAAATTTTTGTCTGCAAAAATTCACTTCGTCACAAAATGCCGACGGGAAGTCAACAAGTGCGCATACGCGGTAGAAGCATCATCTGAAATATCCCTGCTACTTTACTTTCGCTTTGGACCTGGGTGATTTAAGATCGTTTACTTGTTCTTTAACGGATTTTCACGTTTATTTCTTTAATCCTTTGATATTTTGAATATATTTCATTATTAAATGACGTGATATTATTGAGTTAACATTGCTGTATAGTTATTTTTGGAAATTAAAGGATATTCCGTGTAATAATTAATTTTTATTAACGCACATGTTTGTATGATTTCCGCGTCCATTGGACATATGTTAACTCAATAATTATCGCGGCAATTTTGTATTTTGTGGCCGCTTGAGACACAATACCGTGGTGTTTGTCATTATTTAGATTATTGTGGACGAGAATTAAACTCGGAAATTATTCAAGGGATAAATTAAAATCTTGTTTCTTAATCGTGTGTAGACAATCTTATCTCATTAAAAGTCGAAACCTAAAGTCATTTTGTCGCATTTAGTTAACCTCGTGTTAGTACAAGAGGTTAAGAGATCATTTTTTATTAGTTAATTTCTTTGGGAGATTAAACCCATAATTTTGTTTGCTATATTTGTTACAGTATTAGTCTTCTTTCAGATAGTAATTCAAATATTTTCTCTCTAATTCTAACTAAATTTTGTTGTCTTTACTCAAATTTTTGTCATAACCAGTCAGCCATTTTGTGAACGCCTAAAATAGAGTAGCTTATTCATATATTTTCAGAAGTAACATTTTATGAATACTCAGGTTTTTGTTAAATTGCTAATTGTTTGGTTTTGCAGTGACCTTCGTCACTATACTTTTGTAGTTTTCTTGTATTTCTTTTTTCTCACAATTTAAAAATGTTTCTATTATCAACTGGTTTGGATATCAAAGTATTGGATATTGTTCCGACGCAGCGTCTCCTGGAAATCAGCGTTGTCAGGACCTGAATATTACGTCCTCTTTCCCGGGTACCCATGGCCATTTTCAGGACCAGACCTCGTCGGGATTCCACGTCTCCGCTAAGCTAAGTAGCCCAGATTTATGTGCAAAATTCAACTTTTGGTCAGAAGAAAAATTGTAAACCAGTTGATCGTTTCTTATTGTAATTTTTTTGTTAATCTTCAAATTTAATTATTTTTTTTAACTAAATTTTTATTCAACTAATTAAATCAAATTTTTACTATAAATATTTTTAATAATTGTAAAGTGTTGTAAAATTTTCAGTCCTATACTTATGTTAATTTTTGTTTTATATTTGATTTTGATTGGTTTCTCGCCCTGATAAAGTTTGCAAGAGTATTATTTACGGAATACGCTGCCGTCCAAATTTTTTATAGTTTATTAGAGTTTTGTTTGGTTAATATGACAAGCAAATAATTGTTCAAAAAAATATGTAACTCCTCTCGCCACCGAGTGACCCTCGACCAGCCCTGAGTTAACCGGTTGCTACTCATAGCTTTCTCAGCACCCAGCTGAGAAGTTGTGGTTACAATGTCAAGAGCAACGGTAAGTAGTACACTAATAAATCATAATGTATAAGTTGTAAGATAATTAACACTGAAATATAAAACCTGTATAAAATTGATAAAATAATTACATAAAAAATACAGAACATTGATATAAATGTGAACATTTAAAGTACATCAACAGTATATTTTTAATTATCTAAGCTCTAGAAGAGAAAACAAAACAAAAGATTGTTTTTTTTTCCGTTTTTAAATCTCGTCTAAAAATTTGTATAATAACTAAGCTTAAGACTTAAGAGTAGGTATGCCTCGACAAGCTGCTAAAATTTGCAACAGGGGAGGTGAAAGGGAAACTCCAGTGGGCGGTCCTTTAAAAACGATAAAATATTATTTTATGTGTTTATAGTACTATGTAGTAGTAAATAGAAATGAATGACCGCGATTCCACTTACGTATAAGCTCGAAATTAGTTCATGATTGTATATAAATTCTACCTGCCAAAGCTCAAAAGTTATGCCGACACCCGACACATCTATCCTATCATTCTAACCTAAATGCGTTTTTAACATATTATTCCTCCAATAAATACAGTATTTATAATTTAGACGGCTAGGTATTATGCTTCCCTAGAATTTTAATTTGTAATATGGAATATACGAGTATATCTATATTTTTGCATAATGGAAAAGATATTCAATAATTAGTAATCTGCATTAATTAATAATAATCGTCAATAAGGAAATATTAATATTAAATAAAAAGAATAAGAGTTGATGAGGTCCGATAAAAATTATAAACAAAAATTAGTGGTATGCAATATTGCAGCTACGGACACACGTTTCAGAGTTATTGCTCCTCATCAGCGTAGCATGGCATAAATAATATTGTTATATTGTTAAAAACAAGACCAACAAAGATAGGAAAGCACAGTATATTGTAGGTACTCTATTTTGTACCTTCGTACTTCATGTGCCATATATGAAGCGCAATAACTCCGAAATACGTGTCCGTAGCTGCAGTCTTGTTTGTTATTATAGTACTAATTCTTGTTTATAACTAAATGGAAAACTTAACATTTTAATGTTGTTTAGTTTTCGCATGTGTAAAGCTTTAGCTGTCACATCATTCAACAAATTCAAATTTAAACTCTTGGATCCTCAGGGGATTCCTCAGGACTTCTTGAATTTTTATTTTGTAGTCTCCCTCAAATAATGGTAGTTTACCAATAAACAAAAATTAGCAACCATTGTTAAAATCAAAAATATACACCACGCAAGTTGTTTTATCCAATAAGTGTTATGCGTATAGTATTAGTTATTTATTGGTCTAATTTGTCTATACGCGACATTCTTAGAAACTGTTAAACAGAAAAAAAGTTTCAAATAAAAAAGGTGTCTCCATCTTTATTTCTTCTCGGCATAGACTTAAAGGGTTTTCCGTTCGTTAACTGATCCTTGCAAATACTCACATTTTATCGACATGGTTTTTGAAAAAAAACGTATTTTTTACAATTATTAAAATTTGACCTTCATATTACCACAGTTCATTAATAAATATGTAGTGATGACATAGTAAAATTGAGATCCATTAATGTTTTCGTTTTTTGAATTATGGCAAGTTAAACAAAAAAATAATTTTAATTATTATTGTTATACATCCAATAGACGCCGAGAATAAGAGAAATGATTCGCAGAAAATCAGTGATAAGCAATTATTTATAAGCATTAAACGATTCAACGGATCATTATGAAATTCACTAGTTGTCTATCGAGAGGTAAATCACCGTCGGCACTCGTTCTCCGAACTTTAGGCAGACTGTCAGCAGCCATGACAGTGGCGGTCATATAATTTAAAGCCCCGCAAGTGCGGCTGGTTGGAGTTAGGCAGGCGCCGCAGGCAAGGCAGTCTCGGCAGTTTGTGTAATTTCTACAAGTGGTTGACCTCTCAGGTACTGTTTTGATAGTATATAGTATAAAATAAGAATTTCTTTACAACCCTAACCTGAAATTTGCAGACGTAAATGTAGCAAGCAAATGCCAATTTTTCGAAGTCAGTAACAAGTAAATATATCGAGAATAAATAAAGATTAAGGATAGAGGCAACCTTTTATTTGAAATTTTACTTTCTAGGAGTAGTAGTTCTCAATTTGACCAAGGAACTAGTGTTATATACTTAGCACATATCACATATTAGCACATATTATATAAAATAACTTGCCTGGTGTACACTTAGTTTTACGAATTATTATTCATATTTTCTTAAAAAATATATGGATGGGGAGAACTTACAAATTTGCTTTTATAGTAGACAAAAGTTTAATGATAGATGTTTTAAACTAAACCCCGCATCAAAATATCATTAATAACTTTAGACATAGTAGGTTATTTCTCAAAAATATGGATATCTCTGGTTTTACTGGTTAGATTTTAAAAATCCAAAGCATCAATTATTTGTATCAATGAAATTTAACAGTGCATTTTTTTAAAATACGAATGTCAGAGCGCTTCTAAAAATTTGCAAAATTTTGAAAGTAAAAAAGATGGCTAAAATTTGTATTCAAAAATGTTTTCTCTACAAATTTTTAAAGCAGAAATAAAAACCTGCAACTTGAGTCTTAGAACGTCTACATTGGTGCGCGATCTCAACAAGAAAATATTTTCAACATCGGTCCACATCACCTTCTGGACAATACTTTTAGCTCTGATTTGTTAAATTTTCACGAAGTTGCTTTTTTCTGGAAAATATTTTCGGGTTTAAAGGAGTAAGTTGGTTTCTCTGTTTCTTTTTACATTTTGAGCCTAGATTTCATTATTTTGACAGATCGATAGATAACTTTACTGCCGACAGTTTTTATCCCAAACATTTCTTTCTATTTTTTCCAGAAATAAAAGTTATTATGAAAAAATCCTGTTACTTGGTCTAATGCAACAAACTGATGTGTATGACTTGATGAGAAAATGGGAAAATGTGCGCTTTACTTTTGTGTTTCTAACTCCTTTCATTGCAAATCGCATCGCCCCTTATAATTCTATATTCATGTGTTTACGACAAGAACACATCTTTAAAATTTACTATCAATTGTATTGTCCAATAAACGTTTTCAAATATACCAGCATACCACCATTTTATAAAGAAGAATTGAAACACAATTACACATTATTGTTAGTGCATGGGTGGCTACATATAACTAGTTACTATAATGTTATAATTCCGTACTTGTAGTATAATCAAAGAGTAGAGTACCTGTTAAGTATAATAGTAAATTAATGGAATTTGGTATTTTATTGGGCGTCCCGTGTTATTAGAAATGATTTGGTTTAATTTCTTATTTCGTTCCCTCGTTATATTTTCTCATTCATAGAATAATTCTGGGTGAAGGGCGGAGCTTAAACAATAATAAATCCAGAGGGAGCTCGTATCAGTGTAACATTTGTTGCAAAATGTGCCTTTGCACGGTTCCGTGCTACACATGTTTTTGCAAAAAGTATTATGTTTTTTGGAAAAATAAAAATAGTACGATACACAGAAAACATGAATGAAGGTTTGTATCGAGTCCTTTTTCTCATATTTTGATTCTAAATATTTAAAAAAAAATCAGCAATTTGCTGCTAATTAAAACAAATCTTATTAATTAATGCCATTTTTTCTTAAAATATTAAAAAGATACAAACCTAGATTGATATGTTTTCTTCTATTTTTCGCCTGTACAAATTTCGTAACTGCAATGGTCTAATTATAATTTGTAGCGGACGGGGCGGCGTTTGAGAGTAATTTATTTCTGATTTTTAGACGGCATACCCACTCTTAAGAATGGAATTTTCGAAATCATAAAATTCCTTTAGACTGTAAAAACAATTTTTACAGAGGAAAGAGTTTAATGCCTTTTTATAGCCAGTAAAATTATTTATTTGTTTGATATTTCTAGGTAGGTTGAATATCACTGCAGGAATGAAATACACTTTTTTGGAAGTTGCTAGATTTATATTTTTTAAGTGTATTACACTTGAAGAACGAGTGTTATGATTATGGATGTCATTGTTTAGTTGAAATATATCTAAATTGTTTTTAACAAATAAAGCTGATTCGTAATACGCTAACAGTGGTTAAAATGTTGTTGTCGTTAAATATTACTCTGCATTTATCTAAGGAGTTAAGGTGTCCATTCCCTAGAAAGAGACATCCGATAGAGAAATATTTATTATTTTTGCCCATAACTTTTTTTCTTAGTACGCATATTTAAAAAAACTCTAAGAGTACCTAAGTAGAACCATCACAAGACTAATACTATGAATTTTAACTCAATAATTTCAGTGGTTTGCAAAATACCTTCGAAATAGTGATCTTCATTTCGATATTTTTTTATTGTACTTAAAAGGTGGGCCATTCGCGATTTACAAAATAAAATGTCACTAGATTTATTTCGAATAAAAGAATATATTAAATCTGTTGGTGTAAAAACTAAATAAAAAACTTGAAGTAAAAAGAAGTTATTAAAACCATTTAAAAATTTTAGATATCCAAATGCTTCCCGAATTGCTATCGAATCTTTCGTAAAATCGGAATCATCACTTACTGTAATTATCTCAAAAACTTCAAGCAAAGATTCCCGATGTTTTAAAACCGTGCTATCAATACGTGATTTGAAATTCTAACGAGTTTGCGCATTTCTCGGGATTTTACGTGAACAGACATCTTCAAGAACGCTTGTTCTTTTGATCGATTTTGAAAAAAAAACAGGAAATTCCGGAAAATGTGGCGAGAAATATTTTACACTCTTGCACACGGCCAACTGCATCTTGCAGAACTAAATTCAATCGATGACCGTAGCAATGAGTGAACAACGCTTGTGTAGCAATATTTTTCACTTGCGACTGTACGACATTACGGATGCTCCATCATAAGTTTGCCCGACTAATTTCTTTAGTATGGTTTAATTAGTGTGTAATCACTAGCAACATTTAAGGCTATCCAGGAACAATAGAAAAACAGTTACACGTCGAAAGTTTTTTGTATGTCTCCCCAATTTGGGTATTCGGTTGGGAAACTTTTGGATGGTTAAAATTTAGAGTGCCATGTCGATTTATGTAATTAATTTAACTGGCTTAATCCTTGTTAAAATGCTATTTGTTGTACCATTCCTACTAACTTTAGTGAGTAAGTTATAAGTTTTCTTAGAACGCTCATTGAGCTCAGGCCGGGTGATACAAAATATTGTATCGATTTACTTCTGTGATACTATTTATGACTAGAAGAGTTTGTTTGTTTTTTGTAACTTCGAATGTTAATAGATTATTTGTTTTAGTAGTTGTTTAATTTCATTAAGCTAGCACTCTTTAAACTGGGATAGCCCGGTGTTTCCTTATTTTGCCGGGCCAATTTATGGTTTAAAGTGAGCAGAAATTGTTGTATTAAGTAATTGTTTTCCAGTAACTAAAAATAGGGTGGCGTCCAACTATCGTTTTTTGTTGAGCCTTGTAGAGATGTATATTTATTTGTTGGTAATTTCCTGCTATTAAGTATTTGCCAAGGTAAGTGATAACCAATATTAAGCAAAGCCATCAATGGTAGTCTGCCCCCTGAGGTATTATGCTTTATTTTGAGTTATAATTATGATTGTGGATTTAATATAACAAAAAGGCAAGGTTATACACCAACAGATTTAATATATTCTTTTATTCAAAATAAATCTAGTGACATTTTATTTTGTAAATCGCGATGGCCAAACTTTTAAGTACAATAAAGAAATATCGAAATGAAGATCACTATGTCGAAGGTATTTACAATAACACGGTTAGTGTTCTAGGTTAACCGTCAAAAAAAGAAAAGTTAATCTTAATCTTCCAGGAAGCAGTAATGAAAACTTACAATATAAACGTTTGTTCATATATTTATATTTGACTCTTAATTCTCTATCCAGGCATATATAATTTTTGAACTAACTGCGGCGTTGTCACGTTATTCCACAGTTTCTGGTAAAAAATGCATTTGCTGCGTTCAAGAGTAAAATCTGTAAAAAACGCATTTTTATAAATTGGATCGTCATTTCATTTCCAATGTTAGTCAAGGCAATGTACTAATTTCGATGCTTCTCATCGAACCTATTTCTACAGGGTGTTTTTCAAGATGATTCAAGTTTCTCCATTTTTAAGCTACCATAACTTAATTTTTTTAAATGAGCCCATGTGTGTTTTTACTTAAAATGTATCAGTGTTCAATTGCCTATATTCCTGTCAACTTGATTTTTCCTCTACTTTTTCAAAAAACCATCGGTAGAAGGTTACAGGTCTACAAAAAAAATTGTCTGTCTTTGCAATCAGACCCATGATTTTCTAAGCATTTTGATTCGCTGAAACCAAATTTGGCAAAAAAAAAATTTTACCCTATCAATTTTTCTCTCCATCCCCATATAAGTCCCATAAACTTTTATGGAGAAGATTCTTTGAAAATCAATTCTATAATTATTTTTTATGACTTTTGTATGGGTTTTTTGGGCCGCTGACCACGAATCTGAAGTCAAGAATAAATTTCGACTTAATGGCAGCTGTCAACAAGCTGTCAAATTTTATCAAGATGTAAACAGTTGATATGTATATTATTAAGTTCATTGGGTTGCTGATTACGATTCTGAAGTTAAAAATGAATTTTGACGTGATTACAGCTGTCAATAAGCTGTCAACAAGCTGTCAAGTATCACCATGATGTAAAAACTTGTACTGATACAAAAGGTCTCTTGTGAGCAAGAAACTGCTGACGTCACTTGTTTCTCTCATGTCAATATCCTATGTGAAGAAAACTAGAGCTTAGATGTAACGTGTTTGTATATTCTTATTGGCTAAGTTAACATTTAATTCCCATAAAACCCACAGAAGTGCTGGAAAATTTCTGTTTTAGAGATATTTTTTTAAAAGAAATGTGTGCACTTTCACACGTTCGTCCATTTTTACATACTAACTTTATTTTTCTTAAAGATCACTTTTTTTTTGGAGGGCCCTTTTGTTCTCTGAATGATCTGATACGGGATTTTCTTCTATGATTCCTATTTTGCTCCTCTCTCTTCAATGACCAGATCATTCAGAGAACAAGAGGGTCCACCAAAAAAAAAAGAAAAAGTGATCCTCAAGGAAAATAAACTTAGCATGTAAAAATGGACGAACGTGTGAAAGTGCACAAATTTCTTTAATAAAAAATGGCTCTAACCCCGCAATCTTCCTTCACTTTTGTAGGTTTACTTTTATGGGAGTTAAATGATAACTTAGCCAATGAGAATATACAAACAAGTTACATCGAAGCTCTAGTTTTCTTCACATAGGATGTTGACATGAGAGAATCAAGTGGCATCTGCATTTTCTTGCTCACAAGAGACCTTTTGTATTAGTACCGCGAAGAATGCCGTAGGCGGTGATATCATACCACATTTGTATTCAGATTTTGTTGACATGAGGAAATCAAATGACAATTCCATACCATATTATAGAATGCGATATTTTGAGATCAACTTCATCAACTTCGGATATGTATTGAGTGACCTAAAAGAGTTGTGAATATGCACTTCATATCAATTTTTCACATCTTGGTGATACTTACCAGCTTGTTGACAGCTGTTATTACGTCAAAATTCATTTTTGACGTCAGAATCGTAATCAGCAACCCTAAAAACTTAAGAATATACATATAATATCAACTTTTCACATCTTGGTGATACTTGACAGCTTGTTGAGAGCTTATTAACAGCTGTCATCATGTCAAAATTCAACTTTGACTTCAGAATCGTAACCAGCAACCCAAAAGACCTAATAATATACCTCTAATATAACCTTTTCACATCTTGGTGATACTTGACAGCTTGTTGACAGCGCATTGACTGCTTTTGGCAGCTTATTGACAGCTGCCATCATGTCAAAATTCATTTTTAACTTCAGAATAGTAATCAGCAACCCAAAAAACTTATTAATAGACATTTAATATCAACTTTTTACACCTTGGTGAAATTTGACAGCTTGTTGACAGCTGCCATCAGGGTTGGCAAAAATTGCGTTTTTTTAATTTTAATCAAAACACATGTTTTTTTTTTTATTTAAAATAGTTCAATGTGTTTTAGACATGGATTTTTAATTGTTGAAAAAAAACATGTTTTAAACAATAAAAAATGTTTTTAAACTTAAATTTATACGGGCGCTTCGACCCAACACATTGTTTATTCTATAAGCCATGCCCATATTGCATCATAACAAGACGAGGGCTATACTTGACAACGTCTCGGCCAATTCGGTGTAATAAATACGTCAAGTTGTCAATAGTGCAATAATTTTTTTGGTGATTAGTTATTGAGTACACAGGCATATAAAAAAAAGTCGAGTTGGAGAAGGCAGACCTAAGTAATCCCATGAATTCTGACCTGCTGAACACGAATCCGATGTCCGTTTTGCCCGATTGGCTCTTGCATTCTTCCTAACCTCAAAAAACACCGTAAGAATGCCCGAAAAAATGAATATCTGAAAAAATTCAGGGGTACATAGGATGGCAATAGAAATCGAATGGCGCAAACCAGACATCCCTGCGGTCCTTCGTTTTCGAGATAGAGCAGCTCAAAGTCACCGGAAGGAAAAAAATTGTTTTGTTCGCAATTCTCGAGGCTCTATATCGGAAACCAAAAAAGTCTATAGAATTCTAGTTTGCGCCATTCGATTTCTGTCGCCATTCTATGTACCTCTGAAATTTTTCAGATTTTTAGCTACACTCTCATTTTCTCGGGCATTCTTACGGTGTTTTTTTTTTGAGGTTAGGAAAAAAATACAACAGCCAGTCGGGCAAAACGGACATCGGATTCGTGTTCAGCAGGTCAAAATGCATGAGAATACATAGGTCTACCTTCCCGCACTCGACTTTTTTTTTCTATTAATCGTTTAAAATGAACTCTTAAGAAAATAAATAATAACGGTATATCTTCTATATGTATAATAGTAACATGTTTCGTTCGTTGTACTTATACTACCATATTATTATAACTAGTTGTATTGCATTACATAAAAGTTCATATTTTTTTATTTTATTATTTTTTTTTACCTTATAAATACAACGATGTTCCGAAAATTATCCATCAAACATACTGAAAAAACGCATTGAAAAAAATCATGTTTAAAACAGGTTACTGTGTTTTAAACACTTAAAAAACATTTGTTTAAAACATTTTGTTTTAAAACTGTCAACCCTGGCTGCCATTAAGTCGAAATTTATTCTTGACTTCAGATTCATGATCAGTGACCCAAAAAACCCATACAAAGGTCATACAAAAATAACTACAGATTTTTTTTTCACAGAATCTCCTCTATAGAAGCTTAGGGGGGTTATATGTGGGTGTAGAGAAAAATGACGGGGTAATTTTTTTTTCCAAACTTGGTTTCAGCGCATCAAAATACTTAGGAAATGTTGGGTCTGATTCCAAAGACAGACAATTTGTTCTTGTAGACTTGTGAATTGATTGCAGGAACATTTTCACTAAAAACAGACATGTGTTTCCATTTCAAGAAAAATTGAGTTATAACAGTTTAAAAATGTAGCAAGTTTATTCGCCGTGGAAAACACCCTGTAGAAATAGGTTCGACTATGAAAATTCTTAAAATTAGTACATCGCCTGGACTAACATTGGAAGTGAAATGACGATCTAATTTATGAAAACACGTTTTTTACAAATTTTGCTCTTGAACGCGATAAATGCTTTTGGAATAACGTGACAACGCGGTAGTGCTAGTCCTAAAATTATATATACCCCTGTAAGTGTCAAATATAAATATATGAAAAAAATGTTTGATATTCCATTTAAAAGAATCAGCTATTAACTTGCCTCCGCTATATGAAACACCCTGTCGATTTGAAAGCAATTTTATAATGTGCCACTTTTGACCTCCGACAATTCTTATCTGAGACTTTTTTTTATTTCAAACGGTTGAGGAGTTATTGACCATCCACACACTAGTGACTCGCCCTGTATGTCATTATAACTGATAATGTTGATTTAAAATGAATTCAATTGAGATACTTACTTAGTATTGAAAAATCAAAAATTACCTAGATATATAAAAACATATATGTTCTAATTCATAGATTTAGCCTGTGCTTATAGGCCTTAAGGTAATTAGAAACGAAGCAGCCATGAGGGGATGAGGGCAAATAAGAAGATTTCGTTTCGTTCATTTTTTTACTAACTAGAAGACTTTAATTTAAAAAAAGGCATCCATGTATTCGGATTAAGAAAACACACACAAAAGAAAACTTTAGTTGAGGGTGTATCAGGGTTGCGGGCAAATTAGGCCTGGCCCCCTACATCTTGACGTCAGTTTTATTCATGTATTCGATGACTTGAGAAAACATGAAAAATCGTGACCGGATGTGACGCCAAAATTCTATGACGCGGGCAAAATTTATGATGCTTATATGAAAAGTGGTTTACTGTACGTCTGTGGGTAGTACTTACTCACACAAAGTTTTCCATGTACTTATCCATAGGAAATCAGTACACCTGGCTCTCCACCTATGAGATTTGGTGTACAAGGCGTGTGCACTATTTAACAGCTGCCAGGATTGGCAGGAGGGCATACAACCTCATTCTTCCAAAGCAATTGAAGTGAAATTAATTTTAGTTTGCTCATTTAACTTTCCTGTGCTTTCAGCTATTGAAATAAACACTTTTAAGTATAGTTTCCATTATACATAGGCAATTACGTGTTTTGTACAACAACATTTCCTTCGATTTGGCGAGATGCGTATTGTTTACCTATGTGTACTTAGTTATTTTCTTCATGTTTAAACAATTTATGAGACTGATTTTATTATTATGTATAGAGCATATTCAGATTATTTAAGATTTAAATGCTGTTAATTATTCTTTAATCAATTTACGGCAAAAAGCCGTTATGGTATGTGTTTGTTCAGCCGAATACAAAGGACAATGTTCAAAATAGGCGATTTTTGACCCCTTGTGATATTTGTCCTCTCTTTCTGTGCCTACGGAATTATAAACAGACAAACGATATTTAAGAATGGCACAACAAAACTAATTTTTCTGGCAGTTTCACAGGCTCAAATAGAACAAATGTGATAACCTACTACCAAACAGAATTAGGCTCGGCTAGCCAGTTTTGTAGGAGGCAAGTGCTTGGGTAAGAACCAACGACAACTTAAATGATAAGACCAAGAATGATTCAAATATTTAAAAATAACGAAATGTTTTAAAGTGTTGAAAAGGTTAATTTGGATGTAAAAATTTAGAATTTCGTATGCAAAAAAAATCTCAAAAGTGTCTTGGGCGCCAGAACCTAAAGGAGGAACGAAAAAGGAAGATACGTCACAAACACAGAAAACACGAGAGGTAAAATTTTAAATCGATTTAATATCGACAGAACTATAAATCACGAGTAGCGTATAATGAAGTTAGTAACGACAATTACATTTAGTTAGTACAAACCGAGACATGTAGTGTAAATGTACTTGGCAATAAATGAAAATCTACTAATAGTGCTGTTGCCCTAGGTCTATCGCGTAGCACATCCGGTATAATATTAATTTAAAAAATACAACATCATACAAGTTTTCGTATGGATGGCTCTCTATTGCAACATCTAGGTTGATAACACGTAAATGTAGACAAAAATTTTATTTAAAAAACATCCCGGAATGCGGTAAATAAATTTCACGAAATTTAGATAGAATATTTATTGGAACAGGTGAAAACCAATATAAAGTTACTTAGCTTGTAAACATTTCCTCATGTCAGCATAGTTGTGGCACCGATAATCTTCGAACCTATCACAACATGGACGCCATGTTGCCAAAGTACTTGGAGGGGACGGCCTTTAGGGAAATCTCGAAATGTATCCTATTGCATCGATACTATTCTCCACGATTAAAAACCCTTAAAGACCTTCATCAACTCTTATAAATAGTCGTAATCGTAATAATATCTATAAGAAGCAAACGTAGGTGCAGACAGTAAGGATGGTGAATTAGCAGACGGCCATTAGTTGCAACTGGCGAATATTCGTGTAAGTGGTAAAAAATAATGCACAAGCCACATACAAAACTGCAATTACTGTAAACGGTGAGCACCTAGGCATGAAACGGCCAATATATTAGACAACTATTACATGTATATAGTCAGGCAGCGAGGCATTTAATCAGGTAACGATGCATTTAAGTAACTAGGTACACCCCTCGGCAACAATTTATGTATTTATGCAACAATATAAGTACTCAATCCATTATCTAAAATGCCAATAGGAAACACATTAAAGTCTACTCATAGATTTAAATTGAGACAAGCTAACTTACATCCAAATCTTCCAGCTAAGTGATTGAAATAATATTCTAAGACGAGCGTTTACTAACACTTGTACCTTGCTTGAAATATGGTAGTATAGAGACCCTACACCGGTTCTACACGCGGTCACCAAGCTAACTTTCTTGATCGCGGTAGCGACATCTGGCTTCCAGGCATACAACCTACTTTGACTGAGGAAAGTTTACTGTACAGCAACACTTGAGACATCGATAATCGTTATTTAATTCCGTAAGGTGGAATAGCACAACAATGCTGTTACACCCTCCGGGCAAGGAATGTCGACACCAAAATTTGATTCTTTATGGTTCATAGAAACAGAAAATGCATATCAGACACCTTAATTTTCCAGGGAAAATTAGTATACTACCTTCAAAGTATAGGATCCACCCTCAGATCAGCAGTGGTAATGTAATACGCGTTGCTCATTTTCGAAAGAAAAGTACTTGGCAAGATTTTTGGAGCAGTCTGTGAGAACGAGATGTAGAGACACAGATACAATTATGATTTGTATAATATACATAAAAATAATGTCAATGGGAAAGATAGAGTGACTGAAATAAAACTCACCCGTCTGCGATAGGCAGGACACGTGGCACGAGTCCAAGAAAATAATCTGATAAAACGGGTTTTTACTGCTCAACCAGTGGGGGTAGAAAACAGGGCAGACCCAAGCGTAGGTGGACTGATGATATATCGGTGGATGCCAGGAACGTAGGTGCTCCAAATTGGAAAAACAATTCGCAAACCAGAACAGAATGGCGAATTAAGCTTAAGAAAGTCATGGCCCTAGAAGAGCTGTAGCACCAAGATGATGATGATGATCTTCTACTTTCTGTAGCTTTAACTTCCCAACTAACAAAGTTGTAAATAAATTTAAAATAATACTACAATTTTATTTTATTGCTGTTAAATTATTGCTCTGCAAAGGCTATTTTGTTTTTTAATACCGCCAAAGTGATTATTTAGTCTTCGCAAATAAATCATCTTATAAATAAGTGCTAAGAATGTTCTTACAGCTAAATTATAAAACATTTTGTAGAATTTATTTTTCGCTGTTTTATGAACATCTATACAGCAATTATTAGAGAATGTTTTAGCTCACGGAACAAAATTGATTTATAACGGATTTATAGTTTTTATTTTACCACAAATAAATCTAATACAAACATTTTGTTTTCACTCCATATTTTAAATTTTGATAAATATTCGTTATTTCCATTGTACATTTGCCACATAATTCACAGAATGATTTCCTTCGCAGCCGAAAATCGCTTTGCTGTTGGCGAAACGAAGTCTTAATCAGTTAACATTTATTTCATTTTTACTAAATATGTTGTTACTTATGCCGGCATTTAACATATAATCTATATACTTTTGTAATATTTTAATTAAACTATTTTGAGAATTATTATTGTCTGTAAAACACTTAAATAATAAATAACTTATGTTGTTGTTGCTGTACATAACGAAAAAGTATCAGTGGAAATAATAACACATTGCTTATAAAAATTGTACCACCAACTTCTGCCCCCAGCAGGTTAGGAAGTTGAGGTTGCCCGGTTCTCGTTTAGTTTGTGGAGACTGGGTCGTGGTTCGGAAATGAGCAACATGCATGAATTTTAGAAATGCAATAATTTATTATTTTTTCGTTATATATGTTATATAAGTGGAGAAAGTAATGAAGAAAAGGTATAAAAAAAATGTGTAGCCCAAAGAAACGACTTTGAAATTCAAAATTTTATGGGAACATATCCACGTGACTGAAAACACCACGCTATTGGTCTGACGTCATTCGGCATAATGTCTAATGGTCGTCTATCTGCCAAGGGGTTAAATCGTAAATTGTTTTGTGTTTTGTAAATGTGTATTGATATTTTCATAAAAGAAATCATTCATTTATTTATTTATTTTAATTATTAAGTGGTAAAAATGACGGACAGTGGGTTTTTACGGGGCCAGAGTGACAATTTGCCCGTTGTTGATGTGTTTATGATGACAAACTTTTTTGCTACTAATACTGATTTTATTAGTGCAGAAATTGGAGGTACTAAAGCAACAAGGTATGTGTCATTCATTATTCTAAACATGAATTCAATTGTGCCCATTTTTATCCTTTTACTTAGAACAAATAATTTATGTACCTAACCTCAAAATAGGTAAACAAGGCAATGTTTTAATGTTATATTAATTAATATTTTTCATCTTAGAATGCTTTACTTTTTTATATAATAAATACCTCCCGTCACTTACTAAGTAAGAATTTTTAGTTGGTTGGTACATTCATAGTAAAAATAACTGTTGACATACATAGGTATGTATAAATTTATAACTGGATATGTAGAACGTCGAGAAGTTACATTATTCCCACCGTTCTTATACATTTATACATTTTAATTCAACGTTCCTTTTAACAGAAGTTAGTAAACTTTTGTATTCCTATAAATAGGAAAGTGACCAAATTCACCATGATATGTAAACAAATTATCACAATAATATTAGGGTTAGGTACATATTTTCATAATATTAGTATAAAATAATTAGTTTTAATGGATAAATTTACATCAAAATGATCCTGGCAGCAATATAATCTTGAGGATGACTATAATTCTGCATTTCGGTCGTCTCGTCTCATAGTTCTGCACCATTTCTTCCTAACTTTATCGCGTCTAGGCACATTAAAAAATAACTTTTCTGGAGTTTTTATTGTACTTAGTATTTGTACATTTGGGCACAATACAATATTTATAGCTACTTTTCTTTGTATTTTCCACAACACAACATAAATAATGTGTACACATTCGCAATCACAATACGTTTTCCGTCGGTGCGATGTGCCCAATGACGTCACACACAAGTAGCGCGGAAACTTCTCCGTTTAAACGCAGTTAAATTGACAGCTGCAGTAAATAATTTTTTTAACCTTTAATTAGAACATAAAACACAAATAAAATACTGGAAAAATAATGTTTTTTAGTGATCTATTCATCTGTGATGTTTAAAAAAATTATGCATTTTGCTCATTATTCAGAAAAAAAAATATTTGTAGGTTAGGCGCCAGTAGTCATATTAAAAAAGCATCTACAACGTACTTGTCTAACTGTACGACTGTGACTACTCAGAGATAATTAAAATGTCATAGATACTTATACAATTCTCACATATAAACACACTACTCTGTTAAATATATCTGGTTTATTGACTCTATTATATTGAAATGATTTGATTTTAATTAATTTAAATGTAAAACCTTATGGTTGGATGTAGCTACCTTACAGAAAGTTTAATTACATATTTTAAATAATTATGGTTAGGTTGAAGACCAAAAAAATACAGAATATGACAATTTATCGTTAAGCTGTGATTAAATAATTAAATGTAAAAAATTAATAAATAGCTGAAGGCAATATATATGTTATATTAGATTTAAGCACTGTATTATATAATAACCTTTGTATAACCGTATTATTATTTAAGTTCTTATCAACACGTTCACATAAGTAATTTAATACTTTCAATAACAAATTCATTTCTTTATTTCATATCATTCTTTATCTTTGTAATTCAATACCTTAATATTCCAAATTGCACGTTCTAGCTTAGGTTACTTTTGTGAAACCCTGATGTGTAGATTTAGTTTTGTTTAATTTGCATTTTATGCACACGTTATAAATACAACTGAACGACGCCTTCGAGTCAGTCTGCATCGTTCAGTTAACTCGACATATTAATTTTACAAAGAGCCATAGTCTCTCTTGATATTTTTATTCTTAGTAATTCATGTTCTAACTTTGTTAACTTCTCCATTAAGAGCAATGCTCGGAGGTTAACCATCAACTAGTTTTAAGTGTTTAAGTTGTAAATCAACTCCAGTTTGTATAATAATAAACATTGTCTTGTGCAAATAAAAAAATTGTTTTTAAAAAGTGAATTCTACAAATCCAGATCTAACAATTGGCGCAGTCGGTAGGATCCGCAGCAACTCTACCAGAACAAGGAACCAGAGCCTAACTGGTAGTGGTGGATCTCAATCCTTCAACGGAAAACGAACCTCAAACCAAGAAAACCACACATTCAAGAAACTTAGCATTTAAGAAGAAACCAACCCTAGCATTTAAGAAGAAACCAACCAAAGCACTCTTAAGAACAAAACACAATCCCGCAACTAATGAAAACCTTTATGTAAGTACTTTTAACAATTGAATCATAAGTGCATCGAATTTTATTCTCATTTTTATTTTTAAACGCGAAGTGTTCTATTGTCCAATATCTCCTACCTCCAAAAAATTTTTTTTTTTTCTCTCAAATTTTAAATAACTAAATTGTAACAATGGCTCAAGAACAGGTTGAAATAGCTCGTGAACAACAAGAAATTATTCGCGAACAGCGTGAGCAAGTAATAGAACCATATAAATTATCGGAGATATTCTCCATTGTCCCAGAGTTTGATGGAGACCAAATTTTATTAAACACCTTTTTAAACGCTTGTGATCATGCACAACGCATGGCAGTCGGAGACCAGCGTATTTTTTTGACGCTTCACATCAAAAACAAGCTTCGTGGGCGAGCTGCTCAATTAATCAATTCTAGGAACCCAGCCACTTGGGTAGAAATTAAACAGTTACTGGCAGTTCATTTCGGTGATTCCAGAGATTTGACGTCGTTAATTCAAGACCTGCAACGCGTTAAACAATTGCCAAATGAATCCGCTTTAACTTTCTTCTCCAGGTTGCAAACGCATAACGCTAAAATGCACGCCGCAGTGCAAAAATCACGATTAACTCCAGATCAGAAAGATGCACAGTCTCAACTCGTGGAGACTATGACTCTAAACACCTTGCTTACCGGGCTAGAACCGCGGTTAGGTCAAATTATAAGGGCTGGAAACCCCGATACTATGCTCGAAGCTTCAGCACGAATCAAACGAGAGCTTCAACTCTCCTATTTTGAGAATCAAAAATTCAATAAACCAATTACTAATCCCCGAGATAATCAAGCCCCAGTAAGGAAACCTAACGCTACAACACCTTTTCAAAAAATTTGCGCGTATTGTAAAAAAACCGGACACGTCATGAACGAATGTCGTGCACGTCAACAATCACCGCAATACCCGAATTTCACCCCCCAAAATTATTCAAATTTAAATTTCCAAAGACAATATGCTGCCCCGCAACAACCGCAACAGCAGCAACAACAACAAAGGCCATTTATACAACAGACATTCCCCAATCAAAATCAGAGGCCCACTCAATTCCCTAATAGACCAAATCAGTTTCAACGACCGTCTGTAATACAACCAAACCCAAACTATAATAGGAATGCCAATCAACCAAGAACTCATCATATTAACTATCCGGCACAATATTACTCTAACGAGGAATATCAAGAAGGTGCATATAATCCAGAGTTTCAGGAATTTCCATCTAATTCACAAGAAACTTTTTCTGAGGAGCACTATCAATACCCCGACAACTTTCAGGATTTTCAGCTAGGCCCTCAAACCCTTCACGACCCCCCGAATTTCGAGAACCAATACCCCGAAACTTTGACGGAAGAGAACCCTATTCAATTCCAGGAAACAATTTCAGAGATCTACAACCCAGTTGCAGACCTCTCGTCCCAAATTCAGTCCATGAATCTAGACGACTACAACCCCAATCTGAACTTCCCCGAACAAATTTTCATCTAAACTCACTTCTAACCGTCAAGTCCAGAAACCTATTCTATATTAAAGATATCACAAAAACATTCAAACTTCTCATTGACACGGGCGCGGGAATCTCTATTTTTAAAGAAAAGACCGCCGCAAGAATTCCTAACAAATTACAGGAAAATGCCGTTATTCAAGGAATAACTAATGAAAAAATTTTAATAACAGAATCAAAACTTATCCCATTTAAACCCGGCGACCCTCACAAGGTATTCATTCATAACTTAGATATAGAATTCGACGGATTACTCGGATCGGACTTTCTAGATCACTATGATTGCACGATAGACATAAAAAATAGACAACTTATTACTAATTTTAAAACTGTACCCCTGTTCAAAGCAGGCGAGGAAGACATCGAAACACCGGTTATTAATAAGAATGTACAATACCTGCACTCTAACGACAACCTAATAAAAAACATAATCTCTATTCAACCACGTACAGAACAAATTTTTAAACTAAAATGCGATTTAAGAAGTACTGACGCTATACTGCTGGCTCAGGAACAAGAAAAAGTCAGATTACCCAATGCCGTAGTTAAAGTAAATGAAAAAGGTGAATTTTTAACTTCCATAATTAATGCAAATGCGATACCTAAAACTATCGATTTTCACGACTTAAAATTAGAACCAATCACTGAATTTGAATTAACCTGTAATGTCAATATTTCAAACATCAATGCAAATGACTTTCAAAATAATACCAACAACAGACTGTACGAAATTGAAAATCAATTACGTTTGGAACATCTCAATGACGAAGAGAAGGAATCGATCGTAGATTTATGTCTAAAATTTTCGGACATATTTTACTTAGAAGGCGACTCACTAACTTTCACGAATGAAATAAAGCATTCGATAGATACTAACAACGCTAAACCTATCTTCACTAAATCGTACAGATACCCGCAAATTCACAAGGACGAAGTAAAACGCCAAATGACAGAAATGCTCAATCAAGGTATAATTCAGCCGTCCATCTCACCCTGGTCCTCCTCAGTGTGGGTTGTACCAAAAAAGCTTGACGCCTCAGGCAAGCAAAAATGGAGAGTTGTGATTGACTATCGTAAACTCAATGAGCTGACAGTTAACGATAAGTACCCATTACCCAATATTTCAGATCTCCTAGACCAACTAGGAAAGTGTGAGTATTTCACTACTTTAGATCTCGCGTCTGGCTTCCACCAGATAGAAATTGACAAAAGCGACATTCAAAAGACAGCATTTTCAGTCGAAAATGGTCATTACGAGTTCGTTCGTATGCCATTTGGTCTAAAAAACGCACCCTCCACTTTTCAGCGCGTTATGGACAATATTCTTTTAGGCATTCAAAACGAACGCTGTCTCGTTTATATGGACGATATAATCATATACTCACCCACCATCCATGAACACATTTCTAGGCTCACCGAAGTTTTCAAAAAACTAAGAAAAGCCAATCTCAAAATCCAGCCAGATAAGTGCGAATTTCTAAGGAAAGAAGTAGCTTATCTAGGTCACCTTATCACCCAAGACGGAGTCAAACCGAATCCTTCGAAAATTGACTGTATTCGAAATTTCCCCGAACCCAAGACACAAAAAGAGATTAAATCCTTTTTAGGACTAGCCGGTTACTACAGGCGCTTTATCTCTAACTTTGCAAAAATTTCAAAACCTCTCACTAAGCTTCTGCAGAAAGACATCCCGTTCAATTTCGACTCGACTTGTAAAAATTCTTTTGATGAATTAAAAACCGCATTAACGTCAACCCCTATTTTAATATACATAAACTTTCATGAAACCTTTCTGTTAACAACCGATGCTAGCGCGTACGCTATCGGAGCCGTGCTTTCGCAAGGACCTATAGGGAAGGACCTTCCCATTGCTTATGCGTCACGAACTTTGTGTAACGCTGAAACAAAATACTCTACTATCGAAAGGGAGCTTCTAGCTATCGTATGGGCAGTTAAACACTACAGGCCGTACCTTTTCGGACGAAAATTTAAACTCATAACTGACCACCGACCTCTGACTTGGCTCTTTTCTATAAAAGATCCCGGCAGTAGGCTAGCACGTTGGCGCCTTAAACTCGAGGAATATGATTACGAGATCATATACAAGCCAGGTAAAATCAACAAGAACGCTGACGCCTTATCGCGCATTAAAGTCAATCACATACAAAAATGTGTAGCGTACCACAACAACGCACAAAATCCAGAAGACCCACCTGACCCAGAAATCATTCCCGACGAAGATATACCACCGGAACAAATAGCCAGAGAATACGAAACCTTCGAGAGATTGTATCAGACAGAGTCCCTAATCGATTACGCGAAAATCAAGTTTTCAAATAATCAACTGCTCGATAAAGATCATAAAAACATAATTACATTCTTTCAGCGAGACAATTTGCAAGATATCCACTACAAAATAATCGAGGATATTCTTGAAGAAAACCCTGAGTTTTCTAACAACAAAATTAACACCGTATCTAGTCAAACAGTAAAGAACAGATCGTATCATATCGTACCCTTACCATTCGACCCCTTGTCGGCAATTTTACAACTTTTCGTTACGATATACAAAAATCAGAATGACATAAATCCAGCAAAAACATACTATGTCGAGAATAACTTGAACTTACCTATTCTCGAAATCTTCTCATTTATTTTTAGCGACAAAGACATACAGCTAGTCGTTTGTCAAGACGTTGTAACAAAACCCGATGAAGACCAAATTCCCATAATTCTAAATCAGTTTCATGCTGGCAAAAATAATCTCCATCGCGGCATTAATGAGACGATACGTAGAATTAAAAATAAGTACAATTGGACCGGACTAACAAAAGACGTCGAAAAATTTATAAAAGCATGCGAAACTTGTCAAAAAGCGAAAATTTTACGTAAAAACTTGGACAATCCTCTAGTCATTACAGAGACACCGAAAACCCCGTTCGAACGCATTAACATTGACATCCTTGAAGTTCCTACACGAAATTACGCCCTAACAATCAGGGATGAACTCACTAAATTCACACAAGCTTATGCTATAGAGGACAAAACCGCGAAATCTATCGTAAATACACTTCTACTGTACTTTCAACATTACGGTACACCCCTACGCATCCATTGTGACTCAGGCCGAGAATTCGAAAATCGACTTCTTAAAGACCTTTGCCTCCTTTACGATATTAAATTAACATATTCTAGTGTACACCACCCACAATCCAACGGCTCACTAGAGAGATTTCACGCGACGCTCATGGAAATGATAAGGGCTAATAAATTAGAAAACCCTAGCGAACACCCGTTAACCATCTTACCATACGCAGTTATTTGTTATAATAACTCTATAAACAAAACTCATGGCTTCACCCCGTACGAATTAATATTCGGACATAGTGCAAGTCGTCCCCCTGAAACACTTTACAATCACGAACAACTCATATCTAAGTACATGCGAGATTTAAACAATAGAATATCGCACTATTATAAAATAGCTCGTACGAGGACCCAATTACAGAAAGAAAAGGCTAAAATAAGATTCGATAAACATGTACACGACAATTTACCCGAGTACAAAGTAGGTGACAAAGTCTATGTAAAGGAAAGTCAAATTAAGAATAAACTTCAAAACAAGTTTAATGGATCATTTGAAATTAGAGAAATTCTAAATAACTCTGCTATACTTTACAACCCTCAGACTAAACACACTACAAAAACCAACTTTGACAGAATGAAACCATACTTTGAAAATTAATTTATTTTCAGGTTTCTTCTGCTGCTCAAAGCAGTATCACCCCAATACTCTATTGAACCCATCAACAATACCATCGGAATTTACTATCACGAAGAAGACCGAATCGAGATATCAAATGATAAATGGACAATTCTAGTCTACAAAGACATCGAGCCAATTAAATTAACCCTCGACAATAACAACAAAATTCTAAACGACATGATAACCACATTCGATACAGACAACCCTCGCATGACATCCTTTCGATCGGAAGTTAGAACACATATCAGTCTCTTAACCCAAATTTCCCAATCATTACAACAAAAAGTTGAGGAAATATTTGTGGACACTAAAAGATACAAACGAGGTATTTTAAACGGAATCGGTACATTCTGGAAGGCTATCACAGGTAACCTAGACGCCTCTGATGGTGAATTCTATACAGATTGTATTAATAAACTCACGAATGACGAACATCAACTAGAAAATCTGATGAAGAACCAAATTTCAGTAACGACCTCGGTAATAAAAAGTTTTAATTCAACAATTCAAAAACTAAAAATCGACGAGGAAACTTTCAATAACGATATTAAAGAAATTGAAAAATCAATTTATGATATATCAGATGATTTAGCTTACATTCAATCAAAATTACGAGTACTCGAGATATGCGAATCTCTTATGGAAAGTTATATGTTTTTAGAAAATAGTTTAGATAACATTTTAAACTCAATCACATTTGCTCGATTAAAAATCCTACATAGTTCGATAATTGCCCCGAAAGACTTAGTTTCTTCTCTTCAGGAAGTATCTCAATCTCTGCACAAAAATAATCTGCCGATAACACCACAAATTTCAAAAGTTGCTCAATATTTTGATATAATAGAACTCCAGGCTTTTCAATCTGGATCTAAAGTAATATTTGTTTTAAAAATTCCATTAACAGAACCAGAAACTTACACCCTCTACCACCTTTACCCTATTCCTATATTGGATAATCGAACAGGATTACATCATATTTTATCAACGACACATAAGTACATAGCAAAGGACGATGATTCATTGTTATTTGTACCTCTCCCGAACCTTGACAATTGTAAATCCTTAAACCCCAGTGTAAGACTTTGTTCAAATGTGCTTCCGTACCCCATAGACAGTGACGCGATATGCGAAGCCCAAAAACTAAAACAATTAAGTGTAGTGCCCCGGACTTGCCAGTCAAATTTATTGTTTGCTAAAGACTACAGTATTCAAAAACTAAGCAACAATAAGTGGCTAATACTAGTATCAGACAATCTACCGGTAACCGTAAAGTGCAACAACAGAGACGTTATTACGAAAATAATCCAGCTGAACTCAATCTTGACTTTGAAATCGGAGTGTAGTGCCTTCATAGGTAGCACCAGGGTCCATACCTCATCGCACCTGCTGGACAACATCACTTACAACAGCCATCCGGTTCGAATACCATACGATTGCTGTAACCATCTCCCGGAGAAATCCAAACTCCCAAATTTGAAGCCACTGAAGTTAAGCAACCTGAACACGGATGATCTAAACATCGCCAAGCATAAACTAGATCAATACTCGGACGATCTAGACAAAATCATCAATGAACCATTCATCAACAAGAACATTTCTTGGTTCACGTACTTTACGATAACTTTGATTATCATACTTATCATTTTATTCGTAATCTGCAAATGCAGAAAAGGCAGAAGAGACGCAAGGATCGGCATCTCCCTATCCAACGATCAACCACCGCGACCTCCGCAACCACCGAAGTCCAAGCTTTTCAGTGGATATGGACATTTACTCCCCAAAAGAAGACCAAGTGTAAATATTCGTGAAATCCCCGAGGATATCGAACTAAATCCCTCATACAGCAAAACTTACGCTTAAAAGTTGATTTATAGCATCAACTTTTTTATAAGAAAGGGAGTTGTTATATTAGATTTAAGCACTGTATTATATAATAACCTTTGTATAACCGTATTATTATTTAAGTTCTTATCAACACGTTCACATAAGTAATTTAATACTTTCAATAACAAATTCATTTCTTTATTTCATATCATTCTTTATCTTTGTAATTCAATACCTTAATATTCCAAATTGCACGTTCTAGCTTAGGTTACTTTTGTGAAACCCTGATGTGTAGATTTAGTTTTGTTTAATTTGCATTTTATGCACACGTTATAAATACAACTGAACGACGCCTTCGAGTCAGTCTGCATCGTTCAGTTAACTCGACATATTAATTTTACAAAGAGCCATAGTCTCTCTTGATATTTTTATTCTTAGTAATTCATGTTCTAACTTTGTTAACTTCTCCATTAAGAGCAATGCTCGGAGGTTAACCATCAACTAGTTTTAAGTGTTTAAGTTGTAAATCAACTCCAGTTTGTATAATAATAAACATTGTCTTGTGCAAATAAAAAAATTGTTTTTAAAAAGTGAATTCTACAAATCCAGATCTAACATATATATAACACACAACAATAGTAAAAATTTAGAAATGTTTAAAAATGTATCGAAAGTGAATATTGAAAGTTGAACAATGAAGAGAAATTCAACTGATACCGTTACCACCGGTTACGTCCTGCAGAAACCAACCCTGGTTCTCGTCTCACCGAATCTTCGCTGTGTATTACCACCACTCGATTACTGACATCAGCAGAGATCCCTCGACTCTCAGAACTTAATCTTCTGTGGACGGTTACCAAAACTCTAACTTGGTGCTCTCATCCAGCGGAGACTTTACCAAGACGCTCCAACAATTTGGATTCAAAGACTCCTTCTTGGCAAATAACTCATGGATTAGTAGCAGCAGCCCAGTTCTTTGGCACAAGGTTAAGCCAATTTTTTGGTAAAACTCCAAATTTAAGGGTTAACTTAACACCTCATTCCTACAAGAGTTATCATCTGTTACTACACTTGAAATTACTTGCTTACTAGTGGGCACTCTTAGTGCTTTTGATAAAAAATCCCCACGTTAATGCATTACTGGTGTCTCTCTAAATAAATTACATTAACATGCCCTTCTCGCCGCTACTAATATCGAGTTAAATTCCTTTGAGTTTTAATTATTCGATAAGGTTACGAAAACGTAATTTACTAAATTCGAACTGTCTTTAAACCCTTATTAAAGCTGTATCATTCATTAATAAAATTCACTTCTAAATATATATTAATACCGAGTTAAACACATGTCTCGAAATACCCCGTTCATACATTAACATGACTGCGTCCCATCTTTACATTCCACGCGCCACGAATCAGGTAAATTGTGATCAACAAACATCGCGTTTAATTATGATAAATTCAACAATTAAATTACAAATACATGTACAACAAATACTACAGAAGGTAATTATATTCATATTATCAAGTATCTTTTAACATACCACTCCAGATGAGGTGTTAATCGGTCCGAAATACGTCTGTATTGCTCGAAGTAGACAGGAAAATGGCCCTGACGACCTGTTCCGATACCGTGTATGATCTAAAAACCTAGTTACTCATAATTACGCGAGGTGTCGCTGGTACTGGTAACATAAATCATTCTTTAAATACAATACAAATCTACACAATTACTCTACTGTATCATTTCTATGCATTCATGAGTTCCAATTTAATCAGAATTATCGATTCATAATTTTGTTTACTGATTTTTGGGATTTATTCACTTATACAGATTTCTTTTTTTAAATATTTGTTGTACCAGAGGACTTGTAGGTGTATATCGAGAGAAGTAACAGATGGCGCAATTATAATTTAAAGTTGGAATGATAAACACAAATTCTTCCGGATTCAGTAAGACAAGGACGGCTTCAGGATTGAACTGAAAAATGTGGTTTAAGACTACAAAAATTCATTGCAATTAGAATAAAAATTAACAAGTGGCATTCAGGTAATTTTGAATGTCACAAAATATTTTGTCGTATCTCGAATAATTTTATAATGACCTTCTACTAATTTTTTTAATCCAGTCTAAACGTTTATACAATTATTTTGTAACGCCTGTGAGAGCTATAATAAAATAAATTAAAAACCTACATTATTTTATGAACTGTGCCCATTTTGCGTCTATAAGCATTGTATAAACGTTTTGAAAATGTTTATATCAACAATCTTGTTTTATAAAAAATGTTCTTTAAACACTCTTTCAGCTTCTACAAAACATCAAATTGCTAGTTAGGTTGGTACTAGGTGGCATTTTTATCTTCTAAAGTTTTTATTCCTTTTTCATAATTTTCGCTAAGTGTACTTTTAGAACTGATGTTTTCACTATTGTTTGTATATCATGTTCAGGTTTATTTTTACCTCTGCCAGGCATTATTTAAGTGGTAATTAACGGGAACAAACTTTATTTTATGCAAAATTTAAATGAACCAACTTGTGGCGAGTGCTGTTAGCTTCACTTTGATACTATTTTATGCAATTAATTGGCATTTATTATTGAGTTATTGTAATTTTAAGGAGAAATGGCTAGTGGAAATTAGATATAACGTTTGGTCTTAGCCGTACCTACACGTTGATACAGTTATTAATAGAGCTTCCTATCTAGGCAATTTGCTCATGCTTAACCGGCTGTATCCTTTGAGAAACAAAATTTAATGATGATGTTAAAACTTTATAGAGTATACACATTACAACACTTAGGACACCCGAACTCTTCATTTGTGGTGGCATAATAATAGCAATTTATAAGTTAGAGTTGTTGTAAATTTCGAATACACCATTGTATAAAACCACGACATAGTTTGACCTTCTCTCGTCGATTCCGCAATAACGTACACTGGGATAAGAACATATAACATGGATAAGAATCATTCTCCGGCTCAATTTTTAATTGATTGATTGATTGATTGATTTGCCAGCGTAAGGTGGGCATTGCTGCCAATTCCGTTGCAGGGAGATTTGTTCCACCACGCAGCCCGATCGCCCACCGATCATCCCACCGTGTGCCAGAACAAACCCCCAGTGCTTTTATATACCGCCGGACCAGCTGCATACGCTGGATTGGACATTGGACATGCTTGTTGTCAGCAGCGAGAGCCGCATGACGCATGGGGCAGGAGTATAGGATGGAGCGTGTAGGTGTTTGTGAGATGTTTCTTCTGTTTTCCTTCTGTCTTCATCGGATGGAGCGCTTTCTTTAGTAGGTGTGTCGAGTCCCGTCTTTGGACGTGTCCCCAGTATTTCATTGCGTATGATTCTATTCTTTTGATTATTGTTCTTCCCTCTAGTAATGTTGACGTTTTCTGTCGTTTTTGTGGTTTTCCTGTTTTTGCTAGCAGTTGGATAATGTCCCTTTCAGCTCTTCTCAGGCTTCTTCTGTTGGCCTTTGTCGTTGCTGCGTTTTTGACTCCATATATCATCGTAGGCATTATGATGGTCGTGTATATCTTTTTGGTTAGGCACCATGGTGGTTTGTTGTCCTCAATGAAGGGTAGTAGAGCTCTTGTGACTCTGTAGGCTGTTTTGATTCTTTCCCTTACTGTTTCCCTCCTTTTTAGTTGATTCGTTAGGTATGTTCCTAGGTATTTCATTCTATTCGTGGTTCTCAGGGTGTAGTCTCCTATTTTGTATTCTTCCCCACTTCTTGGACTTGTTTTTGTCAATGGGTCTCGGACCATTATAAGGCTCTTCTTGAAGTTTATTTTCATTCCAGAGGAATCCAGATGTGGTGTCATGTTTCTTAGAAATTTAACGATGTCTTGTTCTTCCTCGGTGATGATGAGTATATCGTCGGCGTATGCAAGTACGATGGGGGGCTTTATCGTTCCATCGTTTCCATTGAAATTCTGATTCTCCTTTATTGTGCTTTCTATCACTTGGTCCAGGACTGTGGTGAATAGTCGGGGGGATAGGGGACATCCTTGTTTGACTCCTATATTCTTCATTTTTGATTCCGTCGTCTGTCCAAACCATTGTATTGCAGTGTTTTCGTGTAGGCATGCTTTTATTATTCTGTTTATTAAGTAGTGCGGTACTCCCCTGTTGAGCAAAGTGTTGACTATAGCCTCATGCCTGATGGTATCAAATGCCTTTTGGAGGTCAATTGAGACTATATAGTTTTGTTCCTTCTTTCCACTTTTCTTCCAGGATCCGTCTGGTGGTGTACATATGGTCGTCTGTTGATCTGCCCTTGATAAATGCCGTTTGATAATCTGGTAGTTCGCCGATGTATTTTTCCATTTCTCTGAGGAGGAATTGTGCGTAGTATTTGTACCCTACACTGCAGAGTGTTATTCTTCTGTAATCGTCCACGTTTTGTGGTGATTTGGTTTTAGGGAGCGGTATCTGTATGGTTGTGTTCCACTCCTCAGGCAGGGGTGTGGTTTCCGTCCACGCGTTGGTGATGATTTCTAGGGTTAGCTGTTTTATGTTGTCCGGTCCATAGTATACTAGTTCGTTATTAATTTTATCTATTCCCGGGGCCGTGTTTCTTTTAGCTCTGGCCATTATTTCTAGTAGTTCGTCTTTTGACGGTGGCTTTCCCAGTGGCCAGTGGTAGATTTCTTGTATTGGTTCTATTTGACTTCTCTCCGCGTTTCCTTCTTCTAGTTTCCTGACCCAATGCTGCAGTGGTGTGTATTTTCTTGGCTGCGTATTGTTGTTTCTCCTGTATGTTTTAAGGTGTCTAAAAGTTTGGTTTAATCTCTGTCCTGCTGGAGTGGATTCTATGTTTTCGAAGAATTCCCTGCATTTTTTCTGTTCGTGCCTCCTCTCTGCGTCTCATTTTTCTTTCCCCTCTTCTATTATCTTTTTGTCTATGTTCGGTGTATATTGTTTTCCTGTGGCCTTTATTTTCTTTAGTTTTTCGTAATTTCTTTTCATGTCTTTTCTTGTTGGGCTCATAGGGGATTTGTTCCTTTTCAACGTTTTCCTCGCCGCTATTTTCATTTTTAAACCCATTGTTGACCAATTTAGTTCTTTTCCTGTTAACTGTTTTTCTATCTCCTCCTGGTATTTCTTTTTTATTTCTTCGTTCTGTAGCAGTGAGATGTTCCATGTGTCATTTGATGTTTCGTTGTATCTTTTTTTTGCTTCTTGTTTCTTTATTACCAGTGTTCCATATAATATTTTGTGATCTGTTTTGACGTTTGTTGCTTGTTTTGCCTTAATGTTTTTGACCCTGTCCCTTATTTTTCTATCCACTAGGATATGGTCTATTTGAGAGTTGATGTTTCCTTTACTCCAGGTATTAAGGCAGGTTAGGTTCTTGCTCCATGTGTTTCTAACTGTTAGATCGAACAGATGTGCCAAGTTTTTTAGCGAGCTTCCATTATCGTTTGTCCATGTGTGAAGTAAGGTTTTTCCTATGATATTCTTGTCTTCATGTGTTTGGTCGTCCTTTCCTATATGCGCGTTGAAGTCTCCTAGTATTATTATGTTCATTTTTCTATTCCTATTTCTTCTAGTCTCTTGGGTGATCTGTCTGAATACTCGTCCTGCCCGTTTGTCGGAGGGCACATGTACTCCTAATATGCATATGTTTTCCTTTCCAATTTGTAAGTCTGCCATGGTTATGTTTTCGTTTACTTTTCTTGTCTTTATCTGGATAGGGGTGTTCCGTCTTATTGCCTATGCGACTCCTCTGCTGGTTTTTTCTTTGTCCCCTCCACTTAGATGCCATTTGTAGTTTTGAGTAACTGCAGTTCCGTCTATCATGTGTGTCTCTTGTATGCATGCAACGTGTATGTGTTCCATCATCGATTTTTTCTCTTTTCTCTCTCGTTATGCAGCCTCTGACATTCCATGTCGCCAGGATGATGTCATCGTGTTGTAATTCTTGACTGTTGGCTTCCTCTGTTCTTTGTGATATTTGGTACATGTTTATGTGCGTTGCTTCCTCTAATTCTGGGCGGGGTGTTATTGCCCCAGTTCGAGCGTATGTTTCTTCTGGTTGTTCTGCTTCATGTTTTTCTTGTGCAATAATCACGCTATCGTAGTGATTTCTTTCGTTTCCGTGCTTCCTATATACTATCTCTAGTGGTGTGTTCTCTCTTCCCTGTTGGTTAGTAGGATGGAAGATTATATGTTCTCCTTCTTCTTGATGTACTATTATTGTCCTGTTTTTCATATTTGCTGTTGCTGCAATTGTTTCCTGCCCCCCCCCAAAAACCGTCTCTTCTCAGATCTCGAATGAACGCATTTATTTTTCCCGTATTAGAGTTGTATCTATTGTAACGGGGTGCTAGTTCATGGATGGATGCCTGCATGAATGGCATGAAATGGTCTAAGTGATTTTCGATATAGTCAGCTACTTGTTTTCGTAGGGTTTTCGTCGCATTGGTATGTGCCTGTGATGTTATATTTTCTCCCTCCAGTTGGTGGCTTAATGCTCCATATAGACAGTTTCCGTCGCCGTCGATTTTTTGTACCAGTAATTGATGTGTTCTCGTTTCAACGTCCTGTATTAGTGTGTCCATCTTTTGCCCAGTTTTTCAAAACCGATATTAGCTTGCTGTAAGAGAGTGTTTTTATTATGTTATCTGTATCGCGGTAAAATAACTTTTTACAGCGAGTTGAGAATGAGAAAGTGGCCCGAGAGAAACCTCCGCACACCCTGTATATTGTTTTGGTTTTTGTAGTGCCTAATTCCAACTGTCGTTTTCCAATGGGAATAAAATAGGATATTATAAAAGTAAAGTAAAAATAATACTAAAAAATACAAACATACAAACAGAAACAATAAATTACAAATTATGGATCAATCATTCAGTCATTCACTTATCTTTTTCTTGTAGTTTGCTGGTGATGTCTGTTGGTTTCATTAACCTCCACTTCATGCGAATTGTTTATTTACACTTTCCAAGAAAGCATTGGGTCTCAGTCCCAACGTCCAACGTCTAGGTACAAACATTTATATCACTTGACACTGAATACTTATTACCCTGGTCTTGAGAGCCCTCGCTTCAAGTCTTTCTGGGATATATCTGAACACGCCGCACTTACTTGTTTATTTCTTATATTACAGAAAGGCCTGTACTAGAAATAATCAAATATTTATTTCGTATAAAGTTTGATTTTTAAATATTTCACTTTACGACGTGCAGAATTTCTTGACCTATCGATGGTCTAAATTTCATATAAATTAGCGGTGTTTTAACCTATATTTATGAGCTATTTTTGAGAGTTTTTATTCGAAGCGTCTGTTCACTTTGAGAAACTCAACCGAACTCCTCATTCTCCGGCTCAATTTTTAAGATATTAAATTTGTTTCTAAATACTCAGAAAACTTTAAGGTTTCACGTATGCCCCCGATCTTTTTAATTATTAAAAGTATGAAAAATACTTAAAACAATTAACTGATTTAAATTTTATGATAACAAAAATATATCCTAAATAACTTTTTAAGTTACTATATAGGTTCTCTGAGTCGCTTATTCCAAAAATCGTGGTTCCGAACCCCTGAAATATGATACAGTCCCCGAAATATGGAAAAAACACACCTTTTATTGTTTTCTTTGCAATAATTTGAATATTGTCAAGAGCAGAAAATTCTTATTTATGTTTTAAATAATTCATATTAAAAATTTATATTCATTCGTTCTTCGAATTTTAGTCTTTGTAGAGAACAGTGGTGACATATCTCCTGAACAAATGGGTTCAAAACAATTAGCTATAATGTAAGTACAACTTTGTTAAATTTCATTCACCAACTTTAGATTGTTACTAGTTTCTAAATAAATGTTTTATTTTTTAAATAACTTTTAACTACCCTCTGATGCTACACCCCTAGTGCGTCTGTGGCTTTGGCAAACCATGTACGTAACATAGGGTGGAGGTGCCGGATTTTACTGGATACATTCTTCATAATTTATTAATTTTTAAATATTTTTCGGAGTAAATGTTTGTTTAATATTTAGTGTGTGCATGGGGTTATTGTTTTTTTTTTCGGGAACAAGTACGGGTTGTTATATTGCTATCAGTACATATAACTTCACAAACACGTTCTCAAAATAGAGTCTAAGGACCTATTAAAAATGTATACACTATCTCGAGTGAATTGACGACTGTAAAATAAAACTTAATGAGAAAGCAGGGGTAGCACAGCCGGTAAAAAATAACAAAATTAGAGTCTTAAAAATAGAAGTTACAATTATTAGTTAATTTTATTATTATTTTTTCAAGTAAAATGTTTAGTTAATGTCATTCGAAACTAGTAAAAACACAATATAAAGGGGGTTGCACAATATTTTTTTTTTGTTTCAATAAATTATTACGCGACAAAAATTGTTTCTAAATTGCAGAATTAATTTTTTTTTTTTAGAGAGGGGCACGATTTGTTCTTTACTTTCAGGTGCTTATATATCTTTTATTATAGCATTTAATTTGTCTTTTACAGTACCTAATTTTTTTCATTTAATTTTTTCTATATAATATGTTGTGATATATTTTATGGGGGTTAGTGTGGGGCTCCGTGTGACGTCAAAGAAATGCTCTTAGGAGAAAATTGAGGTCATATGAGTGGTTCCGAGAAAAAAACCGTTACCAGATCTGCGTTGAAGCTGCATAAAAGAGAACCAGATTCCTGCGAGCTTTAAACCACAGCACAGGAGCACCGAGTTACTTGTCCTAATTTAGAGACAGACCTATTTGCACGTTCTCCCAAAGTGAAAAGATCACCTGAAAGACATAGGTCACCAGTGACCACAACTGATAGTGACAGTGAGGATAATAGGCCCACTGCACCAACAAGGCCAAAAGTAGACAGATTCACGAAGCCAACAAGTACTGAGCAGACAGAAAAATGGCAACAAGATATCCCAAGTGATACACCAATGAGTGAAAACAAAGAGAAAGCCCAGAAATTCTATAGAAACAGGAGAAGAATCAAAATACTGAAAGAGCAGAAAGTAACATTATGCCACCAAAAAGAAACTCTTGATAATGCTAATGTCTTTTCTTTCTTTGTAAGATCTATAGCAATAAAGTTTTATTATTATAAAAAAATAGCAAGTATATCTTTAATTTCGGAAATCTATCAGCAACGAGTCGGGTTGTAATTTTGTATTATGAATCAATTTAGTAATGAAAAATATGCCGATATGCATTTGATATATGGAAAATGAAGTAAAATTCTCAAGCCTGAATGGAGATACAGACAAAAGTACCCAAACCGAAGAACTTCATGAAAATAAAAAAAATTGTCTTCAATATAACGGAAATTATTAGAAAAAAATGTTTTTTTCTGTCTCACTTTAAGAGAATGTACTTCCTTAGGGTGCACTAAAGTAAGTTGGCTTATATGGGCCCAATATGCAACCAGGAATCACAGGTTCCTGTCCGGGAACTCTGGGAACTCAGGCTGCAGGCTTTCTTGAATAAAATCATAGCTGTTAGAAACTGTATTACTGTAAAAATATTTTCCAATTTATGAAAATTTTACTCTTGGCCAACTTATTGATTACGTGTATTCTATATTCATTTTATTAAAAACAAACAATTAAAAAACGTGCTTTATCAACATTTATTGAGTCTTCATGAAACCCATGATTTTCACAAGTCGGACTGAAAAATCGGAAAATATAATTTGTCGCACAATTCGAAAATTAGATTCTACATACAGGGTGTGATCAGTTCCATGCCATTAAAAAAACTGGTAATGGGGACCGACTAGACAAACAAAAAATCTTTATGACTTTTCCCTCTAGGGACACTTTGAAAAACACTGATCTAGGTTAACATAATTAATATTATGGTAGACAACTATTGAGAACCACTGCTTTTCTTGGTCGATGGACTTGTACTTCCCGATTATACAACTTTTAAATTGCTATAAAAAAGTGCTGGTGCCGCACACGCAGTGTCAAAGGATCATCAACATAGAGGTTTAAACAGAGCATTTCTTTACATGTGTGTTTTTTAATTTGGAACAAAATATTGGATTGTTGATAATTTAGAAAATTTAGATGTGATTTATTAACATTTGTAACATAAATGAGTGTCCTGGGTTAAAAGCTTACTACCTACCTAAATGATTCAAAACCTCTGCATCTGTATCATACACAGTTCGGTACGTCGAATTAAGTACATACGCACTTCGTTCAACACTAAATACTAAACTATCAACTAACGTTGTCAATAAAGAAAAATAAAATAAAAACTTGGCACAAAAGCCAAAAAGTTGTATCTGTACGTAATTAAGAATTTGACAACTTGAACGGTAAGTCAATAAAATCAATCTTAACTATAAATACACAATGAGGTGAAATTCAAAAATAACAAAAACAACGAACGGCGGGTTGGACGTGTGTACATAACAGAACACCGACAGTAACTAAAATATTGCACAAGGGAGAGTTAGAGTATAGTTTTCTTCAGATCAGATCTAGATCTAAACCTACCTCAATATTCCAGCAGTTCTCAAACATTTTTATTGAAAAGTTGCGAAATTTTTGTTTATTTTTTCTGCAAAACTATGAGCTTTAGACCCCATGTTATATAAGGTTTTTGTGTTTGTCTTGTCGTTCCCTACCACCAGTTTCTTTTAATGACATGAAACTAATTACACCCTGTATTTTTATTCAGCAATCTTGAAAAAGTCAGCTGGATATTTAAAAGTGGGATGTACATACATTTACTATCACACACACTCTAGGTTACTAAATACCAGAAACTGTTCTTTTTTAATTTTTCATGTAAAAGGCAATATTTTACTGCCAGCCAACTTATTTATTATATTTTATACTTCATTCAAAAACAAAAAATAAAAAAACGAAAATGTTATTAATAAATTTTTGGTCGTCATATAACCGACGATTTCTTCGCGTCGGACTGGACAATCGGAAAATATATTTTGTCGAACAATTCAAAAATTGGATTCTACGTATTATCTCTTGAGAAAATCAACTAGTTATCAATTAATTTTTGAAAGTCGTCATTTCGGCATATTTAGGGAAGTAGGCACCCTTACGTTCCAAAATTTTGTCCGATCATTTCTCGCGCGTTTCATCAAGTTTTCTTGCGACTACATTTTGTAAAAGTACAGTACGTCTTCGGAAAAATGGGAGGGCAAAAGCCGCGTTTACGAAAATTTTGTTGTCGGATCGGCCGTTGCGTTGCACAGTGGGTCATTTTCAGGTATTTCTGACCAAAACTCAAATGAACCGATTTTAAAAGATTTCCGAGACATGGGCAATAAACAAGCTTATTGGCAAGGGCGACCATTATACTTAGGGGAACAAAAGACTTTTAACCATTATACATGCGTTACTTGTTAAGATTATGCTGTGAATATTTAGTGATTTTTGAACTGTGAATTTTTGGTTTCTCTATTTTCAATTGAATGAATCAGTAATATCTGATATAGAACAAGATAAGAGCTTTATTGTAAGAAGTTAGTTGCTTTTGTTTGCCGTTTGGCACCTAAGTTATAGCGTTTTATCGAGTGAGCAGTTTTTGCCCTAAATTTTGATGAAAATTAAACGTTTCGCTTTACTTCCCTAAGCTTCCATATTGTATTTTATTTATGATATTGAATACAGTGTTCAATACATGTCCTGTGAATTTCAACTGCCTATAGCTGCCTTTTTTGAGTTAAGGAATTTGAATACGTTGATACAGGCGAATAAACATTAAATTTCTTATGTAATAGTTATTATTGATATTTCAGTTACTCGATTCATAAATTTGTTCACTAATTACAATATTTCTAATTTCAACCCATTTATTAGATACGTAAGCATATGAAATTGGCAAACACTATAATACCTCCTCTTGCATTTTTTTTCAGATCCTTATTCCCATGTTCCATCTTATAAACCCAAGCGACTTGATTTATTCAAGATCACAAGTCACAATTTTGGAAAGCATGGGTACACCAAAAACACCAGCCGTCCCAAAATTTCTGTGTCCCCCCAACGTTTGACCCATGCCATTTCAAGTGTAATAAAGAAACTAAGTTCCAAATATTAGCCTTTTCCATTTTAATGGTATTTTAAGTGTATTCAGTATTCACCGTGTAATACTCTTGATAAAGGCCTAATAAGCCGAAACATAGGGGCGTAAACCTACAGTTGTTTAAAACGTACCTTCAGGAGCGCACTCAGAAAGTTTGCCTGCCGAATGGCAAAACAAGTTCAAGTCGAAATATATTAACCGGTGTCCCTCAGGGATCAATTCTAGGCCCTACATTGTTTCTAATTTTTGCAAATGATTTAAATTTTTACCTACAGGATGTAAAATCTATTACAATTACACAATATGCCGATGATACCAATGTATTGATAACAACTGAAAACATAAACAATCTTATGACACTTACAAGTACAGTTTACTCTATGATTACGGAGTGGGCTGAGCATAATCATTTGTGCTTAAATCATGATAAAACACAGTGCATGCTGTTTAAATCGCAAAGATCTACATACTCTTTGAACAATAGCTTTCCATTACAAACTGTAGACTCCGTCAAAATGTTGGGTATCACCTTAGATAATAATTTGCGATGGAACACACACATCGAAACTCTTTGTGGAAAACTAAGTAAGTCCTGCTATGCATTAAGATTTCTGAAAAATTACTGCAGTAGTAACATTCTTAAAACCCTCTATTATTCATCTTTTCACTCCCACCTAAGAAATGGAATTGTAAACTGGGGAAGCACTGGGCAAAATCAACGTGTTTTTATTTTACAGAAAGTTGCAATAAGAATCTTAGCAAATCTAGGTTATCGGGAATCCTGTAGAAACGCTTTTCGCCAATTTGGCATACTAACAGTTATTGGTACCTACATCTATGAAGTCTGCTGCTTTGTTTTCAAAAACAGAGCTATGTTCACTCAAAATATAACTCCCCATGACCATGATACTCGTCATAAGTTTGAACTTCAACCTGACGCTCATTCAACCTCCTTATATCAAAGGAGCATTATATACAATGGCTGCAGACTATTCAACTTTCTACCTCCAGAAATTAAGGAATCTGCAAATCAACATGTGTTCAAAAAATCTCTCAAAAAACACTTAATAGAAAAAAATTGTTACACACTTAATGATTTTTTCTCTGCATAGGCCTTTACATTGTATTTACATATATATTTATATTGTTAGTTGCTAATTGATGTTGTTTCTGTATTTTTTATATTTTTTCCGTCTTTGTTTTGATATGCTTGTATAATTGTGTTTATTATATTATATAACTTCCATGGGTGTCACCATATTTCGTGAAATATGACGTATTTCACAGATAAAAATATTTTGTATTCAAATCTGTTGAAATAAAAGATTTACTACTTACTTACATATGTAGAGTATTTATAATATATTGATTGATTCATCTAAAAGCAGTGTATAATTTATAATTAACAATTATTTACTAATTGCTTTCAATTCGAATCAGTGGCCATTTTTAAATAAAAACAATAATGTTATGTAAATATAATTTATAAGAAATGTAACTTGCTGAATGCGCAAAAGCATCCTTCGTTACATTTTCTAACATTTATTAGAAAAATTTTAATAATCAAACATTTTATTCTCCAATGCTCCTAGACAGTTGAGAAGTTGTCAGTAGCTTATGCTTACGCATCAGTATATTAAACAGCGGACGCTCGATAATATTCAAATTAAATTAATTATATAAATCAAACCAACTGAAAATGAAGTTGAGTCAAGTATTTATCATAAAGTCGGAAAGTCACATGAAACGTAGAACTATCTGTAACAATAGAGACCCTTTAGTTAATTTAATATTTAGTTAATATAAGAGAACTACTTTTTGGGAGGAGCAACGTTACTGCCTGTCCGGGACCTATCTAACAATACGCCGCGCTAGACTAAATTCCTTCTCTTTCACTCGAGCTGTCCTTCGAGATGGACGTAATTGAAATTTTGTTGGACCCTAAAGGGGATATTAATAGGAAGGAACCTTATAGACGTATAAGGTAATAGTTGAATAATTATATATCGTTAAATACCATCTAACGTTTAAAAATATTGTTTTAGTTTTTTTTTTGTAGAACACAACAAATTTCCTTTTCACGTCGAAGTGATCTCATTGTTACATTTTTGCTTCATGAAAAATTACCTCTATTCATCTTTTCTCAATAATTAGTAATTAAACTCTACAATACTACGTTTCTCTTTATTACGAAATCTTTCGACACAACTCAAACTTTCTGGATGAAGAAATTTACTTAATTTTGTCTTGGTGACAAATGATGTACGAGCATGTTCTTTATGATTTCATAACCTCAAAATGGAATTAAGGCGACCACGTTAGAATCATTCCAATTGCGAAAATGGAGGTCCTCTGACATCGAACCACCTACACAACTTTTAAATCTATAATCATCGGAGAACAGGGGCGTATTTAGGAATTTCTCTCATCAGGATTTATAAAACAAAAGATAAGTACTTTTGATTATTACCTCATATAGAAGGGATTATTTTCACTTATAGTAGTTTTTGCTTCATGAAAGCAATGTACCTAGTTTGGTCATAAAGCCAAGTATCTTAAGTTTAAATCTTAGAATCAAGCGTCTTTTGTAAGATATTGTTTTTTTAATTCGTTGTAATATATTTTAATTCACAGTTACCTTTATCTTGATTCGTTGAAATTTTTCATCGTAGTATTGTATATGCACTTTTGTTTGGTTATATATGGTAATAGTCGTGGTGCATTTTATTGTAACGATCTGGTAAAGCCATGGGGCATTTCGTTGTAATATATGTTTTATGAGTATTGAGATGCCGTTACGAGACCATTTTTGTAATATAGTTATTTTGTATCTCGTAAAATTCTCAAGTTTACCTCGAAGTTAGGTAATGGTAAAGCCCCAGGCCTTATTTTGTAATATATCTTGTGTCGCCATTTTAGTATATCTAATGCTGTAAATTTTGTGTTGCATTTTAGTATATCTAATGCTGTAAATATTTTGTTTGTTGGATCATTTGCGAAATACCTTTGTCATATATTTTTTTGTCTCGTACACGCCTCAAATTTGCCTTGCCGTTGAGCAAATTGTAATATAGTATATTTTGTAATATAGCATATCTTGTAATATAGTTTATTTTGTACGTATTTCTGTCTGGTATTTTGCTATGCAGTATCGTTGATGCTGTAATAGTTTCACTTTTTGTAACATAATATTTTTGTAATATAGTGCTGTTGTATATATGTAACATTTGTCTTTTGTTTATCTTTATCTTTATCTTTAATTTTCTTTGACTATACTAAGTAATCAATGGCGCCCAAGCCTTGAACTCAACGCCCTTTTGCTCTCCGTATCTTTACTGTGCTAGCCAGGTGAAACCAATGACGCTAACCACGTCGCTCGTATGGTGGCCCACAATAAGAACCACTTGGGTAAACTTAAACCATCTTTTCTTAGCCACAGTAATTTTGTTTAATATGAAATTTTGTTATTCTGAGCCAGCCATTACAATAATTTTAAATAGAAAAATATACTGATCAGCAACGTTATGAACAGCTGATACAATGAATACAAGCAATAAATAAACTGCAACGAAAAACAATACGAAAAATAGAAAATTTACTAACAAAAAAATGACATGCAAAAAACTGTTTTGAAGTTCTGAAAACACTGATTGTGACTTTAGTTCTGAAACGAACTGTTTGTAATTTTAATTCTGAAAAAAAATGTTTTAAGTCTTTTTATTGGTTTTCTTTATGTTGGTTATGGTAAACTTTAGACCCAACAAGTTATTAGCAGAATTTCATATTAAACAAAATTACTTAAAAATATATTTAGAAAATTATCATAAAATTAAAAATGTTTAATTTATTTTTTTGTAAAAGTGGCCATTGATTCGAATTGAAAACAAATAGTAAAAAAAAAACTGTTGTCGTGTTTTCCTTCAATTCTATTTAGGGATGGTTTTACTCCCTAAAAGGCTGAAAATGTTTAGTAGGAGTTTTTAAAAATTATTAATACATTTAAAATACCATAAAATGCAAAAAAAACTAATACCAGAAAGTAATTTTTTTTATTGCACTTGCACTTAGGGGTTTTAAAGGGTAGTTAAGGGTAGTTTTGCCCCCAACAGTGGGTTCAAATAATTTCTTGTTTGAAAATGGCCATCGATTCGAATCGAAAGCAAATAGTAAACAAAAATTTAGACAAGCATTTTTCATTTTACATCATTTTAGGGGTAGTATTCTCCTCTCTAATTAATCCCTTTCAAAATTAAAAATTTTATAGGGTTGTTTAAGATTAATATTCAAATTATTGCAAGAGAACTCCTAAAAGGGGTGTTTCGTCCATATCTCCGGGGTTGTCCCACATTTTAGGGGTTCGGAACCATGATTTTCGGAATCAGTAACCCAAAAAAACATATAGGGTAGTCAAAAAAATATTTAGGATACATTCTTGTCTTCATAAAATAGAATTTTTTTAATTGTTTTAAATATTTTTCATTTCTTAACCTGAAAAAATAAATAATTTGAAAAATCGGAGGCTTACATAAAACCCTGATGTTTCCTGAGTATTCAACGATGTGTATCCATTTTTATATGTTTCTATCCCCCTGTGGAACGTTAACGTTTTCATATTTCCCACGCAAGCAATTTTGCTCGAATTCCCTAATATACGAATTATTCAGTTTATACCACGGAATATTACACCCAGCCGCATTTAAGCATTCTTTATAGTCGTACGGATATGGCAGTATTTGCCTCAATTTCATTGGTCGTTTGAAGAACTACCTCAGAACAGAATGTTCTGAGGTAGGTCAAGGTGTTGTCCGTTGAACGTCAATATAGGTGGTATCCGAGAAAGGCAAGGAGCATTTGCGCCGTTTTCGCAATTTATTTTCATTTGCAAATGTTCCTTGCCCTTCTTGGATACCACCTACTGACGACTTTGACCTACCTCAAAATTTTGCAAATAAAACGTTCCGCCAAATATATTTTTGTATAATTTATAAACATTGTTATAAAGAAGAAATCAACTTTGTTGTTACATATGATTTATTATTATCTATTAAAAATTATAGTAGTAGAAGTTACACGAGTCAAATTCGATTTTAAATATATACATACCAGCTCCACACGTTGGGCTACGTCTAGTAATGTTCGGCCACAGCCAACGTGTGGATGGTAAGTTTGTCTTAACTGGCCGCGAATGTTCCAAGTTTGCCTGAGATCGCCTCGGTGTTGGTAAATAGTACACAAATCCATGTCTAGCAAACCTCGGCCAAAGCCAACGTGTGGATGTAAGTTTATCTTCACAAATCAAAGGAATTGTGGGCGTGCCCGAGTCAGATACCACAATTTTTTTTAAAATAAATTTAGAATGTGACAAAACGTGGAAATTTAAAATTTGAGCAAAATGTTTTTCCGAAACAAATTTTCGATTATTATTTTGTTTTTTTGTAATTGATTTAGATTGTCATGAAATGTGGAAATTTGAAATCAGAGCAAAACATTTTTTCCATTATCTACTCTATAGCAGTGGTAACATTTTTTCAATTTTCAGCAATTTTTACTTCCCTCGCATAAATACTGAAGTATTGTATTCGAGAAAAAAATCACCATCCGAGATTTTTTCGGATTTTCATGTTTCAGATCGTGTACGTTAAGAAAATATAGGTTTTCAATTCCGTCAGTCTTCCTGTCTGTCTGTTGGTGCATTCACTAAAAAACTACTAGACTTTCACCGAAAAATATACAGGGAGGACCGTCTAAAGGGAATAAGATAATGAAAAAAAAATGTTTCCTCAATGAAATTTAAAATTTCCTCGTGTTGTGACATTCTAATATTTTTAACTATTTTTTCTTCAAAATGGGAATTTAGACAATTTTTTTAACACTATAGACTGATAGAAAAAACATTATTTTTGCTAAAATTTAAAATCTACACGTTTTATGATCATCTAAACCTACTTTAAAAATACATTTTAAAAATTTTTTCACTACTAGAATAGACAAAAAAAAAAATGTGCTCAAATTTAAAATTTCCACGCTTCATGACATTCTAAACCTATTAAAAGAGAAAAATGTAATCGCTGCTATACTTCCACTCCACTACGTCGATGTGGAACTAAAAATATCATAGATGGTAATAATATTTGGCACATAGTTAACACACTTGGCAAGGAAGACACCTATTATAGTTTTGATGGAAAAATATACAGGGTGTTCATCCTAAGAAATAATTCAACCATGGAGCAAGCCTTCCATATTTGACACCTTCTATTTAATATTGAATTCTTGCTGTCGGATGACCACTCCGTATATTTTCTTGACCAAAAGTTATTGGGTTTTCTCTGTAATAATAGTGATAACTACATTCCGATTATTATTCTCATATGCTCGTAATTAATAATGTTTTAGAGTGACCTCCCTGTATAAAAAAGGGAAGTTCTGTGTAAATACCTTTACTAATTTTATTTTTTTTTCAAATTTTTTTTTTATTTTCAGAACTTTTAGAAAATTGGTTTAGAATGTCATGAAACGTGGAAATTTTATATTTGAACAGAAACCATTTTTTTCCATTTATCGGTGGTTAAAAATGTTTCCAAATTTTTTTTGTCCGAAAGAAGTTTAGAATGTCATAAGGCATGTACATTTTAAATTTGAGAGAAAACAATTTTTTTAAATTATTTATTCTCTTTAGACGGCCAACCCTGTTTATTTTCCAATGAAAGTCTAGAACCATTTCATTGGCAGTAGTAGCGCCAGCTACCTACCAAATTTGACTGTTCTCTGTCAAGTCGTGTTTTCAGTTAATGCACCAACAGACCGACAGACAGACAAACAGACTGACGGAAGTGAAAAACCTATATTTTCGTAATCTACATAATCCGAAGAAATCTCGGAGGGCGATTTTTTCTCGAATACAATACTTCCCTTCGGTATATGCGAGGGAAGTAAAAATGCTAGAAAAATCTGCTAGAGATTAAAAAAATTACTCTGTTCTATTTTTATGTACCGTTGTCATCCACCATCTTCTTTTCAGTCGAAGTTTTTTGTTAGTTGCGACATTCGCTTGTAATAAATAATTAAATGCACCAAATGCAGCCATTGCCGTCGCAGCAATTTCCACGTCTATCATCTACTAGGTTCTAGCAAGCACTGCTGTATCAGCCAGTGTTGCCACAGCCTTTCCGGCTATTTCGGTAGAATAGGTTGAAATTTTTCGGTACATTTCGTATCGATGCGCGGTACAGGGAATTTCAAAAAACAAATTTCATTCACTTTATAATCACATTTCTTTTTATTTTAGTGATACCGACTTAACAAAAGTGTTCGACACAATTTCATAACCAATTAGTATTTCCGTAGACTTCATCCATATTCGGTAGCTGTGGCATCGCTGGTATTGGCCAACGTCTGGATGGTATATTTGTAGACAAGTGTTTCGGTAATTGTTTTGGCAATTGTTTCGGCCACAATATGGCCCAACGTGTAGAGCTAGTATAACTTTTTACACGCCAAGCTGTAGCCTTGAAACAGCCAATAAAATATTCGCAAATACCGCCATATCGCGATTGTACAGAATGCTTATATGCCACCTGGCCTTCATGTTTACTAAATGTAGCTTAATGTTGGCTCTCTAGTTCACTACACGTATGAGTGAAGGTTGCCTTTGCCACTGTCAGTTTCTAAACACATTACTATACATTTCTTTTGCACGATGATAATTTAACAAAATTTACTTGGTTCCCCAACTAGCACCAAAGTGACAATAACTGAGATAGGATCTTCGTATGCGTAACCATTACGTAATTGCCACTAAATTTACGACTTTGGTGTAAAAATAACTTCATTTGACAAGTCTACAGTCCCTGCCTCGTAGTTTCTACCACTAATGATTACTTTATAGTTATGCAACTTCTACGTAGCTTTCGTGGTACATGGGAACGTGGTAGTTACCAGTGTGACGACTTTTGGGTTTTCAGAACTTGAAGGTGGTAAACTGTAGTAGCAGCGACTAACTTGCATCACTAAAATGTGACTTCAAAGTTGCAGTCACCTTCAAGTAGCTTTAGTAGTTGCCGCGACGTTCTGGGAACCTTCACTATTTCTTTAAAGTACTGGAACTTGTAAGTAATATTCATAGGTGTTAATGACGTTACTGCTACCTACAGAACTGTGTACGGCTACTACAAAGTGCACATCACCTCTTAAATTTACCATGAAGTAAATTTCACCATCTAGTTCCCAATGTTGACCATAGATAAAGTTAATTCAACAAACCTAACCTATATAATATGTTTGCCTAACCTAGACTAGAATTATATGCTGCTATATTCATGCTATGCAACATTTCATATTCAAAATAAGGCAACAAAATTTAATATTTTAACACAGTTTTATTACACCTACCTTTTCTTCCATGTTATCTATCATTGTAATAGTATATTATACCAACAAGGTTTATGTTTATTAAGTCGTTGATATATGGCTGCATACAAGTAAATTGCGACAGCTGATAGGTTTTTTAATGTGAAGTTAGGTAAATGTAAATGATAAACAGCAAAAGCTAGGAAAGCGTTCAGTCTAGACCTCAACGTACAGCTAACACGTACGTTCCGAATCAATAGCGGGAGAAATGTAACCATAAAGTAGCAGCGGCAACTTTGAAGAGGTAATTTGTGGTAGTCACAACTTTGCTACGACTTTAAAGTGATGCTACAGTTCCATTCGCAGATTTGTGGTAAATATAACTTTAAAGTTACGTATTTGCAGTTTTCGTCACTATCGCCAAGTAGCAATTACTTTCAAGTAGCATTTCTTGGTGAAAACAACCTTAAAGTCATATTTTCTGAAATACGCCATGTTGGTGACCAAAATTACCGACGCCATTATTATAACACATGAACCATAATTTCACAATTGACTAATAAATTTAATTTATCGCAATTTCTTCACCAAATACAACAAATGAATACATAAAATGTAGTGTTAAGTTCCGAAGAACAATAAAAAATAGGTTTCGGCATCTAGTGTGTCATATTCTCGCATGACATTACATATTTTAAAAATAATATTTTCATTAAAAAATGCATATTTTAAAGGCGCGTGGTTAGATTCGGACGTTTTATCATTATGTTTGACAGTAAAATTGCATTCGTTTTAATTGTGACCCTTAGACCATTGGAAAATAGCACAAGTTTTGCTGTCTAATATTACCTTCTGATATTCTATTAAATTTCTGAGTTAGGGAAATGAACAAGAACAAGAATCACATGTAAGAATGAAACATAAATATAATAAAATCGGTTGCAAGACAAAGAAGGGGCAACGTCGATTTGAAAGAGTAGGGAGTGGTAAAGTTTTCTGAAAGTTGCGGCGTCTACGCCGCCACGTCGCCGCTTCAGAGCAACAACGTCATTGGAACGTAGCCAGACAAGTTCCAGGAACGTTACCTTCACCAAAAATATTCCCCATTTTGGTCATAAACACGTATTAGGAACGTTCCTATTACGTGCCTGTGACTAGTACCAATTCACTTTAAAGTGCCTACAATAGTCATTGCTACGTTCCCACGACTAATTGTGCTAGTTGGGTCTAGAATGTAGTCTTCACTCAAGGTGGCCTTGATAAGATTTTCATGTGTAACTTCTTTTAATATGTCGAATTCTTGTTTATTGATCCTAATGTTTTCTTGTTCGTTTTCGTGGGTAATAAGGTTGATGTTGTATTTTCCCTGTAACCCGAGTGCACCTTGCCTGGTAGATTACAGACTAGAATATCTATTTCGATGTTCTTACGGATAAAACATAATTATTTCTAATTATTTGGGACTTCCTGACACATGTATTTTATTCTTTTTAAGCGGTGCTCGAGGAATCTACAAAAGATCACAATTAACCAGTATGTTATTGGTAAATAACCTCTACGCCTGTGACTCTTACGTCAAAGGATCAGTTAGAGGTTGCTCTTTTTAAATAAATAACATACTGGTTAATTGTGATATTTTGTAGATTCCCCGAGCATCAGTTAAAAAGAAAAAAATACATGTGGCAGGAAATCCCAAAGAATTAGATAAAATTAAGATAATGCCACAAATAACATTTAGACAATATAAAATATTACATATTTTTAACCACTTTCCAATCCAATTTGTCTAGACCACAACCAATTTTAGGTATTGCTAGCGTTTCTATTTTATTTTCATGTATGTGCTCCTTTATTTTATGTAGGCAATGCCATAATGTTTCCAATTTCGGATTTTCCCACAATTTTCTATTCGTAACCAAATGATAGATAATTTTGACGTCGTGTTCTGTTATTCTCTGTCTCCTTTATTGGGTTTTGGTTTCTTAAATATTCTCTGACATTAAATTTATTCTGGACTTGTTCAGCTAAACCTTTCCCCAATTTTAAGTCTACTGAGATACAGTGACCTATTGGATAGTGGTTATGGTTATTGAAAATATCCATATATTTTTTGTCTGTCTTGACATGTGTTACTTCTAACTCGTAGAGTTCATAAATGCAGAGAAATCATTATCTTCTTTTTTCTTCCATTGGATGTCTGACGGCTTGTTTATGATTTTATCTTGGGTTGTTGTTACAGGTTCTTGTTCTTGTACCATTAAGCTTTCTCTGGTTTTTTCTTGTTATCGGACTTTTCATTTATTTTATTGAGATGGGTAAATACACTGTTTTTTATTTCCTCGTGTTATGTCTTCTTATATTCTATTCTATTTATATTTCAGGTATTGGTTTGAATTTCTTATCGGTTTTTCATACCTTATTGTAGTGTTATATAATTTCTTTGTGTTGCTTTCTTTAGATAGATAAATAAATTGACAATATTATAAATAATTTTTTAATTGTATATTGTAATATAAATGCACACTTAGTTTCATTTATGTATTCTCTGTACTCGTATCTAATGAAAGGAACTCTTTTAAAATTTCTGATTAAAATATTCTTTTGATTTATTTATAGAATTTTATTATAAACTGATAAACACTTTTTTATTATGGAAAACTTGTATAGCTTGATATTTAAGTAGTTCAAATATAGCCGTATTATGTAGAAACGTCTACTGCTCTAATTAATTAATTTATTCGAGATATAAGTGCATAAATTCATTACAAACAAGTAGAAATAACTGCAAAATATAATACACAATTATACGGGCGCTTACGAACATAGAGGAAACGTATTTAATTAGTGGGAGGTAATTTTCATTGAGATCATCTTTAAGTACCTACGACTGATTTAGTTACCATATACAAGAAAAAGCTCTTTAAGAAATGGTAATATCAATACGATAGAAGTACACGGAGTGAGGTACAAATTATTATCGCTTAAACCCTCTGATTGCTGAGTCTAGATGGCATGACGGTTTTCCTGTTTCAAGATCTTTTTATTCTACTATTACAGGTTTGCAACTTAATGACTATAGATTTACAGATCATAGAAAGGTGACATTAATCATATTTTTTTTAATTGCTCTACACACCCATGAATCAATAACCCTTGTAAGTGAACTAAGACATAAGGGTTTTTAGCTACCAATGAATCTTAACTATGTTCTTTCAAGCAAAAATGTAAGTTCATACCGATTAATTTATGATTTACGATGCATTTGTTTATGTATCTTTTGTGATATAGCCTACTATCCACGGTCCTGTTTATGTGTAACATTAAGTCGTCCTGATGGACCCCTGGGCGTGAAATGTGTGCATCCTTATCACTTCTTTTTCTTTCACTCATTTGTGTAGCTGGCTGCTGGAACTCACTCAAGGCCAAGAATTAGGGAAAAAATCATTCAAGTTATATACAAACAGTTTTCCTACTATTTAGTGGCTTCTTATTTAACTTCAACAGCGTAATTTCGCAAGCAGCAGAAAAAGTAGTCTATGAATAATGAAATATGATGAGGAGGACTCTACTCTATCCTATGATAGGCAGACAGAGTCAACATAACCTGAGGTACAAGGTCATGCTTATCAGGACCCTCACTGCACCCATTCTGACCTATGCCTCTATTGCTTGGGGATACCAGGCAGTCACCCAACAGCCGACATCTTCAGAGATCTGGAATACGCCCCACGGTAACTGATATCTTCCGGGACAGAACGAAGAATCTATATACCCTTGCAGCAGAGCATTGAACTCCGCGGGTCAGACCGGCCACTGATTACGACCCCAACGACGCTTTGAGGCTCAAGAGGCCGAAGCTCCAGATCCTGGATAACGGGTAAATATAACTTAACCATTTTCTTTCAAGGTGATAATTTCCAAAAACACCCAAGTCATCCAATCCCGGGGATACCAAGCAAACAACCAGCTCGGTACCTTTACCGAAGCCCGTGTCGGACTCTGACGCTGAAATAAGCGTCTTTGGCCGAACACAATCCTTGAGCTATACAGTTCACACTTCCTTCCGACGAAATCTGAGCATATGATGCCAATTGGCACCCTGGGCTTCCGACTAGTTAACACCCCCCCAAACCTCTCCAAACTCCGAGAGGGCTCGGCAACAGCAATTCTCAGTTTACGTACTTTTGATAACTAAATTTCCATGAGAAAAATTATCAACCCCTGAGGGTGAGTTATAAGGGTTGAAAATATAAATATTGCACGAATTTTTCAAACTTGGCGGACGTGTTGATTGCACTTTGGCATTTATGAGGAAAATATTGTGACCCTTCTCGTCCTGCTTCTTCCGACGTGTATGAGATCGGCTTTTGCGTCTCATGATGAATCCACTCTTCCCTGATTCTGAAATACATTTCACGAAAAATTGAGATAATCCACTGGTTATTAGTGTACACCAGGTATATGCATTTTCCCCCTTGGTTGGGACTGTTGTATCGGGAATGAATGCCTGCTGTGACGCAGGCACAATTAGAATTGCTCCGAGAACACATCGTCTTCCTATTTTTGCATATTTCACTGAAATAAGCAGTTTCCAGCAGCTAATTTTTATGAATTTCTTATTCCACAAATACTTCCCACAGGATAAATTGTAAATTAGAATAACTGCTCTAATACATATAAACTATTTTCATACTTTCGTTTTGCTACCTTAACACCCGCGTTTGAATAATAAGCGTATATTTAACATTTATTTTCCGTAATAAGAAATAAAAAATATTGAATATTCAATGCATAGATAATATTTTACATACTTTCAGGAGTAGCCTCCATCTTTCTTAGGCAAAAGCACACCCTGTGATAACAAAAATTCACAAATTATGCACGTTAAGTATTTCGGGACCGATTCTCGTACCGCTAAACACTCGAATATGGCCAAGTTCCGACTAAAGTACAACGGCAGGTAGAAAACCTAGGTAGCTGTCCTTTCAGCCTTACACGCAGGGAACCCTGCTTTACAAAACTATATGAATTAAAACAGAACATAACGAACTTGGTTTTTAGATTTTTGGCCAGGATTTTGGGATTCTAGCCCACTGTGGTAGTGGTGTAATATCACACTTTTGGAATATTATTTTCCGTGGAAATTTGTGGTCCCTATAAACCAGAGATGCTAGATCATTTGGAAGCCAATATTAGACGAATTATTAACGACATACAGCCCCAGCTACTCGAAAAATTGATCGAATATTGAACTTCAAGTTGGCGCTACATTCGAGGCTGCCGCGGCACCCATATGCCCGAAGTCATATTTTTAGCAGTTATGGCATAATATTACATTTCCAATAAATTCATTACTATAGGCGTTAGCTAGATTATTATGTGTTTCATTTCATTTTAAGTTCTATTCCTAAAAAAACACCCTTTAGAACAAATATATTTTCCGAAAAAATGTTATATATCCATTTGTTTCCATTAACATTTTGTTCCGAATAATTTTGCCCGATATTGCCAGATATTTTTTTAAGTACGAGGAGTTCCCGTCACAAAACAACGTATGAAGCTTTGTGGATAGTCAATTGAGCTAAGTAACTGTGCAATAGAGTTAAAGACCGCCCCCAAGCTTTTGGTTTCCAGATGTATGAATTTAAAAGTACTGCTTTCGATATTATTACACTGTATGATCTGTAGAAGACTACTATTATATGAGAAAAGAATATGGCGCACAAACACCTATAAAAATGGTACAGAACACAATGTAGTCTTCCAAGACCATTTTTAGTTTTTTAACTATTTTATAAGTGTTTTATGAGACCAATGTATGCTTCATTTGTATAACAATTGTTTATCAGCTATGGCCGAATATAATATGCTCCCAGAAATAATATTGTGTCAAGTAGAATCCTAATAAAATTGTTTTATTAATACTTAGCTAAACTCTTAAAGAATAGTTTTATAGATGTTCGCAAATTGACCACAGAGTGCCACGGGTCATTATTATAAATCTAATATAAACAAATTTTGCTCGGTGAGCTAAAATATCTTATAATAATTTGCTGTATAGTCGTTTATAAAAATAATATAAAACATCAAAAAACAAATTCTACAGAATGTTTTATAATTTAGCTGTAGAACATTCTTTGGTGGTTTTAATTAAACAAAATAGTTTTTGCAGAGCAGTAATACAACAGTAATAAAATAAAATTATACTGTTCACACTATATTAGATAATAAATATTAATGTATTGCTTAATATATAAAACATTATTATTCTTATGTAAAGTATGTTCTGGTATGACTAAGACAAGAAATAAACGGAAACATGCATATTTTAATTAAGATTTCTAACTCTTGTGATATACTTACCCGAATCACCCTTGACTAGAACGGCATAGCCAGAAAACAGATAAACAGAGCCGCACTTTGAATTTATCTATCAATGCGTCCAAAAATGCGTAAGATGCATGCACAAATGTATGAGATATTCCTATCTTGACGCAAAACAGTGTAAGATTTTCTAATTTAGCAGAAACGTCAGTAAGTTTCTACCGAAAATACGATTTTTAAATCTCTACTAGTATTCTGTTCATTCCAATATGCAAAAATTTGAAGTACGGCTCTGTAGTACTCTTCGTAGCAGATAATGGCGCTGACTTTGATCTTTTGATGGCCGGTTTAAATAAATAACTCAATATATTATATTGTAAAATGCCGTATATAAAGCAGTCACTACTTGAGACCTGAAGACAACAAATAAACGAAATTTTTCAAATGGGATTTCATGACAGTTATTGCTAAATAAAGGATCCCGCACCATTCTTATCGAAAACTGCGTTTTGTTCGAACTGTCTATATTTTTATCATGTTGAAGATTTTGACGTTCTGAATATTAATAATAGTAATAATAATAATAATAATAATAAGTCGTAAGAACTCGGGCATATGAAAAGCACATTATGAAACTGGATACCAGTGACAAATGTAGACTTTGTAAAACTGCAGTGGAGACAATTCAACATCTTTCAACGGCATGCCCGGTACTTGCTCCCAATGAATATCTAGTCCGACATGACTCAGTAGGGAAAATAGTTCACCAAGCACTGGCGAAAAAATATGGATTGATCGAAAGAGAAACGCCTTACTATAAGTGCAAACCCGAATCAGTTCTGGAAAACGAAAATGCTAAAATCTTGTGGGACATGTCTATGATAACCGATAGACAAGTTGAAGCTAACCGCCCAGATTTAATACTGTTCGATAAGAGGTTACAAACAGCTACTATAATTGATTTTGCCATACCATCAGATGACAACATCTTACGAACAGAAGTTGAAAAGCGAAGAAAATACCAACCACTGGCAACAGAGCTTAAGCATATGTACCGCCTCGACGTAGTCAACATATTGCCAGTGGTCATCTCAGCAAATGGGCTAGTTAGCAAGAGCTGGAAAGATATAATGAAACATCTAGATCTAAAGAACATTCATAAGCGAATTGTCCAGAAAGCGGCATTGCTCGGAACAGCAAACATAATAAGAAAAGTTCTAGAACTTTGACCATCTCGTTGGTACATGAATGACAGTGCTTATGGCTCAATGAGCCCAGCACTGTTATTAAGAAGCTAAATTTAAAGAAATAATAATAATAATAATAATAATAATAATAATAATAATAATAATAATAATAAGTTTATTAATTCTGTGTGCCAAAAATTTACAATTGGATGTCAATAAAGATACAATAGTATACGTACACCCACATATATAAAATAATTTTACATTTACATACCTACATATATTCTAGTAAAAAATCCGCTGCTGATGAGTATCACTATAAAGTTAATACATTCCGGTATCCAGTTAAACATCACAATTATTAAAATATTTATCTACAGAAATTACAGCTAGACATATTTAAACATACAAAAATAATTGAAACGAATTAAAATACATATCATGAAAACTTAAAATATTCCTCAAATGAGTCGAAGCTATTCATACACAAGAAATCTTTCAGTTTAGTTTTAAATCGATATATTGTTGTAACTTCTTTGATGTGCCTAGGTAATTTATTATACATATAACTTACAGCACATAATGGCGACTTTTTATATAACGTAAGATTATGCTTCTCTATATATATATATATATATATTTTGGCGATTTCGTGTCAGACATGCACGATTATCGGAATTAATTCTTAATTTGTTTCTGTTATTATGTATGTAACAAAGTAATTTGTACAAATAAATAAATGTTAATGTTAATATTTTATTATTTTTCAAGGTCTCATGACATGATTCCGTTTTAGTCGTATTAAAACTTGTTCTTATAATACGTTTTTGTAGAACAAGCACTCTTTGCACTCTATACATTGATCCCATACAATATTATGTGAAACTTTGAAGTAAAGAAGTGCATAATAGATGTTTATCAAAGAGCCCTGGTCTAGACTATTCCTCAAGATATTTACACCAAAGCATGATTGTTTTAGTTTGGTACATACTTTATGTGTTTTGACCAACTGACATTTTCATCTAAAGCGATTCCCATGTATTTATTATTTATTTGCTTATAGTAATGAAACATACTATAAGCAAACAAATAATAAATAATTCACTTTTAAACATGCATAGAGTATGTAGGCTCCAATACTGGTTAGCTAATAGATAGGTGAAGATCTGTTATTTTTTTATCAGTCAATGTCAAATATAAATATTACATACTTATTCATGGATATTGTCTTAGTTTTGCATGGAACATCGTTATGAGAGGCTTTAGGCTTTTCTGATGAGTCCACAATAAGGACGAAAAACGTTTCAAAGGCTAAGCATTTCCAAGAAACTGAATGAGATTTTATGAAAATGTAATTCATTAGAATGAAAAAAAATTTAAAGACAAGGTACGCAAATAAATTAATTTCAGGCCTTTGTTCTCATTTTTAACTGAATTTACATATCGTAGGGGATCATGCAGAAACTAGTTTAGCCTGCCTAGTCGTAGGGGACTATGTTGGATGCTAGTGTTAAAATGAGAATGGCAAATAAGATTTTTTACTTATACCAGAAGTCAGGTTATCGAAAGAATGCAAAGATTTCATTAATATTTTTATACATAGTTTTTCCTTTAGATCTCATAGATAGTTTTTCTTTCCGCTGTTTGCAAAATCCTATAAAGAATATGTTTCAGGTTTAGAATGCCATGATACGTCGAGATTTTAAATTTGAGCGAAAAGAAATTTTCCGTCTGTCTGCCGGTCGGTCTGTCTGTCGGTCTGTCTGCAACTTTTTTTTGTCCTCACGTTTTCTCAGGTACAGTTTAAGATATTGACTTGAAATTTTGAGAATATTGAGATATGGAACTGGACTGTTTTGTGAACATATCCATTGAAGGGTTGGGGGATAAATAGGGGGAAATAAGTAAACCAAGCTGGTAAGAGTACAGAAACTTGAGATTTGGTGTATATGCTAGACGCCAAGGCCTCAAAATGTTTAATAATATTTTCCATAACCCCCACCACCCCACTTCAATATTAAAGGGATTGATAAAATAAAATTGAGATATTCACTTGAAATTTGCTACACGTATATATTAATATGATATCTGGAACTAGATTATATTTTCGGATTATTCCGTTGATGGGTTGAGGATTAAATAGGAAAAATAAGTGAAATAAACTGGTAACAGTACCGAAACTTTGGATTTGGTGTATATACTAGAAGTCAAGGCCTCAGATTTTTTTAAATATATTTCAAGTCCCCCTACTAACCCCACTCCATTATTAAAAAGGTTGATCAAACATAATTAATATTTTTACTTGAAATTTGGTACATGTATGTATTATAATAACATCTGTAATTATTAGATAATTATGCTTCCGTTGAAGGGTTGGGGGTTAAATAGGGGTAAATAATAGGGGAACAAAGTTAAGCAAGCTGGTAAGGGTACAAAAATTTGGGATTTGGTGTATATACTAGAAGCCAAAGCCTCAGATTTTTTGTAATATTCCATCACCTCCACCATCCTCACTCCATTATTAAAGGAGATGATAAAATAAAATTGAAATATTCATTTGGTAAATTTGGTGCACGTACTTATTATAACGACACCTGGAATTAGATTATATTTTGTGATGATTCCTGTGAATGGTTCGGGGGTAGATAGGGAAAAATAAATAAATCAAGCTGGTAAGAGCAAAGAGTACAGAAACTTGGGATTTGGTGAATATACTAAAAACCAAAGCCTCATAGTTTTTACATCAGTTTTCAACACTTCCACCACCCATTAATAAAGGGTTTAATAAAATTAATTGGGATATTCACATGAAATTTAGTAAAAGGGGTAGGGGAGGGGGTTGCAAATTAGGGAAAATAACTAAAGCAAGCTAATAGACGAGTAAAATTGGGAAGCAAAGTCGCTTAGTTTCCGAAAAAAAAAAAACTGGCGTAGAACCAAACCAGACTTGGTGCGATTCTTTAATTAGGTGATCGTGTACATGAAACCACTGTTCACGACATTTTCTGATGGTCAGGAACTTTTTTATTTCGAAAAAACTGTAAAAAAATGATTTTTCCATGAAACATGTTTTTTAACATCGCCACCGTTATATCTTTAGCAATAATTGTGCTATGGAACTGATTTTTTTTCAATTGAAGTAGACACAATAACGCTTCTAACTATGTACAATGTGATTATAAAATATATTTTTTTAATTGTTAAAATAATAGCAAACTTAAAGTTGTTATTTTCGGGAATGTATTTTTCAGCAATCGAGAAAAATTTTTATTTATGAAAATATGTATATACATGCTGTGAACAAATTGAAGCCAATATATGAAAAAAGTTTTTAGAATTATAATTTTTGATGTGCAGGTTATAGTATGTAGTCAGCGATTTTTTTAAAGCGGGCAAAAACATATTCTTGCGCGCCCGGCTCTCATTACACTGCTTACCGCCTAAGGACTACGGTTGTTGGGTTCATGTGTACTAATCGGGTTTTTATTAACAGCTCCAAAATAGGTACGAACCTAAGGTATAAACCTACCTTTTGTAAGGTAAAACATATTTAAAAGCAGGTAAATATAAATCATTGTTATAAAGTAAGTACCTACCTAATAAATAGGTTATTACATATTTTTGATTGAATTAAACCAAGACGCAGGAATAAAACAACTTTATTTTTTTTGCAACTATTTTTCTATTTACAAATGAGTATTTAGTTACGTAGGCCCTGCGTTAAAAGCATTCTAGTTCGTCTGTACATTCATCGAAACCTTTAAATAACAGTATTTCAAGTACGACATTTACACTCGTTACAACATTTTAGGCCTTCTTTAACATATCATATTTTCGATTTTCACAATTTTTATCTGAACAATAAATACTTAATGAAAATATTGTCCAAACATCGTCACTTAAATTCCGTCCAGAACCATGTGCATTTATAAGTGTAGTTGGCATATTGCTTCTGTACGATATTCTAAGTTGATACATAAACCTGCAATAGTTAACTAATTGTGTTAGATAGGAAATCTGTATATATATGTTTACCTTAAGAAGGGGTGGTAAAAGGTGCCTTCAGTTGAAGGAAGCTCCGTTTGTTGTTGCTAATTTGATCCTTAGGCCGTTAAATATCTGAATTTGTCTATTTTTGATTTTGTGCAGTACTAGAATCAATTTTGTAAAGATTTTTAAAGCTTCGTCTTTATAGACAGCAATGGCAGTTCCGATAATTTTAGAAAATCAACAATATTCTTTAAGAACATCAAACGCAGATTTTTTAAATATTAGTTCCATTTAAATCAGAGTCAGAGTCCGAAAAATGGAGAGTAAGTAAAATGAATACATCTATATCAACTGACTCCACCAATATTTATTTGCTAAATTTAGTTTCGTACATTGCATGCAAAACCATTCTGGTATCTTCCTGTTTGCTAAATAGATTTTTGGTCATTTCTGAATGATGTTTATGTAGTGAAACTACTTTTTCTGTTAATTTAAATCCTCTATCTATTATTAATATTTCGTATTCGATTAAGTACTGTGCAGCATCTGTTGCAAATCGGCGCGGCGCGGCGGCACTGTATGTTTGCAAAAAACGTTCATGATTTCAAAACTTGTCTACCTATACGACAGTCTATATGATAATTTAATTAAATCTCGTCATTTAAAATATTATCTTTTCTGACACAATATTTCCGCGATGTCGTCTTTTTTCAGCACTAGATATTAGTGACAACAAACCTTGTATCCTAGGTCTTGGTACCACAGATTTGTCATCATCCCGCGCAATTTTCTTACAAATAATGCACTCCATTATTTTAGAAAACTAAATTGCGAATATTCTACAGCATCGCATTTATTTAAAAGTATACTCTAAATCCCGCAAAGTACCAATATACGATTCAAATGTATTGGCCCCTCATTTTAACCGCGAATATCTCAAAAATGGCGGACCAGAGAAAATTTGAAAAAATATGTGTTCATTATGTTGTCTATTGTAAATTATTCACTGAAGTTTGAATAATGTACATTTTACGGTTTTGAGGTTCTGCTAAGTTATATTGAAAAATGTCATACTTTTTAAGGAAATTTTGACCATGCCAGTTTTAAATTCATTATATCATGAAAAATATGCCTACGATATGAATAATATTTTAGATACCGATAAAGCACGGAATTTTTTGTATGAAGAAATTCTTTCATAATTTTTTGTTCTAAAATTTGGCAGTTATTGTCAAAAACATGACCTCATGTTTATTCGGCTATTTATCAAGGTATTTAAAAGATTTTTAATAAAATAGTAATAATAATATACTTTATTAATAGTATAAACATACTGTACAAACTACAATGACAAATGTTTACAAAACAAACACATAAAAAAAAACAAATACACATGTATAAGAATAATAAAAATAAAAATAAGAAGTACCTACTTAAAATACAAAATGTTATGCAATTAATTATTATTAATAATTTTATCTTTTATTGCAGTTTTAAACCTCTCTAAACTTGGTAAATCTCTAACATTTTTAGGTATATTATTATATTCCTTAATTCCATTAATTAATAACGACTTTTGCCCCTTCGTGGTTTTTCTGTGATCTATATACATATTACTTTTCCGCCTAGTATTATATGAATGAACATCTTTTACATATTTAATTAAATCACAGAAATAAGTTGGTAACATATTATTGACAATTTTATAGATAAATACCATAGTTTGTATATAAATAATATCATTAACTGAGAAAATGCCTAACACATTTAACATTAAGTGAATAGGTGTATAGCGATCACATTTTAATATTGTTCGCATTCATTTATTTTGATCAATTTGAAGATCGTTTTTCAAATTTTCATTTACTGAATGCAACACAGTAGTGCAATACATAAAATGTGGCAATATTATGGTTTTATATATTGTAAGTTTAGTGTAAGTTGATAGATCTTTACCTACTCGTTTCAGAAAATAATTTTTTTTGTTAATTTTCTTTATTAAATATTCAACATGCTGCTTAAATGATAATTCGCTATCTAATATCACTCCTAGGTATTTATGTTGACTTACAAGTTCAATTGTTTCGTTGTCTATTGTCACTACATGATTACTGGTATTATATATATCAACTTGGTTTTTTGTTGATATTACCATACATTTACATTTTGATGCATTAATTTTTAATTTTTTGTGTTCAAAATACCTAGATAAATTATACAAATCTTCAGTCATTTTATTTGTTAATGTATTGTGGTTTTTACCAGTAATTGATAACAGTGCGTCGTCGGCAAATAAATGTAGTTTACAATTTTTTATTATTTTATGCATATCATTTATATAAATCAAAAACAGTAAAGGACCCAACACACTACCCTGCGGAACACCATAATTATTGACCATTTCTTCAGAAATTGTATCCCCTATTTTAACAACTTGTTTTCTATTTGACAAATATGCTTCAAACCACTTTAATACAATTCCACTTACACCATATGAATTCAAATTAATTAGCAGTATATCCCTACTTACAGTTTCAAAAGCACGTTTCAAATCCAAGAAAGCCACAAGTATCGTCTCACCCACATCAATAACTTCCCTCCATTCGGTTATTACAGCTTGAATAGCTGTTTCACATGAATGTTTTGACCGAAATCCTGATTGGTTTTCATAAAATATTTTATTTAATTCGAAATGATTAAGTATTTGTTCATACACAACACATTCTAATACTTTATCCATCACAAGAGGCACATTTAATGGTCTGAACTCACAGGCTATCGAAGTATTTTTTATTTTAGGGATTGGATTTACTGTTGTCACTGTTCAGGAACGACACCTTTATTTAATGACGTGTTAATAATATTTAGCATTACATGCCCCGAAACCATAAAAATATTTTTAAGCAGCTTTACATCTAATATTGCATCAGAAGACATTTTGTTTTTTAAATTTAAAATTATTTTTCTCAATTCTGCCAATGATATCATTTTGAAATCTTTTAGTTCAGTGTAGTTTATTTCATTATTCACCATATTAAGATCTGAATCAGGAATACTTTGGACTATCTCTTTTATACTATCAACAAAATATATATTAAAGTGTTCAGCAATATTTCTTTCTCCATTTTCTGTTCCATGTGGAAAAATTATTTCATCAGGAACTTCTGACTGCATTTTAGTGTTTACCAATGATTTTAAAGTACACCACATTTTCTTATTATCCCCTTTTTGGTTATCAATTTTATTTGCATAATATTTTTTTTTCTTTTTCCTTATTAATGTTGCTGCTTCATTTCTTTTTTGTTTATATGTATGCTATCCATTCTTCTGCTGTTCTCCCTTGTTCATATTTTTTATATAATTGATCCCTTATTTTAATTTTTTCTTTTATTTCATTATCCCACCACTTTTTATCATCTCGATATTTTTTATATCTTGTTGGAGCAACTTCCTCTATAATTTTTGTTGTTTTGTCAATAAATTCATTATACAGTATGTCTACATTGGTATTGTTTAAATCCCATCTACAGTCTAGAAGTTTTACCTGAAGTTCTTTAATATTTGTCTGGTTCAGTTGTCGATATTTTTTTATCGTCTTCATATGATGCACATTATTTTTAGTACTGATTGTTACATTAATTTTGATAATGTTATGATCTGTTATTTTAGGAGAGCTTAAGACTTCCGCAGAAAATATTTCATCATCCTTACTCGTTATTACCAGGTCTATTATTGATGCACAATTTGTTTCAATTCTTGTAGGTTGTTTAACCAATTGAACTTTTTGAGAATTATTTATAATATTATTGATTTTATTACTATAAAAGGAACTTTTGCTAATATCAATGTTGAAATCACCTGTTATCAAAAAATTTTTATCATCAAAGACACTTAATAAATTGTCTAGATACCCTAGAAATTCACCCATGCTTGAACTCGGCGATCTATATATTACTCCAACATATATTATTTTATTGCACATTTTTATTTTGAGTATTAATGTCCACCATTTTTTATTTATACAGTCTTTCATATATACACTACAATTAACATCCCCACGCACATATGCCATCACACCACCTGTATGTCTGTTTTGTGAGTTCACCACATATGCTTTATAATTTTTTATTCTGTATTCGTTTTCATAAATGTCACTAGTAATTCGCGCTTCAGATAACAACAATAGGCATGGTTTTACTATTTGTGCAAAGTCTGTTATTTCTTCAATATGAGCTAGATAACTTCTGCAATTGAAATAATTTATTATAAATAAATTACCACTCTCTAATTGCTATACTTTTTCTTCTTTAGCTAATATAATTTTCTGGATTCTCTTTAATGATTCGCAACTATTATCCAAACATGAATGTTTTATATCTAAACTTAGATTATTATTATTATTTGCATTTATGCAATTTATGCATTTATATTCTTCTTCTTGTTTTATGCAATTTTTTCCCTCATGATTTTCTGAGCACTTATAACAAATTACTTTATCTTTTTTACAATCTCTATTAATATGCCCAAAGCCTTGACACTTAAAACATCTAATAACATTAATATGCTTCCTTTTATAGCATCTTGACCACCCTATATTTATTTTCTCATTATTTTCTAACATTTTATCCACCGTTGCATCTACTTCCACTATGACTGTATTTTGTTCTTTATTATTTACATATTTTTTTACAACTTTCTTAATAGGATTATTTAAACCAGATAGATTATTTTGATTTACAATAGCAGAAATTAATTTATCTTCATTATTAAAGAATTCGTCATCAACATTAAATATCTTTATCATGGGTAATTTTTGCTTAGGGTTATTGGCAACATATTTGTCTTTCAAAATTTTATTAGTCTCATTTTTTAAAATATCAATCGAGGTTTTATCACTGCATTTAATTGCAATTGCACCATCATTTAGTTTTTGAACTTTTTTTACACCTACCTGCAATCTTTGCAGATCAATATTCTCTTTTAAATCCCTCATCGTTTTGTCACTATTTTTTAAAGAAGTATCAGTTGGTTTTATAATTAAAGCGTAATCCTGATTATTTTCTTTGTTTACTTTTTTTGTATTCATAGTTTTTACAGCACTAGAATAATTAAAATTGCCACTTGTTGAAGGTTGAACATCATTGTTTTTATTACATTCCTGTATTAGTGTTATTAATTTATTGTTATTTACTTCCCACTTCTCATTAAATTGTTCCAACTGATTTTTTATTAACACCTCAACATAGTTTTTTATGTTTATTAACTCATTGAATTTAAAATCACATAGTTCACAAAGGTATTTACAACCTTTTATTGTTTTAATGTTTTTATACGCACTTTTTGTTATATTTAAACATGCTATGTGATATATATTTTCACATGTACCACTGCACTTAATAAACAATTCATCACTAACTTCTTTTTGGCACAATTTGCACAGAGCATTCTCATACGGATCATCACTGTCAGACATATTGCCTGCATATTCAACTAAGAGTTGTGAAGTTAATCATATAAAATGAAGTTAATCATATAAAATGTAAGGATTTTCAGGAAAAAGAATTGGTATATATCAAATATTAATTTAGTTATCAAGTGCAATAAATAATATTGCAGAACGCGGACAATAATATTATCTATTGCACTTGATAACTAAATTAATATTTAATATATACCAATTCCTTTTTCTGAAAATGCTTACATTTTATATAATTAACTACTTTATCGAAATTTTTGTAAATACCTTGATAAATAACCGAATAAACATAATGTCACGTTTTTTAGAATAACTGGAAAATTTTAGAACAAAAAATTATGAAAAAATTTCCTCGTACAAAAAATACCATGCCTTATTGGCAGCTAAAATATTATTTATATAGTAGGCATATTTTCAAAGATATAATGGATTTTAAACTGGTATTGTCAAAATTTCCTTAAAAAGTAGGACATTTTTCAATATAACTTAGCAGCACTTCAAAACTGTCCAATGTAAATTATTCAAATTTCAGTGAATGATTTACAATAGACACATAATTTTTTCAATTTTTACCGTTCCTCCGTTTTTGAGGTATTCGCGGTTAAGGTGAGGGATCAATACATTTGAATAGTATATTAGTTTGACGCATCTTATCCTACCTTCCATACGCGGTGTACGTACCTAGATTGTGAGCCGCAACAATACATATGACTAATTTAGCGCGCTTTTAAAAAATCGCTGTTGCCAAACGATACACATTGGGAAAAAAATAATTATATCAAAAACTTTTCTAATGTTTGGGCTACAATTGCTTCACTGTATGTGTATAAAAGTTTTCAAAAATAAAAAAGTTTATCGATTGGTGAAAATTGTAATACGTAAAATTCAAATATCTAGTTTTCCTAATTTTTAAGGAAATGAAAATGCGAACTGTGCAAAAACCATTTGTACAGTTAAAAGCGCTATTGTGTGTACTTTAATTGAAACAAAAAACAACGTCGATGGCAACATTAGTTTTGAGGATATGACGGTGGAAACAAAAAAAAAACCATTTTATTTAAAAAATACAATATTTTCCCTTTTTTTTATTTAAAAAGGTCCAGACGACGAAAAAATGTCGTGAAATACGATTTCATATGCCCAGTGACATGCTTAACAAAACCTACCATGTTTGACCTGGTTCTACGGCAGGAAAAAAAAAACGGCACGATAGTGTCTCGAATTCGCTTCTCTATAATGAGAGTCCAGAAATCTCATTCTTGGCGTATATACCCGATGCCAACGCTTCAAATTTTTTTATGACATCTACCTCAAATATTGTAATTCTATTACAAATTATTTCCATATACTAGGGTGCAAATATAGTCAATATATTTTCCTTTAAAGAAACTTGGACGGAATATCTGGCTATGGAAGTAGTAATTCTTTACGCAGCGGTTTTTATCTCAATAGTCAAATAAGTTCTAATGTTTCATTTTACAGATTGTGCAGTCTATAAGTTTATAATTGAAAATATAGTTAATTAATATTTTGCACTACGCGAGTATTTCTTTATTTTCGTGCTAATTGTTTTGTGGAAAATGTGACAAGTAGTGCTCCGGTGGCTTTATCTTGACGTCGTAAAACATAATAAATGTGTTTTTCTGCACGTTTAGAGGACCATCTGCTATTACCAGACAGCCGCATGTATTGATTAAAAATTAGGTCTTCTCATATTGATTAAAGCACGTTTCATTGAGTCTGTCAATTAACATTGTGATACCGCTATTGAAAAAATATCTATAACGACTTTAGAATTTAATTCTAAACAATTTTTAAAATAAATAAATATTTATTTTGAATTAACACATTGATTTATCTTGAATACAGATTAGATCTTTTTAGAAACCATTGCAGATGTAAACGTAGCAACTGATGAACATTATAAAAAATATATGAATTATTTGATAATTACTAGGGTGGTAATTATTTTTCAACTCGTCTCATCCTCTCAAATTATTATGATATAAATGAAAAAAATGTGCACCAAATTTAGGGTAGCTAGCCCGTGCCTAAAAAGAGGTGAGTTTTTCTATGCATTTCATATGGGTAAAAGACATTTTTTTCGTAAATTTGGGATAGAATCGTTAAAATATTGTGAAATAAAAATCGCACATAAATTCCCTCTACAGAATTGTCGAGAGGATACAAATTATTAATTATTTTTTGAATGAAACCCTTACAATACCCTTTTATAGGAACCCAAAGTGACCCCATAAGATCAAAAATAAAGTATCGCGTGTTTATTATTGTTTTTTGCATAAATTATTATTAATTAGCCACATTCTAGATTTTGTTTATATTTTAGTATTTTTAAAATTATTTAAACAATTATAATTTATTTAAACAATTATATTTTACAATAAATTTGCTATATTTCCACCTTATTTTAGTTTTACAATTGTCCAAAGAATATGAATTCATGATTTTTTTACACCGTTACAAATTTATGATGTAGTTGTTTAAATAAATTATAATTGTTCAAGCAATTTGAAAAACATCAGTAAATCAACACATGCTGAAATGTGACTAATTAAAAATAATTTCTGTAATGGCAAATAAGTAATAATAAATGTCAAGAATACGGGATAATCTACTTTTGCCCGTATGAGGTCATTTTGAAGTTCAATAGTTCTTATGAGGTATAGTTTTAAAAAAATTACGAATTCGTATTCCTTGGACAATTGTGTAATTAAAAAAAATAAAATGTCACAAATGTATGGCAAAATGTAATTGTTTAAATAAATTATTATTGCTTAAACAATTTGAAACATTAAAATATTAATAATAATAATAACATATAATGTAACTAATTAATAACAATTTGTGCCAAAAGAATCTCAAATAAACGATAATAAACGTCAAAATTATGCGATATTCTACTTTTGCCTTTATAGGGTCATTTTGGCACCCTATAAAAGAGTCTTATGAGGCTTTGATTAAAAAAGGAATGATTAACTCGTGTTCTCTGGACAATTCTGAAGAGGAGACTTGTGTGCGATTTTTATTACACAACATTTTGACGATTCTATCGCAAATTTACGAAAGAATGTCTTTTACCCATAAGAAATACATAGAAACATTTACCTCTTTTGAGGCACGAGAAGGGGTTGAGCTAACCACTCGAAATTTTCTGTGATTTTTTTCTTCTTATATTGAAACAAAACGAATGGGTGAGAAGACCACATTTAAAAAACAAATCCACACGTATAGCTAAGGACCACCCGAATAATTACGTATAATTAGGGAAATAGCGCGCAAAATTGACGACAAAAATTTACCGCCCGCCACTCAGTGACCGAAGAAATCGTATAACTACGAAACTTTTTTCTCTTTGAAATTATTTGGTATGGTGGGAGAATATGGAGGGGGGGACATATTTTAAACGAATTATTTGTCGATATCTGTCCATATTATTATTTAGTATATGTTCTTCGCATACTCCAGTTAAATTGGCAGACGAAAATTCCGCTCGGTGCGCGGTTGAGGGAATTTTAAAAAGAAAAATTGTTTTTCTACCAGTCATCATTTCTGTTGATGGAGTTTGTTCAAAACACCTGGAGCCAAACTTGGCTAAACTAGAGCTTCCTAATGGCCTTATAATACTCATACAGAAGGCTGTTATTCTACAAACCTGCCACCTAGTAAGTATGATGAAAGTAACCGGCAAGCATACCGAGAAAAATGAAATAATAATAATAATAATAATAATAATAATAATAATAATAATAATAATAAGAGGACGATGCGGGCTATTCCCTGAAGATGCGCAGCTGGCAGACGGAAGCATCCTAAGACATCTGGATGCCGGAGAGACCTACACGTACCTGGGTGTGCAACAACATCACATCCAGGACGTAAAACAAATTAAGGACACTCTCCGCGGCAAGTACAGACACCGACTTCGAAAGATTTGGTCTTCCGAACTTTCGGGAAAGAACAAGGTGTCTGCGACTAATATACTGGCCGTTCCGATTCTGCTCTACTCCTTTGGAGTAGTCAAGTGGACAGTAGATGAGCTGCGTCAATTGGATAGGGATACCCGCAAGATGATGCATATTCACAGAAGTATTCATCCTAGATCGTCCGTTCCTCGAGTGTACTTCCCACGTCAACGGGGGGGCAGAGGACTCTTGAGCCTGGAGTGCATGCATCGCAGAGTAGCGCTGAGTATGGCATGTAACATCTTGAGGAGCTCAGATCCACTCCTGCGGTTAGTGAGAGATCATGAAACCGTAGGAGTGGGCGGATTTCTATTTAAGGCAGCACGCAGGGCCGCAGATGATCTCGGTCTCGTTTTCGACTTCAGGCGAAGAGACAGGCGAGGTGCTGATGCACAGTCAGTAACTGAGCTTCCGCCAAATCGCCTGACAACCCAAATTAAAGCTGCCGAGCAGAGAAATCTGTTCAGGCAGCACGTCGATAGACCCATGCATGGAGTGTTCTACAACAACATAGATACACTGGGTTTATCGACAAAGCTGACCTTCTCATTCCTGAGGTCAGCAGGGCTAAAGTCGGAGACCGAGGGATTCATTGTGGCCTGCCAAGATGGTGTTATTAACACCTTGGTCTACCGCAGTCGTGTTATGGGTGTTGTACGTGGCTGCCTTTCGACTGCGTTCAGCAGAGCACTGTCTTACCTTAGATGGTAAGCTTCCACTTTTTCAGATAACTGTTTTGTTCTCGAAAGAACGCTTTTATGATGATTTCTGTTTATATGAATCAAACTATGGTTATTTGAACAATATATTCAGCTTCGAATTACAAACAATTGTAGCTTGATGCTTGTTGACATAATACAGAATTATTTTTATTATTGTTGACAGTTCTTAAAATTAGCTGACTATGTTTATTTTACAAAATAAATAAAGTAGTTGCTATATTAAACATTAACAAATAAACTTTTGAACATAAGTTGAACATAAGGCGCCCACCTTAAAGGATATAGCCCTTTAATAACGAAGCACTACATTGCCACTTCACAAGGTAAAACACAAATCTTTGAAATGGGTCGTTTGTATATTCCTTTGGTGGTCTTAATCGTCACTACATGAGTGATTCCGTCACTTCCAGGATGCAACTCCAGTATCCTACCCAAATTCCATTTTAGGGGGGGTAAGTTGCTTTCCTTAATGATTACTAAGACTCCTGGCTTTAATAATTCCACATGATGGGTTTTCCACTTCTGACGTACTTGAAGTTCACTTATGTACTCCTTTGACCACCTTGTCCAATAGTTTTGTGTTATTTGTTGAAGTTTTTGGAACCTATTTAGCCTTGTTGTTGGAATATCCATTAGATTTGGATCGGGAATTGCAGTTATAGCTTCGCCGATCAAAAAATGAGCCGGAGTCAACGGTTCAGGATCATTAGGATCTAGTGATAGAGGGCAAAGTGGCCTAGAATTTAGGCATGCTTCTACCTGCGTTAACACTGTTATAAATTCTTCGTAACATAAAATAGACTCACCAATAACACGCTTTATATGATATTTGGTGGATTTTACTCCGGCCTCCCAGAGTCCACCAAAATGTGGTGACTGAGGAGGAATGAAATGCCATGTTACTCCGTAGAGACTTAAATCAGTTGAAATTTGGTTGTTAGTTTTTAGCAAAAAATCGCGCAGTTCGGCATTAGCTCCAACAAAGTTGGTACCATTGTCGGAATATAAGTTTAAGCATATGCCCCTGCGAGCCATAAATCGTCTTAATGTCGCTAGAAAGGAGTCGGAGGTCAGATCGCCAACCAGCTCTAAGTGTACTGCTTTAGTTGAGAAGCAAACGAACAGACATATGTATGCCTTTGAAGTTTTATAATTTCGTGCCTTTCTATCGCGAATTAGGAAAGGACCAGCGTAATCAACGCCGGAGTTTAAAAAAGGCCGAGCTGGGGTGACACGAGACCTTGGTAGATTTCCCATAATAGCTTGAACATGTTTAGCGTTGAAGCGAAAACAACGAATACATTTATGTACGATCTTTTTTACCAAATTTCGCCCACCTATGAACCAATATCGATCTCTAAGCGAGGCTAGTAAAAGTTGCGGACCTGCGTGTAAAAGTCGCTTGTGTTCATATTGTGCTATTAAATAAGAAAAGTGATGATTGGAAGGTAGAACTGCGAGATGTTTTTTCCAATTGTCAAAATTGGAATGTTTCAGTCGTCCTCCAACTCTCAATATACCGTCTACATCCAAAAAGGGAGTTAACGCAAACAACTTGCTTTTGGAATTCACTGACCCAGATTTAATTAAATCGATTAATTCTTGTTGATAGTGAAATTTTTGAATTAATGAAATTAAACGGTTTAATGCATCTTGTATCTCAAGAGGTGATAAGGGACCGCAATTAGTTGTCTTTTTTGAAGCATTGTTTTTGAACCGCAAGCAATAAGCAGTAACTCTTGTCAATTTGTTTAAATTAGAATAATTTTCAAAGAAATTTAATTCAATTGAAACCGTACTTATAACCCTCTTATCCTTTTGCATTTCAACCAACACGTCCTTGGGATAATGTTGAAATTCGAGTATTTCATGTTTACTTATTGGCCATAAGCTTGATGATAAAGAGAGCCATGGTGGCCCTTTCCACCATATCCTGCAATCTAATAGTAATTTAGGCTCAATACCACGTGAAAGTAAATCCGCTGGGTTTTCGACTGTGTTTACATAATGCCAGTCGTCAAGCGAAGTTAAGGACTGAATTTGAGAGATTCGATTAGCCACGAAGACTTGCCATCGACTGCATGAAGATTTTATCCATGAAAGCGTAATTTTAGAATCGCTCCAATAATAAAATTTGTCAAATTTAAGTTTCATCGATTTTTGTACTTTATTTGCCAACTTAGCTAATAATAAAGCCGCGCAGAGTTCTAACCTGGGAATAGTTATGGTCTTTAAAGGAGCTACTCGTGTCTTAGCGCATAAAAGTTTACAACAAACATTTCCCGAGGAATCAGTACTCCTTATGTAAATACAGGCGCTGTAAGCTTGCTTAGAACTATCTGCAAACCCATGCAATTCCAATGATTTATAATTGTCGCATACTACGCGTATAGGAAGTTCTATTTTATCTAGCGTTTGTAACTGATTTCGAAAGGTGATCCATTTGTAGTTCAAATGTAAGGGTATAGCTGAGTCCCATGAAATTTTTTCTTGCCAAATTTGCTGTAATATTATTTTTGGCGTTATAGTACATGGACCTAATATGCCAAGGGGATCAAAAATCTGTGCTGTTTCGGACAAGATTGTTCTCTTGGTTATTTTGGCAGATTTAGGCTTCGAGTCTGTGTCAAATGTGAAATTGTCGGTTTCGCAAGACCACATCAGACCCAAAGTTTTTGCATTTTTGTTTTCGCCAAAGTTAAACTTTGTAGGGTCATGTGCGCTTAAATTTTGAATAATTCTTTTGTCATTAGAACGCCATTTACGCAAGTCGAAACCGCCTTGTTTTAAAACACCTTTTACTTGAACGGAAATATTAGCTGCATGTTCGACTTCATTAGCGCCTGTTAATAGATCGTCCATATAAAAATCCGATTTAATAATTTCAGAGATTTCCGGTTTATCATGTTGACATTCATTAGCTAATTCAAATAGACATCGTATGGCAAGATAACTAGCGGAAGCGGTACCGTAGCTAACTGTTTGTAGTTCATATGTTTCCAAAGCAATGGATGGACTAGAGCGCCATAATATTCTAAGTAGAGCAGTTTGTTCAGGACGCACTAGTATCTGTCGATACATTTTAGCAATGTCTGCAGTTACTACATATTTGTGAATACGGAAACTCAAAAGAATGCTGAATAGGTCTCTCTGCAATACTGGACCTACCATCTGTAAGTCGTTTAATGATTTCCCAGTAGACGTTGGAGCGGAAGCATTGAAAACGCAACGTAATCGCGTTGTCTCTGAATGTTCCCGAAAAACTCCGTGATGAGGCATATAATAATTAATTTTTGTTTGCTCAGGATTTGATACCTTTTTCATGTGACCTAATTGTTCGTATTCACTTAGAAAATCCGAATATAGCTGGAAAATTTCAGGATTCTTTTGAAGACGGCGCTCAAGACTGTAGAACTGCTTTTCTGCCTGCTGCATTGATTCACCGAGAAGTTCAAGAGATTCTTTGAATGGAATCGCTACGGCAAACCTACCGTCTTTATTTCGTTTCGTATTTCGAGTAAAGCTTAATTCACAAGACCGTTCTTCACTCGTGAAGATTTTTGACTCATCAACGTTTTCAAGTTCCCAGAATTTAGTTAACTGTGCATCGATGTCCTTACTACTAACAAAATGACACATAGCTTTGTTTGTGTGTGATTTTATTATTGGCGCGCTGAATAATCCCGAAACTATCCATCCAAGTTTTGTTCTTTGTAGATTTGGTTTGTCCCTACCCAATTTTATTTGCCCCACGGTCAGTAAATCCCAAAATATTTGAGCACCAATGAGTACATCAATGTCACCAGCCTGATCGAATGTTGGATCAGCTAGCTGTATGTTATGGGGAATATGTAGGGTGAGTTTGTTAAAAGAAACCGATGGCAAATTATCAGTAATTTTAGATAAAACGAGACAAGATAATGTTGATTGATAATTTTCGAATCGAGATTGTATTTTCAGTTGACAACGGGCTTTTATGTTGGTCAACCTTTGATTGATCCCAGAAATCGTGTACGAGATTTCTGAAGTTGATAGATTTAATTTGTTGCATAAAGAATTCGTTATGAAATTAGACTGTGAGCCGCTGTCAAGCATAGCTCTAGCTTCGTGAATTTTACCGCTGCTATCTAATACCTGTATAATAGCAGTAGGTAAAAGTATTTGGGATGTATAAGAATAATTTGCTTGATTAGATAAAGCCTGCATTGTTTGAGATAGTATGTCCTCACCATGTTCCACATGGTTGGGAGCATCACTTTCAGACCTTTGGTTAATACAGGATTGATCTAACTTATTTACGTTTATTGGATCTGAATTACCGCGAGAAAAATTTGCATAAAATTCTGGATCATGAAGTAGCGTATGATGTCGTTTGTGGCATTTCTTACATGAACTTGATTTGCAGAATTTCACATTGTGATTTGCCCTCAAGCAATTTTGGCATAAATTCATACGCTTAATTTCCATCCATCGCGACTTAAAAGACAAATTGGAAAATTTTGGACAAGAGTTTATTACATGATTCTCTTTGCATAACACACACGAGACATTTTCAGTTGAGAAATGCGAATAATTTTGTCGTGAGTTGCTTCCACGATCGTTTTGAGTCTTACCGTCTGTGTTAGTTGTTAGCAAATTCTCCAAGAGTCTACATTTTTTCTTGAGGAAAATTTCTAAATCATTAAATTTGGGTAAATCTGGCCCTGAACACCTTTCCTCCCATTCTCGCCTAGTTTTTGGATCAAGTTTCGACGTCACTAAATGAATAAGTAATATGTCCCAGTGATCTACAGGTAATTTCAAAACCTGCAGGGCTCTCACATGCTTTGTAAGATTATCAAGCAATGACCGTAAACCTGCAAAGGATTCCTTCGTTACATTAGATAAATTAAAAATAGATTTAACGTGGATATTGATCAGAAAATTTTTGTTTTCAAACCGCTCATGGAGCAACTGCCAAGCCACGTTATAATTTGCGGGTGATACTTCTAATGCACTTATTACCTCTGCAGCTTCGCCTTTTAGTGATAACCTTAAATAGTGAAACCTGTGAAGGTCAGAAATATTTTTATTGTTGTGAATGAGGGAAGTAAAAGTGTCCTTGAAAAATAACCAATTTTGTAAAGAACCGTCGAACGTTCCGAGTTTGAAACGAGGTAAAGTTATGTCTCCTTTTAAATTGTCTGCGACCAACAGCTGAGTATTAGCCACCGACACCGCTTCCTTTCCTGCAACCGTATCTAAAATATACTGTGCTCGAGATAATACCGAATAGTAGGAATCTTCAAAACCTTCTCTAATCTTAACATGTTCTTCAGGCTTTGTTTCAGTATCAGAAATCTCCAAATTTGTTTGGATATCACTAAATTTGGCTAATAATGATTTAAAGTCCCCTAACCGATTTTTCAACTGATTTAAATCTGTTTGATTTGCTTCGAAATCATCCAAGAAATGTATAAATCGTGTTAACTGGCCTTTAACTACACCACGTTTATGAGTAAGAGATTTTTTGTCAATCTCTTCTGACATTTTGACAGTTCAAATAAGTTTAATCAAATTTAAGACAATTTGGCAATTTAGGAAACTGAGTTAACACAAATAAAGCATAGACTGGTAAATGATAATGGAAGAAACAGACCTTGACTCCGACTAGCTTATTTGATGTTAATTTTTCTATGCCTGCTAACTTCTGTTTGCTGTCTCTATCCGCTAATGTGATAGAGTGATTCTTTATAAAAATGCTTCGAGGTTTTAACTGGAACTTCTACAAATTTGAGGCTTGATTGCTCAAAATGCTCGTCCGGCTGAAGGACCAAGATGTACGTGGCTGCCTTTCGACTGCGTTCAGCAGAGCACTGTCTTACCTTAGATGGTAAGCTTCCACTTTTTCAGATAACTGTTTTGTTCTCGAAAGAACGCTTTTATGATGATTTCTGTTTATATGAATCAAACTATGGTTATTTGAACAATATATTCAGCTTCGAATTACAAACAATTGTAGCTTGATGCTTGTTGACATAATACAGAATTATTTTTATTATTGTTGACAGTTCTTAAAATTAGCTGACTATGTTTATTTTACAAAATAAATAAAGTAGTTGCTATATTAAACATTAACAAATAAACTTTTGAACATAAGTTGAACAGGTGTAGAGGTCCCCGACCTAAATTGTAGGACCTGCCATCAGGCGCCGGAGTCGCTCATGCATTTACTATCTGCATGTCCGATTTACGCGACTTCGGCCTACATCCACAGACATAACGCAGCTTTACGAGTGCTGTATTACCATCTTCGGCACTCGTACGAGGTAGACCAAACACCAGTGCTGCCTTATGTTCCCGGAGAGATCGAGTCCGTTGTCGAGAACGAGAAGTGCCGAATTTATTGGAACTACTCGTTCCCGACCGTCAGGCTGATTCAAGCCAACAAGCCTGACATAGTCCTCCTCGACCACCAGACCAAGGTGATGTATGTCATCGAGTTCTCGGCACCTGCCGAGACAAACATCACCTTGAAGGAGGAGGAGAAACGGACCAAATACCGAGATCTCCGGTATGAGCTCCGAGCGCTATACCCAGACTACTCGGTCAAGATGGCCGTCCTGATAATCGGCGTTCTTGGTGGGATGAGGCCTACGCTGCTCTCAGCATTAAAGACCATACCGGCCTGCCAAAAATCAGCCGAATGGTTGGCAGGCCAAATGCAGAAGGCAGTCGTCTTAGGGTCCCTGCGTTTACTTAGGGCACACGATTCTGGAATCTACAACCACTAACCTTGCGGGATGTGGGGAGTGGTTGTAGATAATTCGCTGGCGCTTCCCCTGTGAGAATATCGGAGACACGGGAGAACTGTCCAGCATCGCTAACGCGAAAAAAAAAAAAAAAAAAAAAAAAAAAAAAAAAAAATAATCGAGGCAAAAATTAAATCGGCGAGACAACACGCGTCTCGAATCCAGAGTGTGGTAGAGTATATAACGGCAGCTAAGCCTTTTACGCCGAAAATCCGGAAAATTCGTGTTGTCGAAAATCCGCCGTCTGTTGAGAATGTCGAAGCCTTCTGGAAAGGAATCTACGAGACTACGAGTCCATTTGACAATGACACTCCAGCGATAACACACTTCGAGGCCCTCTGTCACAGACTTTTAGAAGGGCAAGACGAAGTGTGTCCGGCGATCAGTACGGAAGAAGTCCAACAGGCGCTTGTTGGCACAAAGAACTTCGCTGCCCCGGGCCCAGACGGCATAAACAACTGGTGGTGGAAGAAATTTCCTACCACTCACCGCCGTCTGGCTCGAGTTTTCAACTCGTGGTTGAACGAGGGGCAGCAGATTCCGGACTGGTTTGCCGAAGGGCGAACTGTACTGATCCCCAAAAAGGGGGACCTGTCCAACCCGAAAAACTACAGACCGATCACTTGCCTCAATTCCTGCTACAAGTTATTTACACGTATCTTGTACGCCAGGACTTTGAGGTCAGTTGAGCCTGTATTCCTAGAGATACACGAGCAGCGAGGCAGTAAAAAAGGTGTGGCAGGCTGCAAAGAGAACCTGTTGATAGACCGCTGTATTGCTCAGGATTCTGTGCAATACAAGCGTAATCTATCAATGGCGTGGATCGATTACCGTAAGGCATTCGATACAACATCACATGCATTATTGTTACACCTGCTCCAGTGCCTTGCGGTACCCGCACCAATAGTGAGATGCATTGAACAACTGATGCCACTCTGGAGAACCCGCTTCACCGTAACATCTGGTGCTCAGCGGATTTCGACAGAGCCGGTATCATTTAGGAGAGGAGTTTTCCAGGGCGACTCCCTCAGTCCTCTCCTATTCTGCATCTCACTGCTGCCGTTGTCTGTAGAACTACGTCAAACCCGCGGATACCAATGTGGATCACCCAGCAACCGGAGGCATAAGGTCACCCATTTATTCTATATGGATGACCTAAAACTGTATGCCTCCGGAGAGGGCGAACTCCAAAACTCTCTTAGGGTGGTCCAAGAGTACACGCGGGCTATTGGCATGGAATTTGGGTTGGACAAATGTGCAGTCGTCCACCTCAAGAGAGGACGATGCGGGCTATTCCCTGAAGAGGCGCAGCTGGCAGACGGAAGCATCCTAAGACATCTGGATGCCGGAGAGACCTACACGTACTTGGGTGTGCAACAACATCACATCCAGGACGTAAAACAAATTAAGGACACTCTCCGCGGCAAGTACAGACACCGACTTCGAAAGATTTGGTCTTCCGAACTTTCGGGAAAGAACAAGGTGTCTGCGACTAATATACTTGCCGTTCCGATTCTGCTCTACTCCTTTGGAGTAGTCAAGTGGACAGTAGACGAGCTGCGTCAATTGGATAGGGATACCCGCAAGATGATGCATATTCACAGAAGCATTCATCCTAGATCGTCCGTCCCTCGAGTGTACCTCCCACGTCAACGGGGGGGCAGAGGACTCTTGAGCCTGGAGTGCATGCATCGCAGAGTAGCGCTGAGTATGGCATGTAACATCCTGAGGAGCTCAGATCCACTCCTGCGGTTAGTGAGAGATCATGAAACCGTAGGAGTGGGCGGATTTTTATTTAAGGCAGCACGCAGGGCCGCAGATGATCTCGGTCTCGTTTTCGACTTCAGGCGAAGAGGCAGGCGAGGTGCTGATGCACAGTCAGTAACTGAGCTTCCGCCAAATCGCCGGACAACCCAAATCAAAGCGGCCGAGCAGAGAAATCTGTTCAGGCAGCACGTCGATAGACCCATGCATGGAGTGTTCTACAACAACATAGAGACACTGGGTTTATCGACAAAGCTGACCTTCTCATTCCTGAGGTCAGCAGGGCTAAAGTCGGAGACCGAGGGATTCATTGTGGCCTGCCAAGATGGTGTTATTGACACCTTGGTCTACCGCAGTCGTGTTATGGGTGTAGAGGTCCCCGACCTAAATTGTAGGACCTGCCATCAGGCGCCGGAGTCGCTCATGCATTTACTATCTGCATGTCCGATTTACGCGACTTCGGCCTACATCCACAGACATAACGCGGCTTTACGAGTGCTGTATTACCATCTTCGGCACTCGTACGAGGTAGACCAAATACCAGTGCTGCCTTATGTTTCCGGAGAGATCGAGTCCGTTGTCGAGAACGAGAAGTGCCGAATTTATTGGAACTACTCGTTCCCGACCGTCAGGCTGATTCAAGCCAACAAGCCTGACATAGTCCTCCTCGACCACCAGACCAAGGTGATGTATGTCATCGAGTTCTCGGCACCTGCCGAGACAAACATCACCTTGAAGGAGGAGGAGAAACGGACCAAATACCGAGATCTCCAGTATGAGCTCCGAGCGCTATACCCAGACTACTCGGTCAAGATGGTCGTCCTGATAATCGGCGTTCTCGGTGGGATGAGGCCTACGCTGCTCTCAGCATTGAAGACCATACCGGTCTGCCAAAAATCAGCCGAATGGTTGGCAGGCCAAATGCAGAAGGCAGTCGTCTTAGGGTCCCTGCGTCTACTTAGGGCACACGATTCTGGAATCTACAACCACTAACCCTGCGGGATGTGGGGAGTGGTTGTAGATAATTCGCTGGCGCTTCCCCTGTGAGAATATCGGAGACACGGGAGAACTGTCCAGCATCGCTAACGCGAAAAAAAAAAAAAAAAAAAAAATAATAATAATAATAATAATAATAATAATAATAATAAGTCCGTTGTCGAGAACGAGAAGTGCCGAATTTATTGGAACTACTCGTTCCCGACCGTCAGGCTGATTCAAGCCAACAAGCCTGACATAGTCCTCCTCGACCACCAGACCAAGGTGATGTATGTCATCGAGTTCTCGGCACCTGCCCAGACAAACATCACCTTGAAGGAGGAGGAGAAACGGACTAAATACCGAGATCTCCGGTATGAGCTCCGAGCGCTATACCCAGACTACTCGATCAAGATGGTCGTCCTGATAATCGGCGTTCTCGGTGGGATGAGGCCTACGCTGCTCTCAGCATTGAAGACCATACCGGCCTGCCAAAAATCAGCCGAATGATTGGCAGGCCAAATGCAGAAGGCAGTCGTCTTGGGGTCCCTGCGTCTACTTAGGGCACACGATTCTGGAATCTACAACCACTAACCCTGTGGGATGTGGGGAGTGGTTGTAGATAATTCGCTGGCGCTTCCCCCGTGAGAATATCGGAGACACGGGAGAAGTGTTCAGCATCGCTAACGCGAAAAATAATAATAATAATAATATTTATTTCACCATGATCGATACAAATAACGTACATATGGCAAGTCAGGTAAAATAGTCATTAATCAATTAAAATATAATATTATTAATAAATAATAAGTCATTAAAAACAATATATACATCACACTTAATATAAAATAAAATAATATAATAAAATAAAATAAAATAATATAGTAATAAGTAAATTATAGTTAACATAATAATGTAGAAACATTAATAACTATTACATACACACGAAGTATTACAAATATATTTAAACATAAATATTAAAATTTCTAGTTGTATGTAATACAATACTAGTACAAACATAATATAATCTAATCTATTATTATGGTCTCCTCAAGAATTCATTAATGCTATAATATGCATATTCAACAAGTATTTTTTTAATTTTAGTTTTATATTTTGGCAAGTGAAGATTTCTGATCTCTTTAGATAAACTGTTGAATAATATAACTGAATTATATTGTAGCGATTCTTTAAATTTAGATTTATGTGGCGAGGAATCGCTAAGAGCTCTCCATGTTTCCCTGCAACTTTCTCTATAATTTAGATTAAACAACAATCCTTTTTTTGAAGTACAAAGACCCTCTGCAATTGACTTGACTTTCCCTATAAGCAGATATTGAAGGACAAATGAGAGTATGCTAGTGCATAGTAGACGTCAACAAGCCCTGCCTCGCCCAGTATGTCTCTCAATTGCAGTATTGCGAAATATGCTTTGTTTGGTCTACTACACACATGAATTGTCTGATGTTCCCAAGACAATGAGTTGTCTATATATATGTACCCAGAAATTTGGTAAAAGGGCTCAATTTAAAAGTAGTTAATGATGTTCTTTTATTAAAACATATATTTTTCGTTTGAAATTAGTCTATTGGACTGCACCAATTGCTCATGTAATCGACAATACCCTCAACATTTTTTTGTAATTCATTACAATTTGGGGCAGATACAGTGACTATAGTGTCATCCGCATACATACATGTTTCTCCATTACTTATATGACGAGGAATGTCATTTATGTAAATAGAGAATAATAGAGGCCCCAATACTGATCCTTGCGGAACACCTAGGATAATATCATGTATGTCAGACATAGCCTCATTATATTTTATCCGGATATATCTCGATATCCCGTAGGAGCTACGAATCATGCGTCTTTCACCTAACTCGTCACACTTTGAACTCCTCTGCTTCTGCGATTTATAGACAAAATTTGCTACACCACCTGGGCTACTAGTTATTTATAACGCACAATAATTTTTTGAACTTGTAATTGTGCAAGTTTCGGGTGAACTAATTACGTTGTTATCTGAGCAACACTTGGACGGCGCGGCGTGAAAAGATTTTTATGACTTTTTTTTACTTTTCTTCTCGTTAATATTTTTAAGGTAATTGTGGTTGATCCATGTCCACAGACGCGAAATTGGTATTTAAGAATTTATTGTATAACTTAATACTTTTTGTATGAGTTTCAAATCGGTAATATTTCGTAAGCGTTTACGCCATGAAAGTTTATAAAGCCGATAATTAATTATATGCTTGCTATTGGAGTTCGATTTAAGTAAACAGTAAAAACTTCAGCTTTCCATTTTTGTAGGAAAGTGGGTGAAAAGTAATTTTCCTAACCAGCCAGCAATATTTACTATAGACAAATATGTTCACTTCCCTCGACAGCGCCAGCGTAAGGAAAGACTTTCTTTTATTTAACTTCAGCCTATTTCCGCTACAATGACCAATAACCGACGCCAGGAGACGAGCTACCCCTAACCTGAAAATTTTGCCGAATTTCTTCTCTATCAAAAAGTAGGGATTTTTTACTTGTCTAACATTTAATAGACAATAGACTGTTTTACATCCCCTCCGAACGATGGTATATCCGCTATGTAGCCCCCGTCCAAAGTTACATAACATAGCTTCTACGTATGCGCTGGTATACAAGCCGTTAGAAGGTGTAGCGAGAACGCTGTATTTCCCTAGAAAAGGTCACCCACCCAATTACTAACCGCGGTGGTTTATAATAATATACAGTGGGCGCGTGAAGTATATTCACCAAGAGTTGAGAGCGCGTCAAAAAAAATACATGCGTTATGTACGTGAAGTCGAGACAGCGCTTGGCAAACTCCTGAAAAATACAACCAGTGGGGATGAAACACGTCTCACAGTGGTCAATTTTCAAGTATTAGATGGACAAAATTCTACTAATTTGCAAATAAACAGAAAATATGTAGCATTTGAAAAAGCTACATGAATAACTTCATATTTGCTTGCAGTAAATTGACTCTAGTTAATTCACTTATTGGAGTAGAGAGGTATGCACCCACTCTTACTATGAAGGGCATAGCGTATCGCATGTCTGCAAAATCTTAACATTCAGAAAGTAAACATGTTTTCTTTAAGTATACTTTGAGTTAGTGGTGTTAATGATATATTCTTGCAGTTGAGTTATTACATACTTGTGAAATTCAGTCTTTTGATTGTAAAAGTCCTTTAGTGGCGCATTGTGATTGGCTAGAGAAAATTTTCTCTAGGTGCTCAAGTTGGCAACGCTGAGAACTGTGAGAACCGGTGCTCGCTGGATAGAGACACAAGGTAGGCGGGCGGCGGTCCTGATTTTTGTGGAGGTTTTGAGGTTCTATATCGTTATCACATCTGTGAATTTGTATAGTCCTCATAAATTCTTCATCGTCTTGCCGCAAGCGTTCTGTAAAATCCAGGAAGGAATTGTTTTGGTTGCCGTAATTTTGTCGCCACGTGTTTCGTGAGGTTATGTAATACTCTCTATACGAGGTAAGCCTTATTATTTTTGAGTTTCGTCTTGCAAAAGTTCTTATTTGTTGTAATTATTACAGAGTATATGGGTTAGGCTATTAAGCAGAGTAGTTAATGTATGGGACAAGCTGGTTGGTACAGTAAGTTTGGTTATGTAAGGCGGCCTAGTATTTGGAGGAGTAGTAAGAGGAAGTCTATTACTCAGATATTTGGTTTTATGTGGGTCTTGCAGACATTTACATAAGTTTTGGCTTGGAGGGTTGTTCGCAGCAGTCTCCAGGAGATTCATGCAGACATTTTGCTGCGGCAAGGAGTTGTAGTCGTAGCCAACGTCGAGAACGTCTAAGAAGTGGTGACAGGTCACGCTGCAGTAGTCACAGAAAATGCCAATGCTCTTATCAGGTTTCTTGTTTCACTTTGGTTATGCATTTTTAAGGGAAATTATTAAATATTTACCCGGTTTTGTTCATATATTAAAGTAAATCATACCACAATCTTACAACTATAAATTGAGCTCTAAGTTTATATTATAGAATGATGAAACAATCAAGACTCTTATTGTGAAGACAGCGTATGGTAGCAAGTAGGGTTAATTTACCTTCTACTAGGTTATATGTGAAATACTTCTAAGGGAATACATATTTTAGAACATTCATTACCACCTAAGTGCAAGCAGCGAACATTGCAGTTGTCAGCTCATGTGATCTTGCTTATTACCTAATATTTTAGTGATGAGCTGCAAATTTAATTCGTAGTAAATCTTTAATTCGTTGTTGTAAACTAGAACTCACAGTTGTGTGTCCGATAAGTCGTAGTTGCAAGAGAATCTCAGTCAGAGTAAAGTTTAACTTTCAGAGAAGTTTCATTAGATCAAGTATGCAGAATTTCTTTAATGCGTATGAACCACGTTAAGGCAACATCTGAAATTTTTATTTAGTATTTTTGTTTGTGTATCTCACTTGTGCCGTAAAAAATGTTTAATGTTTACATGTTCTTCTTATTTTCACTAGTGCACCTGATATTTGAGATGAGATTTTGAGATTTCACAGTAAAGTGTAAATTTTGACATTATCGATATATGTTGAGAACTCCATCGCATGATTGCTAGTAACTTAATTTTGTTCCTGACTGGCAAAATTATTTATATCACTACATTAGTATCCAGCAGGTGGCGCCCTTTGAATGTTCATACTCTAAATCCACGGCCCTATGCTCTCCAACAAAAAACTAGCTGCCGTTCGCACAGGTGAAGCCTTTTTTAATATTTAGGTATTAAAACGGTGACAAATACTCGTTAGAAAAGCGGAAAAATATTGAAAGAATTTTAGACACTAAAGGGGTGATTTTTGAGGGGGTTTAGAAAATTTATTTAGATCTAGAATTCTGAAATGTTGTAGGTACGATAATATTGTACCTGTGAATGCACCCAAAATAGTAAAAAAATCTAAGGATCACGGGGATGGTTTTTAAGTGGGTTAAAAAAAATATTATTGTAAAATTACTTTTACTTTTTGTGAGTACGCAAAAAATTTAAAGTAAATGTAGTGAAATAAATGTAAGCTATTAAGGGATGGTTTTTGGAATGGTTTTTTAGGAGGACGAAATCATTCCAATTATCTTATTTTTGGTTTTGGCGAAAAATTGTTAACTTTGTAATTTTAGGTTGTTCATGAAATAATATTAAGACATGTTGTAACTTAACCTGTATTTAAAATTAATTGCTCTATACAGGGTTAATCAGGGAAAGCGGGTATTAGACGTTTCTTGGGATCTGCACAGTTTAGAACTTTGAAAATTAGGCTAATGGGGGTCTTGAATATGGCAGATCTATTTTCATACATATGTTACTTCCGCTTGCACCAGATGTAACACCTAACTTTGTTATTCTAAATGGAACACCCTATATTTATTTAATATTTGGATTCCTCATAAAATTTTAGTTTAGCTTTATGTACATTAATAAATTCTTAAACCTACCAGTTTTCGAGATAATAATTAATATTCTTGGAAATTTTTGACGGTTCCTACCCTTCCGAAAACAAATCAATATCTTCTATCATGTGGGCGATTTAGAGACTTTCCTATCAAACTCATAGAAGTACACTATGATCTAACTAAAAATTATCTTATATTTTCAGAATATCGTACAGGGCACTTTATTTTCACAATCAAACTTTGTTTTAGTTCAAACGTCCATAAGTCAATTTTTTCAAATAGAATTCCCTCTATATCTCCACATAATTTAATGGAGTATGAATTTCTGCATCAACTGATATTAGTATTGCCTATACCTATTTCTCTTTGTTTTTTATTATGGACGAATTTTTGTAAAATGTACATGCATACACACAAACAGTGCTGTTGTTAGTAGCCAATGCAAGTCACCTAACTTGTTTCTTTTTATCACAAACGAGAATAATCATATCGATAATTTATAATTATTCGTTATCAAGATAATAACGTCAAAAGCAAGAGATGATTTTATATCAGATTTATAACAAATACTTTGGAACAAAATTTACAAAATTAATGAACACATTGAATATATATATATATATATATATTTAATGCAGCAACTGTTCAAAATGCCCTCCACTTTCAGAATTTCTTTGGTAGTAGCTGATGTGGCATATTTTACATTATTTCATTTATTTTTAAATAGTTTTGTTTTCTCGACAAAAAATTTATAAAAAACTTCTTTATCTCTGCATTATCTATACAACGTAGAGATAATAGTTATTTTTGCATCTAGGGTGCGAAATGCTACATTGGTGATCGAGAACGAATGTTTTTTGACGAGGCGCGACAAATTAATTTATAAAAACATAGCAGTAGTCTATGTGTAAACTCAGGTGTAAACCATGGAAACCAATATGTTTGACAACAAACATTTTTCACTGACATTTTCGATATTGTGAGGGTTGTAAGGGTAAAACATGGTGTTTGCAAAAACATGTGAAAAAAATCATTCGATAATATTTTAATGCGAAAAGATCGAAAGAAGTTAAGTCGTCCACATTATGGTCAATATATTCGATGTTGAAGTCAACTCTTAATATCAAGGAAAACGTGGATAAAAGGACGTTTCCATAATTGGTTCCTCATTTAATAAAACTTTCAGTTGGGCATCACGCTAAGTCTATGGTTTTAACTCGAGAGCAAATTAATCATTTTTTAACTGAGGCAGTGTAACGTGCGGAATGTGCAAAAGCATCCTTCGTTACATTTTCTAACATTTATTAGGAATATATTAATTATCTGGGATTTTATTCCCCTCATGCTCTCATATGATTCAGTTCTGTCACAGAAGAAGCTGAACAGTAGCTTACGTTTACGCCTAGGTGGCGCACGCTATTAATCCAAATGAAATAAATAAATTGTTAAATAGATTATATAAAATATCTATAATATCATATAATATGCTAATTAATCCCATGTGAATGTAGGATTAGCCGAAAGGAATATAAATCTTTTATTAATTTAATATTCCCTTATCAAAGTAGTACTACTTTTGGGGAGGGGGAACATGACCACCAACTGTGTAAATGGCGGATGATTTTAACGACGCCGTGTTAAATTCTTCCTCATGTTTTGAGCGCTCGAACGAAACAGATGTAGTTAAGGTTTAAACTATTGTTGTAGGCCTTTCCGTATAATAATAATATATTCTGTATAACCAGAATTTTTCTTAACAGATTTTCTTATTGTCCAATGTTCGATACGTTTTCTTAAAATGAAAGCTTTAAGTCACTTCCGTTACGTTAAATATTTTTTAAAGAGTTTATCTATAAACGCATTCTATTACGATTTCTTAACCTCGATGGTTAGATCGGTAGAATACTGGGTGGTACTCAAGGTTACGGCGTGCGAAGAACTCCAACTAAACAAAATGGAAACCCATGATTCATCGTAGACGTTTAAATCTGTTAACATTGTGGGATGGGAGCATATTTGCAGAAATTTCCTTCATGGAAATATTAAAACGAACTTGTATTTTCTTTGTACAAAAGGGATTATTTTCACCTATCGTAGTTTTTGTTCATAAAGGCCAATCTATTATGTTTTGATAGGTTGAAATTTTATTAGTTCGTTGTAATATAGTAAATCATTGTTGTATATATTAATTTTGTTGTTGTACATTATTTTTATCGTAGTATCTTGTGTATTTTGTTCTAATAGATGATTTTTCAGTATTGAGATAACCTTACGAGACATATCTTTTGTAATATAGTTATTTGTCTCTCGTAAAAGTCTCAAGTTTACCGTGAAGTTAGGTAACGCTAAAGCTGCGGGTATTTTGTTGTAATATATGATTTATAAGTATTGAAATAACGTTACGAGACCTACCTTTTGCAATATATTTATTTTGTCTCGCAAACGTCTCAAGTATAACTTACACATAAGCAAATTGTAATATAATGTATCTTGTAATTGTTTATAATTGATATACATTATCGTACAGTATCATCGATACTGTAGTATTTCATTTTTGTTATTAGATTGTTGTAATATATTTTGTATATAGTATATTTGTCTTTTCCTTGATTTATCTCTAGCTTTTCACTTTTTAGATTACACTAGTTAATCGTTGCGCCCAAGCCTTGAACCCAGTACCCCTATTCGCTCTCCGCATCTTTACTGTACCAGCAATATACAATATTCTTGATATTACCCCAAAGGTGAAAGTCTAAGGGGATCAAATCAGGGAACTTTGCTGGCCATCTCCAACACCCTCGGTAACCAAACTACCTAAATTCGAATGATGCTACTAATTTGTCATACACTTCTCATGTATTATGTGGACCGCAACCATCCATTTGATAATACATAGAATTATAAATATTTAGGGGCAACTTATCAATAAAAGTAACAACTACTGTTCACAAAATTTCCACGTATTTACTGCTATTTAAATTCTTCTAGTAGATATGATACTTATGCTTGTTATCTACTAATAAGCAGAAAACGTTAACTAATTAAATATGCCCTGGAAATTCGATTCTCGCATCGCATGAAAATTTTTCTGTGCCCAGTGGTGTACATTTGGTCTGTTAAAAATTCCTTCTTTGGAAAATTTCGCTTCGTCAGTTCGTCCTTTTATTAAAATCATGATTCTCATGAAGACGTACCATCACATGCTTAGAGAAATCTATTCTATGTGAACAAATACTAACTTTCTGTACTATTGCTACCACTTGCCAACACCAACACGGTGTTAATATTAATAAAACAAATTATTCTGAATTTTTTTATTGCCTACTATGTACGTAACAGATGTATGTACATTATATAGTGCTGATTGTATATCTATATTTCTCAAAACTTCGTCCATATTAAAAAACCGCGAGATATAGGTATAGGGAATGCTAATATCAATCGGTGTAGAATTCAACACTTTATTAAATCCTCTGAAAATATACAGGGGTTCCATTTGAAAAAATTTACTTTTGGAAGTTTGAACTAAAACAAAATTCGACTGTGTAAATAACGTACCCTGCATGATATTGTAAAAATATAATATAATTTTTAGTTAGATAATAGTGTACTTGTATGAGTTTGAAAAGAAAGTCTCTAAATCGGTCACATGATAGAAGATATCGATTTTTTGCAGAAGGGTTAAAAATCTCTAAAAATATTAATTATCTCGAAAACTGGTGTGTTTAGAGTATACTATGGTACATAAACCCAAGCTAAAATTTTATGAGGAATCCAAATATGAAATAAAATAAGGGATGTTCCAATTAAAATAACAAAGTTGGGTGCCGCTGTTATTGAACCCAGTAAAACGATCCAATATATCCAATTTATTAAGAAATTAAATTCAAACAAAAAATCCCATAAAATAATCAGCTTTGAAACATTAAAAAGAATTGTAACCACCTTTGGCATCATCTTTTATCGAAGTCTGTGTAAAAAATTATTTTACTAAAAATGACAAAGAATTGACTTAATAAAATTTTTCATCTCGAGGACGACGGTCCCCGTCGTTCGAATTTTCAAAAGTACTCAAAAAATTGATAAAAAATTTCAAGTTGCACAGGGCGGAAAACCGCTACGTCCGACAAATTTTTCGAAAGTACCACGAATTTCATTTTTCGAAAGTACCACGAATAAAATTGCACAGGGCGGAAAACTGCTCCGTCCGACAAATTTTTCGAAATTACAACGAATTTAATTTTTCGAAAGTACCACAAATTTGGTTTTTCGAAAGTACAATAAAGAGAATTGCATAGGGCGGAAAACCGCTCCTTTCGACAAATTTTTCGAAAGTACCACGAATTTAGTGGTTCACATGGCGAAATCCTCAGTAAAGACGTAGCGAGTAGCTATTTTAAACGTCAAAATTTAAAAAAAAATCAATGGGACGGTTTTGCCAATAAAAACCGAAATCCTCATTTAATTATCCTCAAAGTGGGAGAGCATAATCCTTATCGAAATCACAAGAACGTACATAAAATTAGTCAAAAAATTCAAAGTCGATTCCGACGAACCCAAAATGTCTTTAATCCAGGCTCAGGCGGACATCGCCATAGTAATCGCTCGAAGGCAAGTCGACGGAAAAAACGTATATTTGGGTTCGATGCCGTTAGTACGTTTATGCAAGCAGGAAAACCATCGAACTCATATAAATAGCTTTTTTAAGCATCCTGACAAGGATTTCAAGCATTTCGATAATTTCAGGGCAAAATTAAAAGTGAATAATTTTCACAAAGTTGCGCATACATTTTACAATCATATCTAACTGGGAGTCTGAATCTTTTTGTACAGTCGGTTGTCATAGTTCTCTCGACGCTGGATGAGTTACGATCCTACGGGAAGTAACGGCTTGCCGAGTAGTGCTATCTGATGTTTACCTTATTTTTAATATCCCCAAATATGCATCTTACCTAAAAGACTCAAAATCTAACGCCCAAATTAGAGCCTTGAATAATTTTCTAGACACTAATAATTTATCTCAATACAACTCAATATTTAATGGCAATGACAATATTCTTGATCTAGTATTACACAACAAAAACTGTGATGTATCTCAATCTCCTGATCCGTTAACTAATGAAGATTTTCATCAACCTGCTCTGATCATATCAACTGAAATAAGTACTGTTAAGAACCTTATTAATAATTTTCCAACTAATCATGACGTTAGTTACAATTTCCGCAAATGTGATTTCTCCAAATTGTATGAAAACCTTCTCAACATAGACTGGTCCTCCCTCTCTTCTTTTAATGACGTCAATGATGCATGCACTCATTTTTACAACAAACTTGACTCTGTATTTGAATCTTGTGTACCTAAGAAATCGACTTCTCGTAGCGGCAGATATCCTCCGTGGTTTAATGGCAGTATCATAAAAAAAATTAGCCTTAAAGAACGTCTTAGGAGACAGTATGCAAGAACCAGTGATCCACTTATACACAATAACCTCAAAAACATCAGAAGGGAAATAAAATATGATACCAATTTAGCCTACAGAAATTTCGTGCAGAACTCTGAAGACAATATAAAAAATGATCCCAATAAATTTTGGGCTTTCACCAAAAGTAGAAAAGGGTCGGCCAGTGTATCTGAAGAGATGTTCTTCGAGGGATCTTCGCTAAACAATCCCTCTGATATACTAAATGCATTTGCCAATTATTTCGGTCAATCTTATAATGAGTCTTCATTAGATATCGAGGAACATCACTTTGAGACCGACATACCTAACAATAACCCTATTGTTAGCATAAACTCTTTCAGTGAAGATGAGGTTATTCGGGCTCTAAAACGAATTAAACCCAAAATGACGACAGGTCCTGATTCCATTCCAGCTTTTTTATCAAAGGATTGCGATATCATCTTTGCATATCCTCTAACTCTAATTTTTAACTTAATCTTAAAAAACTGCCTATTTCCTGACCTATGGAAATATTCCAAAGTATGTCCCATCTTCAAAAAGGGAAACAAACTAGATATTGAGAACTTCAGACCAATCTCTGTAATTTGTAACTTCTGTAAAGTCTTAGAAATATTACTTCATGATAGAATATATCATTCGATTAACACCAAAATCTCTATTAATCAACATGGATTTATGAAAGGGCGTTCAACAACAACAAATTTATTCTGTGTAACTCAATATATTTCTGAATCCCTAGATGAACGTGGGCAGGTAGATGTCATATATACCGATTTCTCCAAAGCGTTTGATAGACTTGATCACCAGTTGTTACTTATTAAATTAGAAAAAATCGGCTTCTCATATTCTTTGCTCCTTTTGTTTAAATCTTATTTAATGAATAGGAGTCAGTACGTTGCATTAAATGGGTTCAAATCGATAGAATTTGCTGCCACATCTGGAGTTCCCCAGGGATCTATTCTGGGGCCCTTGTTTTTTAACATATTTATTAACGACATAGTGAACGAAATTAATTTGCCTCACCTTTTATATGCCGACGATCTAAAAATTTTCACAGTAATTGATGAAATCGATGACTGTTTTCAACTTCAGACTTCTCTTGACAAAATAAACACCTGGTGTATAGTAAATGAATTATTCATGAATCCTAGTAAATGTAACGTAATGTCCTTTTCTTTAAAAACATCACCTTTTATTTTTGATTACAGGTTAGATAATGTCATACTTCAAAGACCTATAACATTTCGCGACCTCGGCGTAATTTTTGATAGTAATCCTTCACTGATCATATCGATACCATTGTGTCCGAAGCCTCCAAAGCCCTTGGATTCATCGTTCGTACTAGTCGAGAGTTCACTAATACTGATACTCTGAAAATTCTTTATCAATCCTTCGTCAGATCGAAACTTGAGTACGCATCGCTAATTTGGAGTTCCAATTATGATGTTCACAAGAATAACTTGGAGGCAGTTCAACGTAGATTTCTTAAATTACTGTGGTTCAAATCCGACGGTACCTATCCAGTGATTGGTTTTCCGCACAGTAACTTGCTTGAAAGATATTCTATGACTACTCTTGAGGATAGGCGTACGTACTTTTCTCAAGTATTTTTGTTTAAATTACTACACAATGATTTTGACGCACCCGAAATAATTAGTAAGCTTAATTTTCACGTTCCCAGATTAACCTCTCGTAATCACCAAGTGTTCTATTTACCTACGCCGCGTACTAACGTACTAAATAATTCACCTTTATATACGATTTGCAGTACTTCTAACAAATTATGTAACGACTTCGATATTTTTAATTGCAGCCTTAGTGACATAAAACAAAATGTTCTAAATTAAATAACCAGTTGAGTGTCTTTGTTTTTCTTAATTTGCTTTGAATCACATATGTGTATATATGTATATATAGTTTTTATATTTAAACATTTCCCATGTTATTTTTTTCTCTTTCTTCGTATCATTAGTTATTCATAGTTCGTACATTTAAGTAATTTTTTTCTTCATTTTACTTTCTTTCTATGTTGTTGTATATTATGTAATTAATGCTTTGTATGCCTTTATTCCTGTTCTGTAATTGGGTATCTTACCTGTTGAACAGTGTATGCAATAAATAAATAAATAAATAAATAAATTAGTAGTACTAATTTTAAGATATATTCATTAGAAGTGCCCGACATAAGATTTTGACGGAGAGAGCAGACTGTAAGTAAGTAAGTAAGTACTTTATTGATGCTTTCATGCCTTTTGGCACTTACACAGGTCACATGGAGAAATCGTCATTGTAATACATAATATGAATATCACAAACATTAAAGTGGAACTTTAAAATAAAAACTTACAAATTAATTAAAATTAAAATATTACAAATAAAACTTAAAGTAATAGTAATTAAAATCTAAGACAGATCAGAAATATCACAGTCTAGAAATTCAGTGAAATTATAAAAGGCTTTGGAAATTAAAAAATTTTTGATCCTCTGCTTAAAATGCTGTAAAGGCAAGTCTTTAATTTTTTGTGGCAATTTATTAAAAAATTTTATGGCCCAGTAGTTTGGCCCATTTTGGCACCTCTTCAAACGGCAATACTTAACAATTAGATTAGATTTTTTTCTTGTGCAATGATTATGTACAGAATCATATGTATCATATAGGACTGAGTTTCTTTTAATGTATAATAAGTTTTCTAAAGTATATATAGAAGGAAAAGTTAAAATTTCATGATTTATGAATGAGTTCTTGCAGTCATCTCTATACTTGAGAGCATCCAGAATCTATATTGCTTTTCTTTGCAGATTGAAAACTCTGTGACAATCTGCAGCATGTCCCAAAGCGAGAACAGCATATGAAATATTCGAATGACAGAGTGCAAAGTAAGCAGTTCTTAGTGTGTCAGTTGAGACACAGTTTGCTAGATTGCGTAAAATAAATATGTTGGTACTTAGTTTTTTTAAGAGATAATTCATATGCTCTTCCCATTTTAGTTTTGGGTCAAGATGAATGCCTAAAAATTTCACACTATTCTGCGGGATAACAGCAGTCTCAACATCTCTCAAAGTAAATATCATGTTCTGAGTTTTCGATTTGTTCAGAAATAGCTCGTTAGAGTTAAACCATTTTTTTGCTTTTGATTGTGCCTCACATGACCTTGCTACAACGTCATTGAGGTTATTAGCTGTTGAACATATTGTTGTGTCATCTGCAAATAGGATATAATTCTCCATGTTTTCACAAAGAGGGAGGTCGTTGATAAATATTAAAAATAGCAGTGGTCCTAATATAGACCCCTGCGGGACTCCCACAGTAAGCTGCCTCTTTGCAGATAGCGCATTACCTACCCTAACCCTCTGATACCTATCATCAAGGTAAGATTTCAATAATTGAATGCTACAATCCCCAAAATTATAGTATTTCAGTTTTTTTATAAGAAGTTCATGTGAGACACAATCAAATGCTTTACTTAAATCACAGAAAGTTATTGATGTGTAATTGAGATTTTCAAAGCCTTCCAATATTTTTGTAGATAGTTCTAATATTCCCGAAACAGTGTTGCGGTTTTTTCGAAATCCGAACTGGCTACTTGTGAATAAGTTGTTACTCTCAAAATAGTGTGCCACTCTCTTTGCAATACATTTTTCTAGTATTTTTGATATTATTGGCAATAAGGAGATTGGTCTATAATTTGACACTTCCTTAGTATCGCCTTTCTTAAAAATGGGTATGACTAATGCCTGCTTTAAGATGGAGGGGAACTTGCCTTCTTTAATGCATACATTTATTAACTTAGTCAGGGGTATTATTTCATCATTATTCAGCAGCCCTCACGAGCAGGAACGTTTCTCCGATCGTAACTGGCTGGATATCCAACATGCTCTCAAAAAGAGCGGTACAGATTAACATGGGAGACATCGCTGTTAGAGGAATGGTTGCAAGAGGCTGTCCTCAGGGGGGTGTCTTATCACCTCTTCTATGGAACTTAGTTCTTGACAGCCTCCTGCGCCGCCTCAACTCCGAGGGATTCCACACAATTGCATACGCAGATGATCTAACGATACTGCTTAGTGGTAAATTCGAAGGAGTCCTCTGTGATCGAATGCAGATGGCCCTGAGAATAATCGAAAGATGGTGCAGAGAACACTCTCTGTCGGTCAACCCCAGGAAGACAGAGCTGGTCCTCTTCACAAGGAAAAGGAAATTGGGGCCAATGACGGCCCCCGTTCTCCTAAATACCACACTAAATTTCGCATCAGAAGTAAAATACCTTGGAGTAACTTTTGATGCCAAACTAACATGGAATCTTCATTTAGACAGAAGACTAAAGAAGGCTTACATCTCTTTTGAGCAGTGCCGCAGAACCATAGGGAAAACCTGGGGAATGAAACCCAAAGTGGCTATGTGGATTTACACTGCTATAATAAGACCAATGATAGCCTATGGAGCCATCGTCTGGTGGCCTAAGAGTCAGCAGACTGTAGCGAAACGTAAGCTCAGCCAGGTACAACGAGTAGCCTGTTTAAACACAATTGGAGCTATGAGAACAACACCAACAAGAGCAATGGAAGTGATGCTGTGCCTGCCACCACTAGACATATATCTAGAAGAGGTGGCCCTAACTACTATGGCACGTCTCAAATCCGTTGGCATACAGCCAAACATAGGATGTGGAGTGACCAGATGCCGGCTGTGGAATGAGGCAATTAAACAAATGCCACTTCTGCAGGTACGTGCAGATGGTATTTCTCCACAGTTCATCTTTGATAGACCCTATGAAATACACACCAACAGTAGCAATGAGGCCGTCAGTGAAGGAACAGTTAACATCTTCACAGACGGATCGAAAAAGAAAGAAGGAACAGGTTGTGGGGTATACTCCAGGAACCTGCAAATTCAAATTAAATGGGCTATGGACAAACAAGCCAGTATAATACAAACAGAACTGGCGGGAATAACCATAGCCGCAAAAGAAATTTCCCGTAGACAAATAACGGGAAAAACAATAAGAATCTACACTGATAGTAGACAATCACTACTGGCCCTACAGAGACACAAAATAACAACAGGGTCAGTATGGGAATGCCATCAGGCACTCGTGGGCGCCTCCAGCATGAACAGTGTCATTCTATGCTGGGTCAAAGGGCATGCACAGTGCAGAGGCAACAGGGAAGCTGACAGTCTGGCTAAGAAGGCAGCCAGTCTAAGTATACTTGGACCTGGCCCTTCCAACATACTGCCGACCTCAGCAATAATGCTAATGATTAAAGAAGACACCCACAGAAAATTTAAAAAACTGTGGGATGAAACTCATAGTTGTCAGTTGGCCAGGGATCTGCTTAGATACCCTGACAAGGATACAACGATGATCTACCTGGGAATGTCCAGGAAGAACCTGCGCTTCGCGACAGGAATTCTTACTGGTCATTGCCAGCTGAGGAAGCACCTTTACAACATGAAGTTAAATGACACACCCCTATGCAGAGGTTGTGAACAAGAAGACGAGACTGTCCAACACGTACTCTGTGAGTGCCCGGCAGTCTCCTCTAGCAGAGAATCCATTTTGGGAGAACGTTGGCCTACACTGGCCGACTTGAGGGATATTCCCCTAGGCAGCATCACCACCTTCTTCACAAGATTAGGATGGTTGGAGGCCTAGGTGGAATCCTGTATCCCTCGGGAGGACGTACAAGGGGCCCAATGGGGCCTAGGTGCTGCGGTCACCTAAATGTGACTGCCCTCCCACAAACTCCAACTCCAACTCCAACTCCAGGGGTATTATTATTAAATTTTTAATAGATTTTATGATCTCAACATTGAACCCATAGATATCCCGACTGTGTTTATTTTTTAAAGAATTAATTATATCACGTACTTCTATATAGGTAACCTCACTGAAGCAGAATTTTTCACCAGGAACAGATATACTTTCTGCTTTAGTCAGGGGAGCTGTATCTGTATGTTCTATGTCTTTGTGTAAATTGTGAGCAATGCTAACAAAGAAGTTGTTATAGGTATCTGGTGTAGTGATACCAGCTTCAACACTTTTTGAAGGGATACCTCTGTGGTTATTAATAATGTTCCACATACATTTAGTAGAATTTTTTGATTGTTTAATATAATTATCGTTTGCATTTTTTTTGGCAGTAGCAATAGCCACCTTGTAATTTTTTTTTAAAATGTTCTTTTCTCTAAGTATTTCCTGTGTTGGATATCGTTTATATAAATCACTTAGGAAGTGAAGCTGTTCTCGCATGTTTTTCAGTGTGTCATTGAACCAATTTACACTATTTGGCCGATTTTTTTTGACTATATATGTTTTTTCAGGAAAAGCTTGATGGTATGCATTTTGCAGATGTCCTATAAAAATGCGGAATTTATTATCGCTGTCTAAATTTGTATCCTGAATAAATTCCCAGGATATATTCTCCACTGAATTGAAAAATATTTGCTTTCCATGCCTCGTTATAGGTCTACACGTTCTTTTATCTAGTTTGGTATTATTTGTTGAGTTTGCCATTACCTCAAATTGTACAAATTGCCCTTGATGATCTGATGGATTGGTTTCAAAAGTGTTTGCGCGACAAGAATCAAGGTTAAAGTTTAAAAATATATTGTCTATGCAATTATCTTTCCTAGTTTTACTTAAAATTGTTTGTTCAAGTCCAAATGTTTTTAGCATATCACATAATAATTAATTTTGTTTTCCGTTTGTACCAAAATGAACATTGATGTCCCCTGCTAACACGATATTTTTTTCGGACCCTACTTTTTTGAGGACCTCTTCAAGAACGTTTAAAAAGGTGTCAAAATTGCCTGTTGGTGAACGATATACTGATAATACATAGATATTATAACGTTTTATATATATACCACAGAGTTCGGCATGTTTTTCAATGCTAGAGTTGTTTATATAATTTAATGGGTTTATTTCAAGCAGGGGATCAGTCAAAATGGCTGTTCCTCCACCTTTATTTCTTAGCCTACAAAAGGATGACACAACAGTATAATCATTCATATGTAATAAATTTATTTCAGTGTCTTTAAGAAAGTGTTCCGAGACACAACATACGTTAAAAGGTTTATCAGAAAAGAAAGCTTCGAATTCATTAATTTTGTTCCTAATTGATTGCACGTTAATTTGAAATACCTTGAAATTTTCTGTTTTCTTTCTTGAAAAGTTTGTTCTGTTTTCATTATCATTACTAGTAACTGTCAATTCTTGTTGTTCTTCATTTGATTGTCCCGAAAATTTTCATTGTTTAATCTCCGGCGTGGACTATACTCATCCACAATTATGCCTTCCGGCCAGAAATCTAACGATATGATTTGTCTCTTTATTTGTAACGGTACTCCAAGCTTAAAAGATAATACCTTTGGGTTAGGCCTTTTTGTTATGACCTCGCATACCTATTTGCTTTCATGCTCTTTATCCAAACAGTTAATTATGTCTTGAGGGGTCACCTCAGGGCTAAAACCTGATAAATAGATCCAAGCTAACCTAGTAATCATCTTTAGTTTTGCCATAGCATTATCAGCTTCAGGTTTTCCAACTGACATTTTATTTTCTAGATCGATTTTTATTATAACCTTGTTTTCTCTTTTTACTAGTCATAAGTTTCCATGACTCATTTTTATTTTGATCATTTTCTTCTGGGTGGATTTCCTTTTCTGTTCCACTTGATGTTGTTGTTTCTGGACTTTTGATATCCAATTGATTGGTGATAGGCGACTTTATCTGTGAAAAAGAGGATTTCACAAGGCCCTTGTTTTTTGGCGTTCTTGGAGGATTGTTACTACTTGTTGTGGCTAATGTCACTGTATTTACTGTTTGATTACTTTGGTTCTGATTATTTTTTGTACTTGCGTTTCTTTGTGGACTTTTGATAGATTTTTTGTTCTCCATTGAATTTGTTGTCATTTCATCAGGACTTTTTTTTTCTAAATATGCGATTTTCTCATGTAATAACATACAATTTTCTTGAAGTAGAGTATTTTTAGTTTCAAGTTCGTGTATTAGGCGTTTTAGATACATATTTTCTACCTGATATGGCATTCTTACTTCCAGACTTGCACTTTCAGCTTGTATTTCTATTTCCTCTTCATGAATACATGTTGGATTTTTTACTTGGTTTGCTTGTTTTATGCAACTGGGATGAAAAATTTCCTTGCACTTTATACATTTTACAATGTTTACCACACTTTTTTTACATTGTTTGCATATTATATTTTTATTTATAACCCTGTATACAAACGTATGTCAGTGGTAACAAAGATAAAAGTAAGCAAGCAAATAAATTAGTCGCTGTCACTATCATCACAAACAATTTCCTTGGCAGACCAGACAGACATTTATAAAAGAGAAATGTCGAATATTACTCATGCGTGGATTTTAATCGGCTGTACTGTACGGGGACAGCATTTTCTACGTTTTTTTTATTACGCAAGCAACAACACATTTTCCACTTGCATGATATGCGGCTCGAGTTGCTAAGCTTAACTATTCCGAAAAATTTTCGAGTAGCGGTTGCACTTTTTGCTTTTCGTTCATTGTCCACTATTACTAAAACTTAAATTAGATTCACATAAACTGGCTGTTTAACCAAGTCGTGGGACCTCCAGGGCTTAAGCAAATTACACAAGAAGAGCTTTTTCATTCGGAGAAGTTTACCATTTTCTCCTAATAAATCGAAATAATTTTTTTCCATGATCGATACATTCAGCTCAGTCAGCTTATCAATTGCCTCTACCGATGCTCCATCAACCAGTAAATTTTCATTCCGCAATCGTGACATTTTTTCGATAGCTGGAGACAGGTATTATCAGCACACAATGGTTTCAAATTTTCGAATGCAGTTAACAAATGGCTTGGAGTACTATCGGTGGTAAATTTCCTGCCGTGGACCAACCTCAATACTTTATAGGGCCGCCAATATTCTTGACTAAAGATGACGGTCTCGGATGATTAGGGGTCGAGCTTGAGCTCTTTGCCCCAATCATCGCCGTAGACTTGGACCGGCCTCGTAAGGGCCTGCTTCTTCGTTTATCCCCCCTGCAAATACGGACGGTATAGGTGACTTTAGCAGACCTCCCCTGATCCTGCCTGTTGAATCATGCCAGCTGCGTCCTTTCTTCTGGCGCTCTTCTGTCTTGGTTTTCGTTCGTCGCTGGCATGTCGGCTACCGGGAGCGTAATTCGTCTGAAGTGAGAGGGTACAGCTGCTGTCTAGCCCCTTTGGAGATTGGAGGGGTTTGGGGGGTCTTGACTAGTCGGAAGCCCAGGGTGTCAACTGACAACATGTGCTCGGTAAGGGTACCGAGTTGGTTGTTTATTTGGTATCCCCGGAATCGGGTGATTTGGGTGTTTTTGGTCATTGTCTCCTTGCGGCGTGGCTTGATGGTCGGGCTGAAATAGAAAAACAGTAAAGTTATACTTACCCGTTATCCAGGATCTGGAGCTTCGGCCTCTTGTGCCTCGGGGCATCGTTGGGGTCGTAGTCAGTCACCTGTCTGACGAGCGGTGTATTCCAGGTCTCTGAAGATGTCGGCATAGGGTCACAACTTTGAATACGTACGGTATAAATCAAATATTCTCCTGGATTATGATGTCCTGGTTATTAAGGTATCGGCGTATATATTAATTGTGAGTGTTGGATAAATTTCATTTTTGTAATTTTCTCCTAATTATGGCCATTTGACCACTGTGCATCGCGATCACGAGGCAATCATGCATATTCGTTTGTTTTCACGCGCTCTCAGCTTTCCGCGAATATGCTTTTAAAGGTTGGAATAAGTTCCATAAAATCATTACAAGTGACGAAAATTCGCTGACATGTCACTTTTTAAATGCATTTCTTAATTCCTCCTTCATGGCAACGTTAAACCGTTTAATTAACACTTCCTCAGTTATTTTCAATAAGGTGTTTTTGAAGTCTAAAAATATTAAATTCTTATAGATCAATTAGATTCTTTTCTTCTCAAATTTTTGTGACGCCTTTTAATTATTAATATTATTAATAATTCTCTAGTTATACTTTTACGTAAACAAATTAGAAAACTTTCTCGTAAGTAAAATATTGCCCAGGTTGCATATATGAAGCAAGAAGGTTATTCCCTTTTTCCCCTAAGGAAATGGCTTTGGAAACGTAGCCCATATAGCCACCGTTATTCAGACTTACTTTACCGTATTGACGTTTGAAAACTTCATCGTAAGTAAAATATTCATTTGTTTACTCTTTTTTTTTTCTAGTCCGCAGAAACCTAATAGATTCTTATTTGCCAACCGCGTATATTGTTCTACGCACTAAAAAGCACCTCGGAAGCGGTCTGCGGCTGTAAGACGTTTCGTGCAGTAAGTTGCTCTGGATCTGGGAGCTGTGGTGCTGTCTGGCGCACCAAATTGGAAGTGGTGATCGCCAATGTTTGGACCAGGTCCTGGTAGGCTGGTAGTTCTATTTGAGGGGAGTATCTGCCAGTCGGCAGTGCCAGGGATCGGATGTTCTACCGCTTGGGCTAGCTGTTGTGGTCTGTGCCTGGAATTCGGCAGGGGTCGTTCTGGTAGCTGAAGCCGGTTGGCTGGTGGTTGGATATTCGGCGCGGCAGCCTCCTGGAGTGGTCCCGAGACATCAATAGTATCTGGTCAAAAATTGGTCTTTCCGAATATGTGATTCAGGGTGTATTGTTGTTTCGAGCAGTGAAGAGAGGTTGCATTATTTCAATATTGTGGCTTCTCTGTGCAAATTCTTCGTTGAGAAGTTGTATTCTATCCTCGATAGGTAGTGTTTGCATCAAATCATACAAGAGCGTATTAGGCGAGTTGTGTAAAGGATTGTGGGGGTGCCGAATCTTTGTAATTTTCCTGCAGTTGTTTCAGCAGCTGGATTTCTGCTGTTCATGTTTCTGCTGTTCATATTCTAAAACAGGTCTACAAATAGTTTTGTATACTTTGGCAGCTACTAAGGTTTTTATTCCCTTAATTTTGAACGTTAATATTTTGATGGAGGGAAAATTATTGGATAATGCGTGATTGAATAAAATGAATTGCGAATTCAGCGGATTGATTTGCAGTCTCCATTTGTTTGTCCATGCCAGAGTAATGTTCAGTAATATTTGAAGGCTGTCCCTTGTCTTTGTAGTCGAACGTTCGTGTGAGATTAAGGCTGTATCATGAGCATATTGTAAAATGTAAGACAGTTGTTGAGGTTGTTTATTAGTAAATATGTTGTAATAATTAATGTTGCATAATAGTGGAGATGTGGATAACCCTGCGGGACTCCCTATTCAGCTGTAAATTTTTGAGATATGGTGTTGTTCATTTTCACTGTTAAGTTCCTGTTCCCGAGGAAACTTTTCATCATGTGATCATATGATTCATAAATACAATTTTAATAAACTCATTAGAATTAACTTAATTATTAAGATTAAATTTTAAATTAACAATTAGCATTTCAGGAGCATCAATTCAAACGTGTGTCAGTGGAAAACTGTTCCAATAAACATTTTTATCTGAACCTCATGGAACCAAGAATGACTCCTTACACCCAACAAATCACTTTGACTTCGGTTTATCAGACTGGCATTGAATTAGTCATACTCGAACAAGTATTAAATTGTTATAAATCAGTCTTGGAATCGCTGTAGTAAATGATGGCCAATTTAAATACTTAGCTATCAGTCTAACAAGTTTTTCATATGTAATAAACTCCGGCAAGTTGGAATTTTATTCGCATTATTTTGAAATCGTTAATTTGGAATGTAATAAAGCAGGGATCTGAAAATTCATTTAAAACTTCTGATAATTTACTAAAAGTATAAAATATTTGTTTATTTAGGTTTCAACTACCCAAACAGATGAACATTTAATAAAAGTGTAAGAGAGAACAAACATTTTTACAAAACTTTTACTACAGTGTGAATCTAAAGAAACGCACAAAATTCATATCTTTGGTATGTCATTTTAAAAAAAAATCCTCGAACAGGTCGATTTTAATTTTGTAAATGCTATATTTTGTCACTATACCAAAATTTGTGACGTCATTGGTCTTTGAGTTATGACGCCATCGTAATTTTACTTCCACATCCACGTAGTGGATTGGAAGTATAGTAATCGTAAAAAAATATTACAATTTTTTTTTTCTTGAAATAGGTTAAGAATGTCATGAAACGTCGAGATTGTAAATTTGAGCTAAAAAGAATTTTCTGTCTGTCTGTCTGTAACTTTTTTGTCCGTACTATTTCTCCAGAACGGTTTAAGATGTGGACTTGAAATTTTGTAAACGTATGTACCAAAACCAGATCTGGAACTGGATTGTTTTTTGTAGATATCCGGTGGAAGGTTGGGGGTTAAATAGGGGTAAATGGGGGAAAATATGTAAAGCAATCTGGTAAGAGTACAGAAACTTGAAATTTGATGTATGTACTACAAGCAAAGAAGGTGTTCATAAAATAAAATTGAGATATTCACTTGAAATTTTGTACACACATATACAGACTGTCTATTTTATGAGGGCCACACCAAATATCTCGCTTAATATCTATTGTAGAAGAATAAAGTTTTAGAAACTGTTATCCCATTTTTTGTGAGCTATATTTCAGTAAAAAGAAATTTGAAATCCATAGCCTACTTTATGAGATATATTACAAAAACCTGAAAAATAGGAAAACCACAAACGGTTATAGCTTCCTTATTTGAGGAAAAAAGTTAAAGGAATGAAAGTTGACGGCAAAGACAATAAGAATAATAACGTGTAACAAAAAAAATCGAAAAATGCAGTTGGCTTTGACATACGCTATTGTGCAAAAATGAAAAATACATATCTCAAAGTAGGCCATGACGCCATTAATTCCGTTATTTTTTTCTCATTCCAACGATATAAAACATGTCACAGAAATTTTAACCGATAGTGTGATTATTGTCTTTCTGAGGATAGCACCTAACTTTATGAGACTGGATCTTACATTATAAAGGTTTATTCTTGAACAATAACACCAAAATTTATTTTATTCATAGCAGGAGAAACGAGGGATAGTTATCCTTTTTTCAGGTTTACATTCTTAATTGTTTAAGACTTAGTTAAGATTCCCAGGATAATACATAAAGAAAGCTATCTATAAAATTAGATGTATTAATTTCCGTTTTCAAGGTAAAGTAGTTTAAACCAAATATTAATGACTCTCCTCTCCGCCTATGGATAAAATTAGGTTTGGTTGGTAGTGTGCAAGATAAGCCTTAGTGATGGAAAATAGTGAACTAAGTCTTAAAAAGTCGTCCCAATAAAAGCAGTACAATCCTATACTTAGGCGCTATTCTCTGAGGGTCATAACTTCCTTAGGAAACATATCCAGATACAGGAAATTTTCTTACTATTTTTACATGTAGCATCAGTTCCTAAAGAGGACACTCTACATATTTTAATATTGAATCATATTGTGTAGCAATGGGGCGCCAATGCTGGTATGCCATATGCTATCGATTCTGGTATCCAATATGGTACCTATATTGTTATTCTATTCTATCTTATATGGGATCCAATATGGCATTTATGTTGGTATATAATATGACACCAATATGTTATTGCAATATTTGACGTTTATTGCAATAATCTGACGTTCGGTATATTAGCCCAATATGTCGATGCCTATATTGGCCTAATCAATTTGTGCTACAGGGGCATTACGCCGCTTGTACACCCTCTTTCTCATCAGCTCATTATAAACTATGTTTTATTCCGAAATCAAAGACAAAGCTTCCTTATATTCTTTTAAAAAGACATTGCGAAATTATTTAGCAAATGGCTGTTATTATTCGGTCGACGAATTTCTAAACGACAATTCTAATTATTTTCAAATTAGCACAGGAGATTTCTGTTTACAATTCTGAACTAATGTCAATATTAGAATCACTGAAGTACATAAACAATTTGGAAGATACAAGGGTCTTTATAATTTTAACGGATAGCAGAAGCTCAGTGAATACAATAACAAACTAACCACATAGTCCTAGAGTAAATTATATAACAGTAAATATAATTAATAACTTACGTTTGTTGCAAACAAAAGGGAATAAAACAACTATATTATCGTGGATAAAAGGACATTGTGGACTACAAAACAATGAAATGACTAAATCAGCGTTAACTGAACAAAGCATAGCAAATTACTCAATTCCCCGGAATATACATTAAAACGAAAAATATTAAGCTACTGGCAGGTCAGGTATTACAATGATAATAAAAGCAAATATTATGAGTATACTAATTGTTGCGTACATCTGGCAACTTTAAGTAATTTTATTAAATTCTAGTAAACAAAATGAATTTTTGAGAAATATGTACAGGTATTTATCATACTCTAGTAACTAAAACGCCAGACATTAAATTATCGTAGGTAATCTGTTTAAATTTAGGAATGTACTCATTTATTATATTTTCATGTTTCATAGAACATAGAGGCTTCGATCGAATAATAGGTATATTTGTATTTCACAGCACTTATTTCTTAATTATTGGTTAAACCAAATATACTGCAGGAAGTATTGTGGGTTGCATAGAACAACGCGAACCCGAATTCTTAGTAATTTTTAGTTTATAGTATGGTAATATGTTAATTGAAACTTGAGAGGGGATATCACTTTTATTAGCTGGCTGATAGCAGAATTGGCCATTTCTGTAGCAAATTCTGTAGCCGCATATACTTAGACTTAAAGTTTTTGATAATCATTCAGTCACGAGTTGTGTCACTTCTGTTATTATCAAACTTTCTCTCAGTGATCTATCTAATAAAAGGTAATTACATTTATTTAATTGATTCCTCTCATTAGTATTTAACGGCCTTCAGCCATATTTTTAATTTCTGCTAACTAAACATAACCATAATTCTGAAACACGTGCTGATAATATTTTTTCTTCTTCCCAAACGTAGAGTTTTGCTGCCAAATAATTTTCGTAAATAATTTATATAAATAATTTTTCTACATAAATTACCTAAATAATTTATCCACATAAATTACACAAATAACGTACTTAAGGTTAAATGCCTGCTGGATTTCATAAGATAGATGGTCCAGTCAAACACAGTTTAGTCAAGTTCAGCATTCATAGTCTAGTCAAATTCCGTTTCGTCAAGTCCAGTTTAGTCCAGTCAATCCAAACCAACAGCAAAACCCTAGCGTTATACAGGTTAGCAAGACGTCAAACCACGCCGAGGCGCTGTCTGTGTTCGGAGAGGCTGTTAGGAAAAGCTACCAGAACACACCAGGAGCCCTCATCCACTATCTATCCATCGTCAGGAGGATTGGTGAGATTCTGAGAATTTCATTGATTTTTGTGTGTAATATTTATTGTATAACTTTTATTGCATAAAGTATTTCTCTTCTATTAATTATAAGTTAATTAAGCTATGAATATTTTCTTTTGAAAATTGTGGTAATATTACTTAATATTTTTATTTGATGAGCGATTTGGTAACATTATCTTATATTTTTATATTGATTGAATCCGTTGACTTTTTCATATGCTGATGATTTTTCTAAAGTTATTAATTAATAAGTATGTTTTATCGTAAAATTCAATTTTTCATTTTTTCTGTTTGTCTGTCCTCCATAAGATCAAATCTTTCCACAGCGGTTGGTTTCACCATCACAGGGGTAGCAGTAACTCTTAAATTTTTCTGTGGATGGCAATTTACATCATTTTAAGCTACCTCTGAGTGTTGGAACAAACTAGCTTAGTAAAATATCAAAAAAATATTGGTTCAATCTCTGGTTGATTTAAAAAAAATATATATTAATTGAACCCACGAAATCCCAGCCACGCACCAGATCAGCTAGCCGTTCGCCGTCACTACTTGTGTGTAGGTTGAATTGCCTTTGGTTATCACCTTAACCGGTGATACCATCGTTAATTTTTCTAAGGCCAAGTAGTGATGTAACATAATCAAAATCCCAATAGTCCACCTTGGTATAGCAAATATGAATACAACACCAAGTGCTTCATAAAAACACTGACCAGGCTAAGAATAAATTATGGGCTATTTCTTTATCACTTGTATAAAATTAAATAATTGGAGACACCAAATTGAAACTACGGGGAGCTAGGAACAGCTCAGCTCATTTAATTCTGGAGCATACAGAAAGGCAAAATTTGATAAACGCTTTAATAACCAAAATGTACAAATTAACAGTTCAAGCACCAGTCAATCTGCAAAGTTTCCTAATAGAATGAAAATTCGCGAGGTAAAAACCAGAGGGTTCCAAGTGCCAAACACAAAATTTTTGAGGAGAACAAATATTAACTTGGAAGTAACACAAAATGTTTTGTGTATAGAATTTAGTTTAAGTAAATATGCTAAAATATATTTTCGAGATTTGACTTTAGCACCTATAGTAATGTACACCTGATTTAATTTTCTTTATTTAAAAAAATATGATTTTAAGAAAGGACTGCAATTTACTTAGAACCTTGTGGCACTGTATTTGGAACTTTGTGGAATTTTAAGGTTAAAAATATGTTTTTACTTTGGCTAATTTTGTACTGAGTGTTCACCAAATTGATGGGTGCAATATTTCAGAAGCTGTGGCAAGGTAGACGTGCTAAAATGTATAAAATGTGGAAGTTCAATGTTTTTTTTAAAATATGCAAATTATAGGAATAGTCATTTGGACTTATTAACAAATTAAACGTGGTAAATTAATTACAAAGAAAGATTTGTGTTTATGAATTTATTTATTAATACTTTAAAAAAAGTAATTAAGAAAAAACTACACAATCTACTGCTTATTTTCTAGCAAAGTCCGCAATTATTGTCATGTTTTCTCTGTCCTCCAGTGGCATGTACTTATAAGAAAACTGAATGTGTTCAATCTTTTGCTTGGTAAACGATTTGGTTTTACACATTTCTGCAGGATATACTAAAGGAACTATATTTTCCATTGTTCCCTCAGTAGTTTTTCGTCTTATTTTTTTAGTAATTGTACATTTTAAAATTGTGTGCGTTTACTTTGTATTCCAAAGAAAATGATTGACCCTGAAGAAATTTTAATTGGCACACTTTAAAATATGGAATATTGCTGTAATTATACTCTGCAGCGCTTCTCTTATAATCCATAAAATGTTTTGATTGCATTTTTATAATATGAAATTGATGTTTTCTGTCAACTTTCTTTAAAAGTCTTAAGAACGAAATAGGTGACCATACATCTTGCACACGCAGGCATTTTTCAATTCTAGAATGAAGGTTGTCAACCACCTGAATGCAGGAATGACCAGGAAGAGAATATTTCATTGTGATCGTTTTAAGATTAGGGTGTCTGTGTAAAAAATCTGCAACTGCAATGGAAATTGGGGAATTTCTGTTCTGGGGGATACAACTGTCACTCCAAGTAATTATTTTTTCAATTTCCGGATGATGGGTTGCTATTAGTTCCAAAATCTGTATAAATGCACTGGCCAAGTCATTGCCAGATCGCCCACACATGGTTTCAGGCCAGACAGCACAGTAGCATGTTTTGTCAACAATGTGCAGTAAGATTATATACAGTCATTTTTTGTTTGTAAAGTAGAACAATTTTTGTTACTTTTTTAGTATCTATAGCACGTTCTTGTCTCATTATTGTTTTTCTATTAATATGTAACTTAGAGATTTCGTCGTCTTCACGACCTTGCCTTTTTTCTCTTTGAGCAAGTCTGTGTTGTTCACATATATCACATCTGTCTGTCTTTGGCTTTAAAAATTCAAGATTGTATTCATAGTCAAAAATGCGTCTATATAAACATATCTTTTGTGGATTTTTTTGTTGTTCATTGCACTGTTGCACATACAAATCGTACATTTTTTGGATATTGAGGGTAGGATCTAGATATACACGCCTCGTATTGTTTAAAAGAAAATGATATTTACCATTTTGATCCAGATTATAATAACTATTTTTAATGTCTGTTCGTAGATCCATCTAAATTTTCTTTATACATTCATACCTGCAGTTTTCTTTGCAGTACTTCTCTTCATTAAGATTTCTAGCAGGAACAGCATGCCCTCTACTATTCACATAACTTTCACCTCTTTGATATTTTTCTTTTCTTTTATTCTTTTTCCATGCCTCAGGATTTCTTTTTCTTTTTCTAGTTCTTATCTTTTCTTTCACTGGTGTTTTCTCACTTTAACTCATATCAGTCGAAGAATATTGTACCAACGGATTAGTTAAGACACTATTTTGTATGTCATCAGTTTTAAAATTAATGGTTTGAGATTCTTGGTTCGATTTGGAAGATTTACCCACTTCAGGAAAGATCCTAAAAAGAAATGTATTTAGGTTGTATTTCTGAATAAACCAAAACTTTGTTTGTGACTGTTACCTTCTTGTAACCGTTTGAATTGGTCGATTTTGCAGTTCAGGGAGTTCATCATTATCTGAGTCCTCACTCGTGGAAGAATACATTTCTGGAGTAAAAAATTAGGTTAAGAAAATTATTTGCCGGATTTACTATAATAACCAACCTTTTGGCCCCTTTTTTTCTGGCACATATTCCGATCCGGAACTTTCAAAATCCCCAAAAGAATCTTCAGAATTGAAACTCATTGTTTTCACTTGAAAAAAGCACACTAAAATGCCGCGAAACACACTATTGTTGAATTTGCAGTCACTAGGAACCTTATGGTTGCAAGAATTGTAACATAACTTGGATTTGGAACTACGTGTACAGTGAATTGTGCTGCCATCGTTGAGTCAATAGTGAAACTTTGTATATTGAACTGTACAGATTTATCTCGGGAATTCAATTATGTAGAAAACTGTTTTTTTGAACAAATTGGTGCTTGGAACCCTATGGTTTTCACCTCACGAATTATAACGTGTATTTAGCTATTTATGAATACATCTTTAAGTATAAAATAAGAATCTAACATGCTCTTTAACATGAAAGTAATAAAATAGTTATATATAAATAAAACAAAAAAAACAAAAAACTATTAGTAAAAAAGGTAAAAAGTAACTATAATAATAATATGTAAATATAGGATGTATCTTTACATTATTATTAATACAAATACCGATAAGTTTTGAAAACACGGATAGTGACGAATGAAATATTGTTTATTCAAAGTTCATAGACAAAGCTTTTTTGAAACTTGTTTATTTAACGTCGACCTATTTCCGCTACTGAGACCAATTACCGATGCCAGGAAACGAGTTAGCCCTTTAAAATTTTGCCGAGTCTTTCCTTTATAGAATAGTAGAAATTTTCTAAATGCCTAACATCATGATACTGCAAAGTTCATAATATCATAGCCTAACATTTAATAAACAAGGCAGTCGCTGCTTTACGCCTCTTCTGAAGGATTATACACCATCTATGCAACTCCCGCCTAAGATTACATAACTTTGCCGCTAGAAGACAGAACGAGAGGTAGGTCTCTAGACAATAAACGTAGCCTTAATATATCATTTATGTGACTTATCAAATGTGATAAACATATTTCTTCATTAACCACTTCTATTGAATCCCTTCCTTTAACAATTAAAAAATAATTATTTAGAATTTAAAGCATTTTTACATTTCTACCACCGCCGATGTCCCATGAAGGAGATGCCGACTTTACTCCAAGTTTTCGTTTTTATACTGTCCCAATTGAGATAATGTATACTATATAAAGTTGCACAGCCCATTTAAAATCAGAAGCACTCATATAATCCGTTATATGGAAATAATTAAATATTAAATCTATACATACTTTTATTGATAATTTGCCCCTAAATATTTATAATTCTATGTATTTATCAAATGGATGGTTTCGGTCCACAGAATACATGGGAAGTGTATGACGAATTTAGCATCGTTTGAATTTGGGTGATTCGGCTACCTAAGATCTTGGAGATGGCCAGCAAGGTTCCCTGATTTGATCCCCTTAAATTTTACCTTGGGGTAATACCAAGAATATTGTATATGCCACCCTCCTTAAATTAAATTTAAATGCTTTTAGATTTATATAGGTTTTCTCAGTGTTTTATAATGGCCACCTTATAAACTACTGATTTATGCCAGATTTAGTAAATATCAAATGCACTTAAAGATAGTTTTGTCTTAAAGAAAGTTTTAAAAGGGCCTTCAAGAACTTACATTAAAACTAAATTATCTTTTCGTTGGCTTATGATTGACTTATCAAAGTATTTGTCAAGCCTTCAATAAAACTTTATAGCTGTTAAGTTCAATTTAAGAGGATTAAGTTTTATAAAGATTAATCAAAGTTTTATCAATTCTTTATGAAACTAATTTGAGGTTGTCAATGCTGTGCTGTAAATCTAATATTCTTTGAAATCACTAATTTTCAAGTCGAACCTTCATAAAACCAACTGCTTGCTACTTTTAATGAAGCAAACAAACATCTGCAATGAACCAGTCTTAAATACAAAAGGATTTGGTTTACCGTTGCCCAGATTATAATGTTTTAAAATAGGTACTTTTAAAACCGTGATAGGATATATACATATTAGTCGTTTTATTTGTGTATGATGTGCCTGTGGGTGAATTTATAATAATAGCAAGTTGTAGTGAAAACCAAGACACTTGATAAAAAACGATATAGGCAAGCATTTAGTGGAGTTGTTAGGTTATATTATCCGAGCACCACAAATTCTATAAGTTTTAAAGCGGCTGTGTAATGTGCTCAAATTGGTTTTAAGATATTCCTACAAGTTTGAAAGAATATATTAAGACCAATGGGGCTTAAAATATACTTTTACAAGTATTAATCTACATACTTAAAGAGCAATTGGTAATGTAAAGGCATTTTAAACATGTTTTAAGTACAATTATTCACAGTTTATAGAATTTATACATACAGCTACCATTTTATTTCTAGCCATTGAGGTCAGCCATATTACTGATACCCCAGATTGAACCAAAAATGTAATTGGTATCTAATAGAAATGTTCTATAAAAACAGTTTACATACACTAAACCATATTATGGGCAGATGCTAAAGCTCTCTTTACCTTTTAAGTCACAAAAAAAATAATTATTTACATATTTTTTAAAAGCGCACGAACTTTTAAGAACTATTTAATACATGATTTACAGTAAACTTAGCCTCATCGAATTTTAGCCCACTATATAAGTAGTCCCATACATTCTTTACGAGACATGTTTAACTGTTTCTTTGAACTGTTCTTAGTAGTCGTCAATTGTCCATTTTATAACTTATATATAACTATAGCAGTCTATATTGCATGTAGAATAGATTTATTTGTATTTACTTTCACATCATTAAATATAAAAAGTCCTCTCAAAGCATTTGTCTGTGTCTATTAAGTTTTGATATAGTGTCTATCCTAAACCAAATGTGATTTTATAACACTCTTCAGTAAAGCTTTAGATAATTCATTAAAACTTGAAAGTTTTAATAGTAGTTTTAAAAAAAGGCGTATAGGCCATTTTCTAGATGAGTCCCTGTACTATTTTTTTTCCTTCTTCAGTTCTTTGGGACTTCCTGCCACATGTATGTTTTCTTTCTAAGCGATGCTATGGGAATCTACAAAATATATCACAATTAACCAGTATGTTACTGGTAAAAGACCTCTACGCCTGTGACGTTTACGTCAAAGGATCAGTTAAAGGTTGGTTTTTATAAATAAACAACACAAATAAGTATAAAAACTTGAAATTAAATATTTCGCCGACGTTTCGGAAATCTAATCTGTTTCCTTTTTCAAGGCTTTTTTGAAAAATCTTTTTTGCTGTGTATGACAAATACACAGCTCTAAGAATGTTTGTTATATTCAATATCCATAGAAAAAAGCCTTGAAAAAGGAAACAGATTAGATTTCCGAAACGTCGGCGAAATATTTAATGTCAAGTTTTTATACTTATTTGAGTTGTTTATTTATAAAAACCAACCTTTAACTGATCCTTTGACGTAACTTCACAGGCGTAGAGGTTTTCAGTAACATACAGGTTAATTGTGATATATTTTGTAGATGTGGCAGGAAGTCCCAAAGAATTGAGAAGGAAAAAAAATTAAGATAATGCCACAAATAACATTTAGACAATAGTCCCTGTACTCTTATAAAGGTTTTAATTCGGCTTTATAGAGTCCTTCCAAAACTATTTACGTTTATAAGTAGCCTTGGAAATAGGTTTTTGGGACAACTTATAGATTATTTTAAAACTACAATTGTTACTTGGGTTGGCTACTACCAAGGAAGTTCTGAAGAAAAATTACTGGCTACATTTCAGCAAATAAATTCACTAAGCCACTGTAAGTGCCGTAAATTCTATGATATTGGCTTGTTGCCAGGAATGTAGAGGGCATATTGAACAGTTGTTGCATTAAATATTTATATTCAATGTGTTCATTAATTTTGTAAATTTTGTTCCAAAATATTTGTTATAAATCTAATACACAATGATCTCATGTCTTGATAACAAACAAATAATTGCCAATTATCTACGTGATTATTCTCGTTTGTGATAAAAAATTAGTTATGTGACTTGTACTGGCTACTAACAAATAGTGCTCTACATTTTACAAAAAATCGTCCATAATAAAAAACAAAGAGAGATACGTATAGGGAATGCTAGCATTAAATTATCTGAAAATAAAAGGGGCTCTATTGTAATGAAGCAATTTTTGTCATGCAAATTGCATCCCAAATAATTATTCCGTGAGCACTAAGGAAGTTTCATATTTATATTATGCTGTACATTGTAGATATATAGTGTAAAACGCCGTTTTGTTTTAATATGGTGCATAATAAATATTTCCATCATGTTGTATTAGAATTGTAAAAATTAGGAATACGGCGAACGTACCGACACACAGGCTAGACCCCCACCAAACCACTATTGACGTGGAGCGCGCTAGCTTTCCTTTCTAAACCAGCGACAGTCGAATATCCGTTTCTGACCGACAGCCGAAGCCGTTAGATGTGCCCAGTACAGCTCCGCTCTAAGAAATCCATAAGTAACCGTGTGGGAGGTAAGATGGACTATATTTTCTAAGTTTCGAAGCGCACTCTAAACGCGCATACTCCCCACTCTGGTTATCTTGTATTATTACCATTGCAGTGAACAAGAATCAGCAGTCTGCTCCGAGGATCCGCCGTAGAAAGCCGTCACCAGTAGATACCGTTCCGAGGGTGCTAATAGAGAGGAAGTGGTAAAGATAGTGGTAAAACAACTTGGCTGGTGTTAGGTGTTAGGTTTTGAACTTAGCTAATCATACTTTATTTTCAGCTGTGTTTTACTTTGCCCTGGGAGACCTCCAGTATTGAGGGGATATTCCGGCCGAAAACTGGGCACCGTGAGTTTCAGGTGTGTTCTCTGCCTGTCGTCACGACTGCCTCTGGACGCCTGGAATATCATCTGGTATACAGGGAGTACAAGTCTCTGTGACACTCAATTTGAGCCCCAAAAAGGCAAAACAATTGACTGGACACGAGAATCAAACCCAGGTAGGGACCTTGTATAGTTGCGACTATTACGGGGGGATTTTGGGCCGATAGACCGGTACCGTGAGGTTCAGGTGTGTTCTCTGCCTGTCGTCACGTTTACCCCTGGATGCTCGGAGTGCTTCTGTAATTTCAATCGCCCGTTGCGTAAGCCCTTGGACGCTTAACCCCACAAATGCTAAGTCGAAAGCTGGGCCCGCACCCGAACATTATTTTAGGGTATTTTCCGAACTATTGCGACGGTGACGGGGGGATTTTGGGCCGAAAGACCGGTACCGTGAGGTTCAGGTGTGTTCTCTGCCTGTCGTCACGTCTACCCCTGGATGCTCAGAGTGCTTCTGTAATTCCAATCGCCCGTTGCGTAAGCCCTTGGACGCTTAACCTCAAAAAGGCTAAGTCGAAAGCTGGGCCCGCACTCCGATAAGTTATCTCTCCGCTGTATTATATGTTTACCAGTATTTAAAAGCACTGCGCATTAGCTAAGTTGTATCCATAAATTTATTTTAGCTTTGCCTTGCATGAGTTGTGAAAATTGCTTCCTCCCGCTTGGTATCCATATCGACCGTACCTACCGACCGTACCGCATTACCGCCCCCCCCCCCCCTCGCTCATCGCTTCATCGTTTTATTAACCGCTTCTTTCTTTTAAACCGCTCATTACCGTCTAGCAATTGTTAGCTTAGCTTAGGTCCTAACTCCTGAGTGACTGTTTAGTGTAGCGTTACGTAGTATACTAAGAGGTAGCATTGTAAATAGTAGGTGATAAGAAATAAATGTTCTTTTATAATCTGAATTTGTGCTGTTTACTGTGGTGTGTGTGAAGTCTAAATACCCCTAGACCCTCTGGACATACCGTTTCTTCACTGTAGCTACTCAAGCCCTACTGAACCGGCTTGGAGGGTAATTGGTTGTTCCACCACAAAAGGAACTGGCGCCCGAGCTTACCGTTTACTGACCGCTAAAGCTCGAGTGCCAAGGTGTGACGGGTGAATAAAACGTCACACTATTTCAGAAAATTGACTTTTGAACTAAATCAATGTTCGACTATGAAAATAAAATACATTGTGTGATATTATGAAAATATAATACAATTCTCAGTTAGATCATAGATTACTTGTATGAGTTGGAGAAGAAAATCTTTGAATCGGCCACTTCGGAAGATATCGATTTTCTTCGGAATGGCAGGAACCGTTAGAAATCGCTAAAAATATTAATTATCTCGAAAACTGGTAGGTTTAACAGCATATTAAATAAACCAAAGTTACAATTTTATAAGGAATCCAAATGTGAAGTAAAACATAGGGTGTTCCATTTAAAATAACAATGTTAGGTAACACATGCATGAACATATTTTCGTTAGATCCGCCATTTCCAAAAACCCCCTTCGACTAATTTTCAAAGTTCTAAACTGAACAGATCCCAAGAAACGTCTAATACCCTCTTTCCGTGAATGACCTTGTATATAAGTAAAACTATGGCGGATAGTGTAGATCTGTCGTCGAAGCCAAACTTATATTTATCAGAAATTACACAAAAACTAATAAATAAAATCTGTGCAACGTGTAATAGTGATGTTGTAGATAGTGATGAATGTGTTAGATGCAGTTACTGCGACGACATATTCCATAAACAATGTGCTTCATGTGAAGAGTGTAATAATTGGTTATGTTCCACATGCAAGAATAACAGTATGCAGAAAAATATATTTAATATTGTCCTGTACCTAAAGAAAAACATGATTAAGTTAAACGAGGTAATTGTAAAACAGCAAGAACTCATCATAAGTCAAGGAAATAAAATACAGAATTTAGAAGATATTATAAGAAATAGTAATAATCAGTCGAGAAAAGAACCAAATATAGTTGTAAACAACAGCAATAGTAAGCAACCAACGAGCACATATGCAAACATTTTAACTAAAAATACACAGATGGCAGCCACGGCACATATCAATCAAGCTAGACAAACAACGCAAAAATCAGCCCACGAACCAAAAACTAGTAGCCAAGATAAGAAACATGTAAAAACAACCACTGAATCAGAGATAAGAAATCCCCAACCAACATCAGACATATCACAGCAAGAACACACAAAAAAACAAACAAATAAACAAACCTCAACATACAGTGGCATCCAAAATAAAAGATTTACACCAATATTTGGAACAAGATCAAATGTGACATTAAATGTTGTCCCAAGAAAAATTTGGTTTTTCGTGTCACGTGTAGGTACAGATATGGGAGAAGAAGATCTAAAAAAATGTTTAAATGATGCAGAGGAAGCAGATTATGTAGTTCAATGGTTGAAGCCGCGAGGGAGTGTACATACTTACAACTCTTTCAAGGTTGGTGTGCCCATAGAGTTGGAAGAAAAATGTATGGATCCGACATTTTGGCCTAATGGAAGTTTCGTTAATAAATTTCTTTTTTCGGCGAAGAATAGAAATGAACATATAAATAATAACTCTTTTTTAGAATAACCGAGAAAGAAACACCATGTAGTCAAATTTCAAATAAATTTGAACTCAAAATTCTGCATTTAAATATACAATGTTTGAGAAATAAAACAGAAAGACTAGAAGTAGAGGCAAGTAATCTTAAAATAAATGTTTTGTGTTTAGTTGAGCATTGGATGGAAAAAGACGAAATTATAATTTTAAATAACTACTCTTGTGTAAACTGTTTCTCCAGAAGTAACTTTAAGCATGGCGGCGCAGCTATATATGTGCAAAATAATATTATGCAAAAAGTTAAAAGTAGAATTGATTTAAGTAGCATCAGCTCAGACAAAGACTATGAACTAGCAGCTATAGAGATAGAGCAAAATGAAAAAAATATTTTAATTATGTCAATATATAGATCGCCTGAGAGTAATATAGATATATTTTTTAATAGACTTGAAAGTACGTTAGGAAAAATTGACTCGATGAAATATAAACTCATCATTACCGGTGATTTCAACATTGATTTTTCTAAAGATTCATTGAATAAACGCAGATTAGAGTATATGATAAGGTCATATGATCTAGCAATGGCTACAAATAATCCTACAAGGGTAACAGATAAAAGTTCCACTATTATAGATTATATACTAACCAATATCTCTAAATCTGATTTTAATGCAAATACACAAGACCTAAATATATCTGATCATAGAGCTATTGAAATGCATGTTAGAGCTAAATTTCCAGTAATCAATAATAATCAGAGCAAAAAAATTAGATTAGTGAACACCGAATCTATCACAAATTTTAATACTGACATTATGTCAGAGACATGGGAAACTGTTTATAAACATGAAAATCCAAATAAAATATATCAAGAGTTTTTATCAATATTTCTATTATACTATAACAAACATTTTCCTATTAAAATAGTAAAAAATGGGAAAAATGGTAGGAATCAATGGATTACTAATGGTATAAGAATCTCCAGCCAACGTCTAAAACAACTGCACATACAAAAACGTGCAAATCCAAACGATGAAAATATAATTGATTACTATAAAATATATAAAAAAATATATAACACAGTAATAAAGGAGGCCAAGAAACTTCACTTTCAAGAACAAATAGTGAATTCAGATAATGCGTTAAAAGCAACTTGGAAAGTAGTAAGACAGAATACAAAAGAAAATACATCCAATCAAATAAATGAATTAAAAATAGGTGACAAAATTATAACAAATTCATGTGAAATAGTAAACAGCTTTAATGATTTTTTTATAAGCGTAGGTAATTCTCACGAAACAAAAATAAAAACGCGCGGACACAACCACACAATTTTGCAGCAACGATCATCTCTGTTCTTGAATCCTATTTGTGAAAATGATGTGTTACGTATCATAAGGAACTTGAAAAGCTCAAATTGCAAGGATATTCATGATATTAGTTCCTATTTTGTTAAACAATGCTCGAGTCCAATTTTAACCCCTCTAACATATTTAATAAACCAGATATTGATTACTGGAATTTTTCCAGATGACCTAAAATTATCAAAAGTTACGCCACTGTATAAGAAGGGAAGTCGACAAGACATGAATAATTATAGACCTATAGCCATCCTCCCAGTATTTTCCAAAATCATTGAAAAAATTATACACGATCACATAGTAAATTTTCTTAAATCACATAATACACTTAGATCAGAACAACACGGATTCACAAAAAACAAGAACACTACCACGGCAATTTTTCAATTAACAAATGAAATTTTGGAAAATCTCGAAAATGGGAACAATGTGGTAAGCATCATGTTTGACCTGTCGAAAGCTTTTGACATGGTGAAACATGATTTACTCTTTGTAAAATTAGATAGGTACGGGGTGCGGGGTACTCCATTAGAGCTCATTAAATCCTATTTGTTAAATAGAAAGCAGCTAGTTGAAATAAATTACCAAAATCATCAACAAAGATCAACTTGGGAAAATCTACCCCCGATATCCGTACCACAAGGGTCAATACTGGGACCCTTACTATTCTTAATATATGTTAACGACTTGCCATTACACATAGAACACTCAAAAATTATATTGTATGCCGATGACACCACTGCCGTCCTCGGAAACAAAAATAAAGTCACTCTACAAACAAAGACGGAACAAACTGTAAATAATATAGTGACGTGGTTAAATGAAAATGGCCTTAAGTTAAATTCGGAAAAAACCGAGATATTGCACTATTCCACTATAAGTGATGCCTTTAAGATAAACATAATAAACACAGAAATAACATCAAAAAATAGTACAAAATTTCTAGGAATTTATATAGATAATTGCTTTAATTGGCATGAACAGATAGAATGTATGTGCAAAAAATTATCAAAAATTTGTTTTTCTTTGAGAATAATGATTAAATACTGTAGTACAGAGCAAATGGTTAACATATATTATGGATCATTTAATTCCGCTATGTCTTATGGAATTGAATTCTGGGGAAATAGTAGTAGAGCAATAGAAGTATTTAGGATTCAAAAAAAGGCAATTAGAATTATCACTAAATCCAGTAACAGACAGACATGTAGAGACCTATTTAAATCCCTAAAAATAATGACCTTACCCTGTCTGTATATTTACAAAGTTGCAATTTTTGTTCGTAATAATATAAAATTATATCAGCATAATTCACAAAACCACACCTATGAAACAAGACATACAACACAATTGCAGCCAACTAAACATAAAACAACAAGATTTGAGAAAGGCCTTTATTATTCCGGTATATACATTTATAATAAACTTCCCGATCGCATAAGAAATTCAAATACATTGTACAAATTTAAACATTCGTTAAAAAACTATCTACAAACTCATGCATTTTATTCCATAAACGACTACATAAATACAACGTAATTTTCTTCTATAGATGACTTTTATAAATCTGAAACATATTTTTTTTTTATATGTATATTTATATCTTTTAAAGTGTTTTTTTCTTTTTTTTTAATTTTACTCCAGTAGGTACTTATGATATATATTTCTTTTAACATATATTTTTCTAGGAATTTTAAATCATAGAATTTATGTAACTTTTACCCAATAACAAAATATCTTTTTATAATTATTGACTGATTTTATATTAAATATAGATAAGTAATAATGCTTCTGCAACTATCTGCCTATTTTTTTATTGTAATTTTTTTTTATTGTAATTTTAATTGTAATTTTGTTTAATTCTCAATGTAACTTAGCAATTTATAATGTGTATGACGATGCCCATACTGATGTCTCAGTCTAGTTGGAAAATAAAGATATTCTATTCTATTCTATTCTATTCTATACTGAGGCACATATTTCCGCTGAAAAAGTCCGGTAGACATTTTTCTTTGAAATGGACCATTTCTGCCTCTCTTGACTAGGCTATTTAGTTTGCATTTCCAGGAAATAATTTAATAAGAGATGAGTATCATCCAATTATACATATACATAATTGTTAGTGCAAACAATTATAAATATAATTAGATGCAAACGCAACTTTCCGGAACTGTAAAAGCTCTATAAAAATAGAATAAAATAAATAAATATGTTACCAGAAAACACTAATTATTTTAACTTTTACAAAATACTTATCATAGATAAGTTTAAAACATATCTCCTTATAGAATTTTAAAATATAGAATATGTCCATTATGTACTGGGTGATCCCTGGGAACGGTAACTTTTGAAAACATCATAATTTTGAAAGCAACTTTACTTATTTAAAATAAGATATAACAATGGCTAGGTAATTATATGCATTTTCATTTCTTAAAAATAATTCCTGGTAAATGTCTTTCCCTTATCTCTACACACTCTTGAATACGATTGGTGAAATTTTTTATTACACGATGCAACATGTCTATCGGAATATGTGCAATTTCTTCACGGATTTTTATTTTCAACTCCTGAATATTTCTTGGCTTGTTAACAAGAACCTTATGCTTCAAGTAGCCCCACATGAAGTAATCGCATGTCGTAAGGTATGGCGACTTGGGGGCTGTTCAATGTTTCCACGCCTGGAGATAATATCTGCAAGGCATTTATTGATTCTCTTGTGGTATGTGGAGTAGCTCGATCTTGCTGAAACCACCAATCTTGAATGCCTGGAAACATGTTTCATTGCGGCGTCAAAAACTGGTTGATCATTTCGGTATAGCATGCCACAGCATTTCCATCATTGTTGCTCTCACTCTGACTCGTTTAATGTTTTCAGGGGTTCCAACACTTCTATTGGGTCCTTTAAGTTTGGATTTATTGGCTGTACCTATTTCTTCAAATTTATTAATCCACGATTTTATGGCATGAGTGGAAGGAATTCTCCAGTTACGAGGAATCGCAAAGTGTAGTCGAAATTGCCGCCACTCATCAACTACACTGTCGTTATTACTTCCACATCCACGTAGTGGATTGGAAGTATAGTAATCGTAAAAAAATGTTCCATTTTTTTTTCCCGAAATGTGTTTAGAATGTCATGAAACGTCGAGATTTTAAATTTGAGCGAAAAAACAAAATGTTCTGTCTGTCTGTCGGTCTGTCTGTAACTTTTTTTGTCCGCACGTTTTCTCCGGAATGGGTTAAGATATTGACTTGAAATTTTGTACACGTATATATTATAATGAGATCTGGAACGGGATTGTTCTCTGAAGATATCCGGTGAAGGGTTGGGGGTAAATAGGGGGAAATATGTAGAGCCAGCTGGTAAGAGTACAGAAACTTGAAATTTGATGTATGTATACAAGCGAAGGCCACAAATTTTTTTATGATATTTTTCATCCCCTACCACCACCCAAACTTCATTATTAAAGGGGTTGATAAAATAAAATTCAGATATTCGCTTGAAATTTGGTACACGTATATATTATAATGACATGAGGAATTAGATTATATTTTGGGTTTATTCTGATGGAGGGTTGGGGGTTAAATAGGGGAAAATAAGGGAAAATTAGTAAAGAAAGCTGGTAAGAGTACAGAAACTTAAAATTCGGTGTATGTAGTAGAAGCCAAGGCTTTAGATTTTTTATATTTTTTAACCCCCCACCACCCCTACTCCACTATTGAAGGGGTTGGTAAAATAAAATTGAGATATTCACTTGGAATTTGGTAGACGGTATTATAACATCTGGAACTAGATTATGTTTTCGGATGATTCCGTTGAAGGGTTGGGGGTTATTTATGGGTAAATAGGGGAATATAAGTAAAGCAAGTTGGTATAGTACAGAAATTTGAAATTCGGTGTATGTACAAGAAGCCAAAGTCTCAGATATGTTTATAATATGTTTCAAACCCCGCCACCTCCCCTCCATTATTACCGGGATTGATAACACAAAATTGAGATATTCGCTTAAAAGTTAGTACACGTATGTATTGTAATGACATCTGAATGCGATGCTTTCATTGGAGGGGTGGGAAGTGGTAGTTTGTGAATAGGGGAAAATAAGTAGGGTAAACTAGAAATTTCATTTTTAACATACAGGGTGTAATCAGTTTCATGTCATTAAAAAAAACTGGTAATGGCGACCGACTAGACAAACAAAAAACCTTTATGACTTTTCCCTCTAGGGACACTTTGAAAAAAACTGATCTAGGTCAACATTTTTAATTTTATGGTAGACAATAATTGAGAACCACTGCTTTTCTTGGTCAATGGACTTGTAGTTCCCAATTATACAACTTTTAAATTGTCATAAAAAAGTACTCGCCGGCACACGCAAATGCCTTGGATCATCGACCGCCTTTGATGGACCGACTCAACTGAACTGAGGCAATTATAAAGAGGTAAATAATTCGTTCTCTCTTCGTGCACAATTGAAAGCAAATAATGGCCATAGAAGTTTAAAAGCATTTCTTTACATGTGTGTTTTTTAAATAGGAACAAAATATTGGATTGTTTATAATTTAGAAAATTTAAATGTGGTTTATTAACATTTGTAACATAAATGAGTGTCCTGAGTTAAAAGCTTACTACCTACCTAAATGATTCAAAATCTCTGCATCTGCATCAATACACAGTTCGGTACGTCGAATTATGGACATACGCACTTCGTTCAACACTAAACACTTAACTATCAACTAATGTCAATAAAGAAAAATAAAATAAAAACTTGGTACAAAAGCCAAAAAGGAATACAAACAGAACGAAGTTGTGTCTGTACGTAATCAAGAATTTGACAACTTGAACGGTAAGTCAATAAAATAAATCTTAACTATACCGGGTGAGTCAGGAATTGCGCTCGCCCCGATATTTCCTAAAATATTTGGAATAGAAAATTGAAATTTGGAGGCCTTATTACACGACTAAAATGCCATCTTTTCAATAAAAAATCAAGTTTGGTGCACATCCGGTTTGACTGGAAATGCCCACAACTTTCGATTTTTAAATGGAACACCCTATATATTTTTACATTTTTGGAATCTAGAGGAAATTTTGAATCCATTTTGGTCACTTTTTGATAAACATTAAAAAATGTATTAAAAAATCTATTTCTGGATCCAGAGTGCTGTGGTGCCCAAAATATATTTCAGTTTGTGTGCTACGTTACTATAAAAATAAAAAGAGCAATATGATTGCATTACTTAATTCTCTAGAGGCGTTTTTTAAATGTGATTTTTACCCACTAACTCGGTTTTTCTTAAATGGGAATTTAATCGTTCACCAACATTTTTAAATACCTCATTTTCATATGAATTTAATGATACCAAAATTTTGAAAATCAGCTCAGAAATATTTGAGATTTCAGCCAAAGTACAATGCAACCAAGCTTTTAGAAACATGCGGCTAATAGATAATAGATTAGTGGGCTTTGGAAACTAAAATGGCACATTTCTGTGTAAATCTGGTAACCTAATAATATTGGAAAAATCATAGTAGCCATTGAATGTAATAAAACAATATCAGCTGTCAGACAGACTCGTGTAGTTATAGGCAATCTTGAGCTATCAAACATTTAATAATTGTGAGCGCAAAGAACGTTACAATTAAGTTTAGCATAGGTATGTGGAGGTAAACACAATTAAATCCACAAGGACATTTGCAATAGAATGCGACATCAGTTCGGTTTTCAGAGTTTTATTTAAATGAACATAAATATCGGGCCCATAAATAAATAAAAATCAATTGTGTTTGAACAATTAAACTTAAACTAGGTAACAGTAGGTATCTTTAAAATAATTAATATAATTAAACCATAAATTGACATTTATAGATATTGTTCAAAGTGTCCACCATTTTTTTCTATGCACAATTCGGCTCTGCGTACAGTTCCTTGAATGGCTCTACGCAATTCAGCCGGCGTTATTTCATTAAGAGCCTGTACAACTTTATTTTGCAGCTCTTTACGGGTATTTGAAGAAGTTTTATAAACTTTATTTTTGAGAGTGCCCCATACATAATAGTCAAGGGGTGTTAAGTCAGGTGACCTAGGAGGCCACCTGATATGACCTTGATTTGCGATAAGGCGTTCACCATGCAAGTTGTTTAAATATTCCATCACTCTTCTGGAATTATGCGGGGGAGCACCATCTTGTTGGAAAAACAGATTTTGTAAATAGGTAAGAGGAAGTAAGTCAAGAAATTCTGGTGTCTGGTTTTGTAAAAAGAATAAATATCGTTCGCCAGTAAGTGTTCCATCAAAAAATATGGGTCCAATTATTCGATCTCCAAGTACTCCAAGCCAACAGTTAAACCCAAATATTTCCTGAATATTCCCCCGCCCTACTAACCTCGGATTTTCTTGAGCCCAGTACCTAATATTATTTCTGTTAAACATACCTTGGTTCGTAAATCTACTTTCATCTGAATATAAAATATGAAAAAGAAAACCTGGGTTTTGTTGTACTGCATTTAAGAACCAGTTGCAATATACTAGCCTCCTGTCGTTATCATCTCCATAAAGATGTTGGTGTATTTGGTATTTATAAGACCGAAACTTATGTTTCTTTAAAATTCTGCAAACCGAAGACTGACTAATGTCGCATTCCGTTGACAATTCCCTTGTTGATGTTGTTGGGTGTACCATCACAAATTCTAATACATCAATTTCTTTGTCCTCACTTACAATAAATGTTTGATGGTCATCTTGTTGATTGGATTCGTTTCTTAATTCTTGTTCCACTCTGGCAAACAAGTGTCTGCTTGGATGACGTCTGTTGGGATATCATTGCTGATACAGTTCTGCAGCTGCAGTTGAATTTTTGAGACGCTCTCCACATATCAGTAACATATCGACCTTTACATTTCTACTAAAATTATTCATTTTCTTTCCGCAACGCTTTATTTTGTATCTGTCTGACAGCTGATATTGTTTTATTACATTCAATGGCTGCTATGATTTTTCCAATGTTATTAGGTTACCAGATTTACACAGAAATGTGCCATTTTAGTTTCCAAAGCCCACTAATCTATTATCTATTAGCCGCATATTTCTAAAAGCTTGGTTGCATTGTATTTTGGCTGAAATCTCAAATACATCTGAGCGGATTTTCAAAATTTTGGTATCATTAGATTCGTATGAAAATGAGGTATTTAAAAATGTTGGTGAACGATTAAATTCCCATTTAAGAAAAACCGAGTTAGTGGGTAAAAATCACATTTAAAAATTTTAAACGCCTCTAGAGAATTAAGTAATGCAATCATATTGCTCTTTTTATTTTTATAGTAACGTAGCACACAAACTAAAATATATTTTGGGCACCACAGCACTCTGGATTCAGAAATAGATTTTTTAATACAATTTTTAATGTTTATCAAAAAGTGACCAACATGGACGTATTGTATTCAAAATTTCCTCTAGATTCCAAAAATGTAAAAATATATGGAGTGTTCCATTTAAAAATCGAAAGTCGTGGGCATTTCCGATCAAACCGGATATGCACCAAACTTGATTTTTTATTGAAAAGATGGCATTTTAGTCGTGTAATAAGGCCTCCAAATTTCAATTTTCTATTCCAAATATTTTAGGAAATATCGGGGCAAGCGCAATTCGTGACTCGCCCGGTATATACACAATGACGCGAAATTCAAAAATAACAAAAACAACGAACGGCGGGTTGGACGTGTGTACATAGCGAAACACCCACAGTAACTAAAATATTGCACAAGGGAGAGTTACAGTTTTTTTCAGATCAGATCTAAATCTAAACCTGCCTCAATATTCCAGCAGTTCTCAAAAAATTTTATTGAAAATTTGCGAAATTTTTATTTATTTTTTTTCTCCAAAACTATGAGCTTTAGACCCCATGTTATATCAGGTTTTTTGTTTGTCTTGTCGTTCCCTACCACCAGTTTTCTTAATGACATGAAACTAATTACACCCTGCATATAGTAGAAAATGACACCTCAAAGTTTTCTATGACATCTGCCCAAATATCATTAAAATTCTATGACCAATAATTTCTACACAGTAGAGTGCAAATCTGGTCAAGATGTTTCCTATAAAGTGACTTGATTGAAAAATCTGGATGGGGAAGTAGTGATTCCTTAGGCAGCGGTTTTCTTATAATACGATTTTGTTGCAAAAGCACGCTGCTCACCGGACCACTGTTCCATGATTACCAAATATCATATAATGACAAATAAATCCATGGCCAACTATACATGTTACAAAATAACAACATTTTCAAAACTTCCCGTTCCCAGGAACCACCTGTTAGAACACGACCGTTATACTAAATTTAAATTATTCCGCTCAATAATATCAAGGACAATCAAAATAAAAGCACTTACTAAATAAGATATATACTATTCATTCTTTATTTATTCTCATTGTAAACACTAGTATCCTCATAGCCCCCTACGACTATGAGGAGTAAAGGTTCGGAACAAATAAGAACGACTTCGTTGGAAGAAACGTCGGAAATGTAACCAGTGGGGTCCAATCACCAATGGACTATACATATTAGTCGTCATTTTGTTTGTGGGAGAGGTGAGCATTTAGTGGACATGTACCAAATAGCGTTTCGGCAAACTGAGTTGTTAGGTTATACTATCCGAGCACTATAAATTCTATAGGTTTTAAAGCGGTTGTGTGCTCAAATGGTTTAAAATTGGTTTTAAGATAAGCCTACAAGTTTGAAAATATATATTAAGACCAATGGGGCTTAAAATATACTTTTACAAGAATGAATCTACATACCTAAAGAGCAATTGGTAATGTAACAGAAATTTTAAACATGTTTTAAGCAGAATTATTCACAGCTTATAGGGTTTATACATACAGCCACCATTTTATTTCTAGCCATTTAGGTTAGCCATATTGGGAATGTCCTAGATTGAACCAAAAATGTAATGTGTATCTAATAGAAATGTTTTATAAAAACAGTTTACATATACTAAACCATATTATGGGCAGATGCTAAAGCTCTCGTTACTTTTTAAGTCACAAACATAATAATTATTTACACATTTCCTCTCAAAGCATTTGTGTGTGTCTTTTAAGTTTTGATATAGTGCCTATCCTAAACCAAGTGTGGTTTTATAATACTTTTCAGTAAAGCTTTAGATAATTCATTAAAACTTGAAAGTTTTAATAGTAGCTTGTAACAAGTTTTTTTCCGTAACTTGTCAATTATTTAATTAGTTGCCAAATATTTTCCATTCAGCATCCGTACTAAGAATAAATTCGAATAAATTCAATTTGTTGCCGAAAACTCATGTTTAGCGACCGTGCTACAATAACTGAAATAAAATCCAAGTTAGAAGCAACTGAGCATGCGCCAGCGGAGTATTAGAGAGAGATGGAATTACAGCAATTGAAAACCGGCACTTTCCGTCTTGGCGTCGCTGAGGTGAGATTGTTCTAATTTTTTTTCTTAAAAGTTTTGGAATTATTAGAGCCATCTTGATTTTGTTGAAAGTTCTACTTTTATTATTGAATTATTATTACATTAGAATAATAACCTAGCCATTTTGATTTTATATTAAATCTAAGCTGGCATTTAGTTGAAATTTTATATTTGAGGTTAACCTTGTGGTTAATAAGAAACCACTTGTTAGTGGATTGCCCCAGCAGTAGTTGATTTATTTGTCATTTTGGGACAGTTCCTGCTGGATATTTCATATTTATGTATTATATCAATAATTTTTGCCAGTAGTTTAATACTATATTATATACTTACATACATATATATATATATATATATATGAAGTGTTGACGTGCTTCCGGGTGTTTTCCCGTGTAGTAGGTAGGCTCCTGTTGGAACCATGGTTGTCTGAATGACGTTTCGGCGGAATCTCATCTGCCATCATCAGGTTCTAGCTGAAAGCTGCCTGCTGCTGCTGCTGCTGCTACCGCTGCTGCTGCTGCTGCTGCTCCTGCTGCCCCTAGTTGCTCGAACTGAACAGTTCAGTTCGAGCAACTAGGGGCAGCAGGAGCAGCAGCAGCAGCAGCAGCAGCGGCAGCAGCAGCAGCAGCAGCAGCAGCAGCAGGCAGCTTTCAGCTAGAACCTGATGATGGCAGATGAGATTCCGCCGAAACGTCATTCAGACAACCATGGTTCCAACAGGAGCCTACCTACTACACGGGAAAACACCCGGAAGCACGTCAACACTTCATTCAATACCCGTGAAACCTAAGAAACAACATATATATATATATATATATATATATATATATATATATGAAGTGTTGGTGTTCTTCCGGGTGTTTTCCCGTGTAGTTGGTAGGCTCCTGTGGGAGCCACGCTTGTCTAAACGACGTTTCGGCGGAATCTCATCTGCCATCTTCAGGTTCTAGCTGAATGCTGCCTGCTGCTGCGGCTGCTGCTGCTGCTGCTGTTGCTGCTGCTGCTGCTGCTGCTGCTACTGCTGCTCCTCGTTGCTCGAACTGAACTGACGTTCTCTCTGTTGTGCGGCTCCTTATATACGTTGTGGGGTGGGGCGCACCTGCGCACTTGGCTGCGTGTTAGTGGCCCTCTTCTCTCTGTTGGAGGCGTAGCGGGCGCCTGAGCTAACCCGACAAGAGGCCTCGTTGAAACGTCACGTTTCACGTGACTTCTCGTTGATGGTCGTGCGTCCTCGTGTCTAGCCGGCTCTGGAGGTTGTCGTGGTCCTCCTTGGTTGGTTAGCGCTTGGCTCCGGCTCCTCGTGATGGGTATATATATATATATATATATATATATATATATATATATATATATATATATATATATATATATATATATATATATTGTGCTACAGCATTACAGAAGGACCAATTTCAAAGTTATATGGCACTATACAAAAAGCATTATAGGAGGACATTCTGATTGGAATCCACCATAATGTTGTTGCTACTTTTGGCTACTCGCTAATAGAGGGCACCAGAAATCTTATTTTTAATGTTATTTTTGCCTTGGGCTTGGGGTTATAATTTATAATTCCTTTACCTCTTATGACCTGATATTCAAAGTAGTACTGTGTTTACACTGTACATGTATTCTGCTAATTAAACATTAAAAAATTAAAATTAAATAGAGTAAAGAGGCGATTGATTGATAATGATTTTATGTGATTTTACTTAGATGGAATTAAGTGAGATTAATAGATAACCTTAAGAAATCTCATCTGAAGACACGTTATACTAAAGAGCATGTCTAAATTTTGACATCAGCATTTCAGTATAATGTACAATAATTATACAGAATACTATGTTTGATTGTTAAAAGACAAAACATTTTATTGCCATCAGAGAAGTTTTTGAAATATTTGATGGGGTACTTATTGTATATATAACATCAAAATGCTGGACATTTATTTAACCTCATGCACATTTCGTCAACCAAAATGGCATCTTTGAGGGATAAATATACACACATCTTTTCAGATGTTTTCAGGAACATTGTATGTACATCTCTAGTGAGGTAAAATTGGAGAACCGCAAAGCAAATCAATAAACCGATTGAAAAATAACAGATAATGATACAAATATGTACGTGTGATTGATATAATAATACAAATATAATGTGATTGCTTAATGAGACATAGGACGTGCATATATCATAGATCTGTTTATTTTTTCTTTGCTTGCAATGTATACATGCCATGTGTATCTATATTCTAGAGATTCTAATATATGTTAAAAATAATCTCAGTAAATTTCTACCAAACAATTATAATCATAATTATGATACCAGGGAAAGCAATAACTTAAGCACGCAGTTACATAAGTTATCAAAATATGAAGAAAGCCCAAAGTACATCGGAATAAAGTTGTATAATAAGATCCCAAATTTCTTAAAAAGTATCGAAAATACAAAGGCATTTAAAAACGAAACAAAAAAATACCTAACAGCTAAATGTTTTTATTCGGTTGATGAATATTTGGAAAATTAGTAGGTGGTTCTAATTGTTTAGATCTGCTATATTATGCTATATAACTTTATACATATTTACATTTATGACATGTCTCTTTTTTCTGTTTTGTACCTAGTTTTAAACAATAATGAGAGCACGATTCACTAGTAAGTTGCTCAATTTTTTTGTGACTAATCCTATACCAATGTGGTCTTTTGGATAATAAACGATTATTATTATTATTATTACAAGTAGTTCTATTGCTTACTTATGCATACCTCGCACACGCGAAACATATAGGTTGAGGTGTGGTCTATTTTATAGGCTCCGCGGTACAGTAAAGTCAAACGATTGAAACATCTATAGACTACTGTCATTGTTGGCAAAGTGTCCAATGGTCGAGTGCTGGCCAGCTTTTCATGTATTCAATTATTCATTGCTCATTGCCAGTACTTTCCAAAAATTCAAGTAAAAGCAAGTAGGAAGTAGGTACTTTTTTAATGATAGGCCAATTATCGGTGCATGTTTGCTGCATGCTGCGTATCTGTTAGGAGTATACAAAAATAAACCTTAAAGAAATTGCAGGTGTATGTACTATTGGCATACTAAATCAGGGGCGTATCCAAGGCGGAGCCATGCCCCCCCCCCCCCCCTGATATTTCCAAATACGATAAATCCAAAGCTGCAAAGTCAAACGATTGAAAAATATCTATAGACTACTGTCATTGTTGGCAAAGTGTCCGATGGTCGAGTGCTGGCCAGCTTTTCATGTATTCAATTATTCATTGTTTATTGCCAGTATATACTTTCCCAAAATTCAAGTAAAGGCAAGTAGGAAGTAGGTACTTTTTTAATGATAGGCCAATTATCGGTGCATGTTTGCTGCATGCTGCGTATCTGTTAGGAGTATACAAAAATAAACCTTATAGAAATTGCAGGTGTATATGTACTATTGGCATACTAAATCAGGGGCGGATCCAAGGCGGAGCCATGCCCCCCCCCCCTGATATTTCCAAATACGATAAATCCAAAGCTGCTAGTTTTCGAATTTTGGCTATGGGCAATCAAAGACGCACATATTATCACGCAATTAATAAGGGGTAACATTTAAATCCATTTGAGGGTATCAATTTTATAGGATCTATACATATAGTGGAGTCGAAACACGAAAAGAAATTTTTCGAGGTTTTCGTACAAAATAAGTTACAGCTTTCATACGAATAAGTGTAGCTGCTACACTAGCTGCCTAAAACTTGAACCAAATTGTCACTAAATCTTAATATTATTCTACATAGACTCTTTTTTTTCATTTTATAATCGTCAAGATCGTAAAAACGAGATAAAAAATATTTCATCTGAGGTAGCTGACTTTCCCTGATAACAACAAACGTCCCCAGGACGTTCACTTAGGTCCTCGTTAGGTCTGAACGTCCCGGGTTTGTGTGGTACGTCCCAAGGACGTCCGTTTGCTATCGTCCCCAAAACGTTCTGAACAAAACGTTTTAAGGACATCCTGCTAGAGTCTAGTCAAGACAAACCTAAACACATTTGTGAAATAACCTCTAGGAGTGATGTTTCTTTTGAGCAGATGAGGATATGATTAAAAAAAGAAATTAAAAACTGTAAGAATGAAATTAAAATCCCTAAAAAGTTTTAATAACAAAATTTCTTTTGATAACAAAATATTTTCATATTTCATGGTCCATTTAAATTTTCTCAATTTGATTTTTCTGATTTCAGAAATCTTATATTCGTTTCAAGTATTTTTTTCATCTTGCGAAATCACATTAATTTGTACTTTTTGACAGTACAGTGTAGTTATTATAACGGGAGTTTTGTCATCGGCGGTCAGACAAGTTATGACTTGTCGAGCGCACCGCTATGTCATCGGCGTCGGCGTCGGACAAGTTATGACTTGTCTGGCGCACCGCTACCCACATATATAACCTCGGTCCAAAATTTTATATATATACTAAAAATTTTGACCAATCAAAAGCTCGGATTTTGGCCCAAACTTCTATAAAAGAACACGCCAAAATCCAGCAAAGTAGTAGTTCATCAGTCTTCAACGAGTAATCTTCCAGAAGTCTTGCAGCATCGATCAGTTCAGCACAAGTGTGAACGCCAAAGCTGATGAGGCTGCTCCCTTTTGTGTTGTTAAGTGACAAGTGTGTTTTATTACCCTCGCCCGTCCAAGGCGCCTCTCTGGGTTAGCCATCCAGAATTCATAAGTGACTAGTGAAGATGTACACACGTAGTGGCAAGGCAGTAGGCACAGGGGTCTCGGACGACGCTCCGGCCACGGCCCCTCCTCACTGCACGGTGCCACTGACAGCATCTAGTCACGAAGTGCTCCGCCATCACGACGCCCAGACAGGGGGTACTGGGGTCACGAACGACGTCGCCACGACGGTGTCCCCACACTGTATGGTATCCAGCGCAGCAACCCGGCACGGCGAGGTAAGCATGAACACCGATTTTTCCTTAGGCACTAGTGCTACGAACGACGCCGCCACGACGGCGCCCCTTTACTGTACGGCACCTAGCACAGCACCTAGGCACAGCGAGGCAGGATTCGCTACAAACATGGGACTAGGCACTGGGGCCACGAATGACGTCTCCACGACGGTGCCCCCTTACTGTATGGTACGCAACACAGCAACTTGGCACCAAGACAAGGCAACGGAACTGAGGTTGGACAGCGACGATTCCCAGGCGATGCCCCCTCACTGCATGGTACGCAGCGCAGCACCCTGGCACAAAGACACGGCAATGGAACTGAGGTTGGATAGCGACGATTCCATGGTGATGCCCCCTCGCTGTATGGTAGACCCAACAGCATTCAGGGTCAGTGACGATTCCCTGTCGTCGGAAGACCGCCGCTTCGCCAGATTCTCTTCCACACATGGGGAAGCTTCCACCTCCGGCCCAGAGCTACCTAGCGGCCAGTACAACATTGCTACCACCCCCGACTGGCCACAAGTCTTCAGCGACGCCTCGCTGACGCCTCGCCGCCAGCCGGCCACCCCTTGCTGCATGGTGCCACCAGCAGTAACCTGCCCAAGTCACAGTCCATCACCGAACGCACAGTATTTCGTCTCGCCTACCTCGTCGGCCGGTGCCTACCACGTCACCCCACAGTACCAGATGACAACGCCTAGTGCAACGCAAAACAGACAACAAATAGTGCTTCCAGGGCAAACGACCGGGACGATCCCAGTCCCCTCTGCCGCCATGACAGACCAACTCCAACCAAGCCTGGGACTGCCCTCCTGCGAGCAGTTGGCACAACTTCTGGCCCTGACCACTTCCAATCTAGCCTCAGTAACCCAGCAGCAACAAAATTGCTGGCCACCCATCACTGCACGGAGCTCCCAACAGCCGTATGACGCCCAAGAGGCTTATTTCCGTGGACAGCTACCCATATAAGTAACCTCGGTTACAAATGCTCTAGCCAATCAAATGCTCGGATTCTGGCTAGCAGTTCTATAAAAGAACACGCCAGAATCCAGCGTCAGTCGACGAGTATCCAGCCAGCAGAATAGAGCTCTATAGCCGATAAGGCTGCTCGCCCTTCTTTGTGTTAAAAGTCATAGTGAGTTTTATTTACTACCCTCGCCCTTTCCAGGGCGCCTCTCTGGGCTAATAACCCAGCATTATAAAGGTTACCAACGAAGATGTTCACTCGAAGTGGGAAGGCAGTAGGCACCGGGGCCACGGACGACGCTCCAGCCACGGTCCCCCCTCACTGTATGGTACCACTGACAGCAACCAGGAACAACGACGTGCCATCCAACCTAGAGGTCCAGGCAGTAGGCACTGGGGTCACGGACGACGTAGCCACGGCGGCCCCCCTCACTGTACGGCACCCAGCACAGCACCACGGCAAAGCGAGGTAAGATTCTCTACTAATACACAGGCAGCTGGCGGCGACGTCTCCACGACGGTGCCCTCTTACTGTATGGCATACATCACAGCACCCCGGCACAGCGAAGCGAGGGTCACTCAAGACAACGCGGCGATGGAACAGAGGATGGACAGCGATGAATCCATGGCGATGCCCCCTCACTGTATGGTAGGCCCGACAGCATTCCGGGTCAGCGACGACTCGCTGTCATCTGAAGATCCACGCTTCGCCAGGTTCATACCAATGCATGAAGAAGCCTCCACCTCCGGCCCAGAGCTACTCAGCGACCGCCAATACAACATAGAAACCACCCCGGATTGGCCGCAGCTATTCAGCGACGCCTCGCTGACCCCTCGCCGCCAGCCGGCCACCCCTCGCTGCATGGTGCCATCAACCACTGCCTGCCCAAACCGAAGTCCGTCACCGGAGGGGCAGCAACTCGTCTCGCCGACCTCACCGACCAGTGCCAACCACGTCACAGCCAGCCAACCAGGACTGGTCTTCTAGGGGAAGACTACCCCGCAATACCAGACAACAGCACCTAGCGTCACACCGAGCATTCAACAGATAGCCATCCCAGGGCAAAAGACCGGGGCGATTCCAGCCCCCTCTGCCACCATGACGGAGAACTTCCAACCAAGCCTGGGACTGCCATCCTACGAGCAGCTAGCCCAACTATTGGCCCTAACCACCTCAAACCTGGCACAAGTGACGCAGCAACAACAAAACAGCCGGCCCCCCATCACTGCACGGAGCTCCCAGCAGCCGTATGACGCCCAAGAGGCTAATTTCCGTGGACACGGTGCCCAACAACGTGAGGCTCGTTCTTTCCAGAGGGAAGAGGACCCACATCGACCCGACTACATGAATTCTGAGGTAATGGATCCTCAGTGGCGCCCAACCCAAAATTTGCAGACAATAATGACAAGATTGATGGAAGAAAGCGTGCAGGCAGCCATCCAAGCAGTGCAAAGCCACCCAAGGATGTCCGCGAGAAGGACGAAAGCGATGCCCACCTATGCCGGCCTAGAGTGGGAAGACCCTGTGAATTTCTTGGACGAGCTTGAAGAAGCAATGCACCATGAAGACATTCAAGGCAGGGATAAGGTGAGAATAGCAATCGAACAACTTGAGGGCCAAGCCAAACGAACTTTGGAAATGTGGAGGTCCCACAACATTACCTACGAATTCCTCAAGGAAAAGCTGCTGCGACAATTCAATGACACTGCCACCCTGGGAAGGTTGAGATCAAGACTGCACGGAGAGAGACAAAAAGATGACGAGCCCGCCGCAATCTTTATACAAAGGAAAATAGGACTCTGGCTACGAGTAGAGAGGTACACCCCGGAGGAGGACATGGTGAGTGAAGTACGAGAGCTCCTGAGGCCAGAGCTGAGGTTTGCCACGAGGAACGTCCCAGTGTCGACAATGGAAAGCCTTAGCCGAGTGGCTGAAAACGCCGAGATGGACTACAGGGAGTTCCAGAGACAGCTCAGACCACTGCCAAGGCCAGCAACTCCGCCAACCGGAAATACCAATAACCTACCCAAGTGCCGCAAGTGTCCAGGTTTCCACTTTCACCGGGATTGTCCCACGAATCAACCCCCTGCAGAACCCCGGCAGGTCAACAATCCAAACAACTCCAACCATCAAGCAGGCCCCAGCCGTAATCCAGGCCCCGGACCAGCTTCCCAGGAACCGAATAGAAGTCAGGCAGCCCCCAGGCAGCAGGTGAGCAATCAACCCCAGGCGGGAAACGAACAGCGAGCCGGCACAAGCCAGGGTGCCCGGCTCCAGAATTAAGCGCGTCGATCGGACTGACGGCTGGTCCCGGCCCATCATCACACTTGTGGGTCGAGGCCAACGGACGCCGTCTACTGGCACTGCTGGACAGCGGAGCAACGCATTCCTTCATCCGGAGCAACTACGTAGAAGACCTTCCAAGGAGCGACCATCCAACGATGCCCGTGCTCTTGGCTGCCGCCAAGGAGATCAAGCACACCCAAGGCAGCGTGGAAGTGACTCTACAAATCGGGAACTGGACGGTTCCTGAAATGCACATTCTGGAGGACATGACGAAGGATCTGATCCTAGGAAGGGATTTCCTAGCGCAACAGGAGGTGGTAATAGATTTTCCACGACACTGCATTCACGCAGGGGTATCGGAACGACACACCCTGTTCTGGGACATGGAAGCCAGGACCGAGGACTCGGCCCACATCGTAGCAACCAACCCGGAGCAGTTACCAGAGGCGCACAGCCGTGCGTATGAAGAAGTTATCAGCAAGTTCTCAGATGTGTTCCAGGAAACTTTGAAGCAACCCACGACGAGGATCACCACACATGAAATTCGACTGAAGGATGATAAGCCGTTCAAAATTCGCCGCTATCAGTATTCCGCAAGTAAGAAAATCATTAGTGAGGAGGTTAAGAAGATGCTGGCCGCTGGGGTAATTCGTCGCAGTAACAGCCGCTACTGCTCACCCATCGTAATAGTGAACAAAAAGGATGGAAGCTCCCGCTTCTGTGTGGATTACCGCCAGCTCAACACCCAGACTTTTGAAGAAGTGTCCCAGTTGCCGCCTATACGGGAAACAATCCGGGAGCTAGGTGAAGCAAAAGTGTTTACGAGTTTGGATCTCAAGAGCGGATACTGGCAGGTCCCGATGCACGAGGATAGTGTACCCCTGACAGCCTTCAGTACCCCAGACGGAGCCACGTTTGAGTTCCTAGTGATGCCATTCGGGCTACGTAATGCCCCCTCAACGTTCCAAAAACTAATGACCGAAGTGCTGGCCGACTTCATTGACGTCTTCGTGAAAGTATATCTGGACGATATTATTGTGTACTCCGAAGACCACCAGGACCACCTTCGTCACTTAGCATTGGTACTCGAGCGATTGAGGATACATGGTTTGCACTGTGGACTCCCCAAGTGCCGATTCGGAGCCTCCGAGCTGGACTACCTGGGCTACAGGATAACCACCACTCAGAACCAACCCCAGGACAAGCATGTAATTCAAATTCAAGACTTCCCGACACCTCGCACCAAAAAGGAACTTCAAGCTTTCCTAGGCACCGCCAACTGGCTCAGAGAGTTCATCTCCGAGTTTGCCGAGCTGACAGCCCCATTAACCAACTTGACAGGAAAGGCGCGATTCCAATGGACCCCCGAAGCGGAAACTGCGTTCAGGAACATCAAGGAGAAGCTATCCCAACCTCTAGCCCTCTGCCGACCGGAGCCAGGACTGCCGTTCTACCTCCAAACCGATGCAAGCACCCATGGCATGGGAGCCGCCCTGTATCAGAAAACACCAGAGGGAGAGAAGAGGATAATTTCCTGCTCCAGCGCGAAGTTCACTGGACCAGAACGCCGCTACCATATTAATGAACAGGAGACACTTGCCGTCGTATGGGCCTGCCGCCGGTACCGCCACTGGCTAGAGGATCAGCACTTCACACTCGTCACAGACAGCCGAGCACTCCACTGGTTGAACCAGTTTAAAGATGAGAGGGCCAAGCTAACCCGGTGGGCCTTGCAGCTGCAAGAGTACAACTTCACCGTCGAGCATTGTCCAGGACGATTGAACCAACTGCCAGATTTCCTGTCACGTCACCCCAACGAAGCCATGCCAGCCGACACCGGCGACGGCTCCCGCTTGCTGCCTCCTGACGAAGAATCGCCAGCCGAACAACCAACCAATCCAAGGGCCATCATTGATACTCCAACCACGGACGAAATCCAAATGATGGAAGCCGAGCCCGAGGAGTTAACTACCCTATTTGATGACATCAAGGCCGCCCAACTCACAGACTTCGCCATCTCTGGTTCCATCGAACGATGGGGAGAAATCCAGGACCAAGAACGAGGCCTAGACCCTTGGGAGAAACGCCTGAAGGAGCAGTTCAGGGTGGAAGATGGACGCCTATGGCACGTCACTGAAGCAAGGACCGCCCTCGTTGTGCCCGAAGAATTGCGGCCAAGCATCCTGCACCACTACCACGACGCCCCACATGCCGGCCATCCAGGCCGCGACGAGACGTACCGGGCAGTAAACAATCGTTACTACTGGCCCGAACTCCGCAAACACGTCACCAAACATGTTCGGCTATGCATGGTATGTGCTGCGACTAAACGAGGACCCCTTCAAGCCGCCGCTCCACTTCGCCCGAGACCACCAACCAAACCCTGGCAAGTAATCAGTCTTGACGTCATGGGACCCTATGAAGAGACATCAACCCACAACCGAGTCATCATCGTGATAACAGATCTGTGTTCCAAGTGGATCGAAGCCGAAGCCGCTCCCCAGGCTGATGCCAACCATATATTAGGGGCCTTGGAACGAGTCTGCCTCCGATGGGGATACCCAGATGAGTTGATCACTGACAATGCCAACACCTTCACCGCCAAGAAGATAGTCAACTTCTGCAAAAGAAACAAGATTCGCCACTTCACGTCACCACTCTACCACCAGAGAGCCAATCCAGTAGAAAGACGCAACCAAGAGATTAAGAAAGCCCTCCGAGAGAAGCTAATGGGGAAGAGGCAGAACAGATGGGACGTCGTGCTGCCGCAGATCCTTTTTTCATTGCACAACCGAAAAAACGCTGCCACCGGCTACTCACCCAGCCAGCTGCTGCTCGGGACCGAGCTACCCCGTCCAGGTGATTGGCAACACCCAGAGCAACGCCGCCCGCTACCAGAACCACGACGAGCAGCCAGGAGCAGGCAGGAGAAAGCAGCACAACGACAACAAGCCTATCAAGTCAAGCTGTTCCCGGAACCAAGACGACGCCCAGAAGAACGAAATTCGCAATATTGTATATATGTAAATACTTAACGCCATATGGCAATCCTTTGTTCAGTTAGATTAGGTTTACAATGTTACTTTTTTATTTTGAAATACTTACTCTTATCTTACTCACTTGAAATATCTTAACATACTTACTCTTAGCTTACTCACTTGAAATATTTTAAACATAAATTGTATGTCTTTATTTATGAAATCAATAAAGCCAAAAAGAAGGGGGGTGGTGTCATCGGCGGTCAGACAAGTTATGACTTGTCGAGCGCACCGCTACCCATATAAGTAACCTCGGTTACAAATGCTCTAGCCAATCAAATGCTCGGATTCTGGCTAGCAGTTCTATAAAAGAACACGCCAGAATCCAGCAGGCATCAGTCGACGAGTATCCAGCCAGCAGAATAGAGCTCTATAGCCGATAAGGCTGCTCGCCCTTCTTTGTGTTAAAAGTCATAGTGAGTTTTATTTACTACCCTCGCCCTTTCCAGGGCGCCTCTCTGGGCTAATAACCCAGCATTATAAAGGTTACCAACGAAGATGTTCACTCGAAGTGGGAAGGCAGTAGGCACCGGGGCCACGGACGACGCTCCAGCCACGGTCCCCCCTCACTGTATGGTACCACTGACAGCAACCAGGAACAACGACGTGCCATCCAACCTAGAGGTCCAGGCAGTAGGCACTGGGGTCACGGACGACGTAGCCACGGCGGCCCCCCCTCACTGTACGGCACCCAGCACAGCACCACGGCAAAGCGAGGTAAGATTCTCTACTAATACACAGGCAGCTGGCGGCGACGTCTCCACGACGGTGCCCCCTTACTGTATGGCATACATCACAGCACCCCGGCACAGCGAAGCGAGGGTCACTCAAGACAACGCGGCGATGGAACAGAGGATGGACAGCGATGGATCCATGGCGATGCCCCCTCACTGTATGGTAGGCCCGACAGCATTCCGGGTCAGCGAGGACTCGCTGTCATCTGAAGATCCACGCTTCGCCAGGTTCACACCAATGCATGAAGAAGCCTCCACCTCCGGCCCAGAGCTACTCAGCGACCGCCAATACAACATAGAAACCACCCCGGATTGGCCGCAGCTATTCAGCGACGCCTCGCTGACCCCTCGCCGCCAGCCGGCCACCCCTCGCTGCATGGTGCCATCAACCACTGCCTGCCCAAACCGAAGTCCGTCACCGGAGGGGCAGCAACTCGTCTCGCCGACCTCACCGACTAGTGCCAACCACGTCACAGCCAGCCAACCAGGACTGGTCTTCCAGGGGAAGACTACCCCGCAATACCAGACAACAGCACCTAGCGTCACACCGAGCATTCAACAGATAGCCATCCCAGGGCAAACGACCGGGGCGATTCCAGCCCCCTCTGCCACCATGACGGAGAACTTCCAACCAAGCCTGGGACTGCCATCCTACGAGCAGCTAGCCCAACTATTGGCCCTAACAACCTCAAACCTGGCACAAGTGACGCAGCAATAACAAAACAGCCGGCCCCCCATCACTGCACGGAGCTCCCAGCAGCCGTATGACGCCCAAGAGGCTAATTTCCGTGGACAGTTTCGGTTAGTTTAGTTGCTCAGTTGCTGTCAAACTATGGGGAATTCAATTTGGAAGCCTTATGGTTATTGCATTGCATCATTTTTATTTTTTCCGCACACTGCCACTAGTCACTTTTAACGGCTACAAAAGAAAGTACCAAAAATAGGTAAGTCTATTTAATTGATTTATTATAATATATAAGTATTTAGATCGATATTTTATTCTAGATAAATTTGTAGGTTATAGCCTGCTATCACCCCCGCTCGCATGTTAAAATTCTATGGGAGATCACACCTGTGAACCTGCGTATGTAGTTTTTAGTTTATTATGGAGCGAACTTATTCACATAAAAGAAGATTGTTGGTTAAACATTATAAATACAATACTTCCCTTCGGTATGCGAGGGAAGTAAAAATTGAAAAGAAGTACCTACTCATCACTGTGTTAAACGAAGTGTTATATATGGTTCGACATCTCTGATGAACACGTGGAGGTGATGAAACTTTTAAAAGGTAAGGTTTGATACATCGAGTAATAAAAACATTTGCCAGAAAACATCAACAAACTTGTAAAGTATATTTAGGGATTTCAGTATATTAATACAAGGAAAACACTAACAAAGGTACTTTTTGAGGAAAATTTACTTTGTAACTTATATGCCTTATTTGTTATATTTTTTCTGAAATTATGCTATACGTACGTACAAAAACTTTTATAGGCACATCATCAATGTTCAACCTAATAAACCTGCTTCTAACCGTAAATCCTAATGCATCTTAACCCATAGCCATTTTCTTTACCTGAGTTCTGTAATATAATATTGGCAAGGGAACCTTTCAAATGCAAAAGTCAGTTAAACAAAAAAATTTTCACATTTAAAATGTTTTTTTTTAAATAGGACACCAAGAAAATTATAACAATTTTATTTTAAATATAAGCTTGCCATCAAATGGCATATATTAGTCTTAATGTTTTTTGCCAAGATTTCATCTGAAATGTTAATTTTTCTTTTATTTGCACAGGGACTACTGAAAGTCGCTTACGCTTCAAAGTGTTGGAAGGACACCGAAATGGCTATTGCATCGTGATTGAAGAGGGCAAAAAAAAGAACAGAGAGGGCGTCAAAAAAGAGAGAATATTAGAAAATAATATAAACTAAGATAATTATATAAAGACGAAGTGTGCAAAACGTTAAGAGAAGGTGAGATATACATTTATCTTACGTTTTATTGCACACTTGGCTTATTTCTTATAATATTCAATATGACTTAATGTATATATAACTATATTTTACTGTACTAGGTATTATAATATATAACTTTTAAATCCCATAAAAATTGTGTTTTTGACACTTGAATTTGTAGAGTAAGAAGTTAATTTAAAAAAAATACAAATGCCATAACTTATTTTTCAATAGCACAATAGAAATAAAACGTTCGCATAAATTTGTCATTTGGTGTTGATAAATAAAAATACCAAGTATTAAAATCAATCTATTTGAATAATTTTTTTACATGGTAATTATAGATTGTCATTTTTTTTATCTTTTTGGCTTTTTTAACCACATTTATTCCCTTCGAAATAGAATCCAATCACTGGGTTCTATTTCGAAAGAAATGCATGTGGTAAGAAAACCCAAAAAGGAACATAAATACCCTCTGCTGTGAATACACCTTAAAAGTGGACGTCCTCTCTAGACCTACATTCGTCCCACATACGTCCTGGGTGGGACTTCCTCGGGACACCCCGTTTTGCTGACACGGAACGTCCCTCAAACGTCCTCGGTACGTCTTACGTCGGTAGAGTACGTCCTCGGGACGTCCATGTGCTATTAGGGAAATACATCGAGGGAAAAATGACGGTCTCTCCCGAGGTGTATATACTATTTTTTCTACGATCGGGAGTAGAAATCGATTTATCTGGCATCAACATTGTGACAGAAGTAAAGCATTTACTCCCTAGGGACGAAATAAGACAATAACTTCCCTAGGGGAGTTTTTATTTCATGCCCAATAGTTAAACAAAATGTAATTAAAACTCCCCTAGGGAAATTATTGTCTGATTTCGTCCCTAGGGAGTAAATGCTTTACTTCTGTCACAATTTTGATGCCATATAAATCGATTTCTACTCCCGGTCGTGGAAAAAGATATTTTCATAGTTTTCTTATTCATTTTTCACGTTGGGGCCAAAATCTACAAGATCCAGTTCTGTTCTTAGGTCAAATTATCAAGAGTCGAGTGCCTTTCTGTTATGCGCGTGCTCACGAATGCCCTGCACAGTAGTCAATTGGGGTTAGAGATGGGCGATTCGACTCTTTTTAATGATTCGTACCAAACGAATCGGTATCAGGAAAAGATTCGTACCGAGAGATTCGTATATTTCGTATCACTACCGCTGGCCCCTGGTTGCAGGCTTTTCGTACTATTCGTACCAACGAAGTGAAGGGAAGACCAACCCCACACCACAGTATTCAGTCAATATCCAGTATCGGGTCTGGTCTCTGTATCAGCCCGGTTCATGCAATCTAGTTAACTATGTATATATTTTAGCATTCTATTTTTGTTATTTTATTTTGTAACGCGAGTATATCAGATTTAGTTTAATTTTATTTCCTAGTACATATAATGATTATAGTCATTGCATTTGTTTCGTTTTACTTTAAAATGCCTATTTCATTTATACTGTTTAATATACCAGCAACTAACAACTTACGTGTATTTCTGCGTTTACTCCAATTAGTTACGTATACGTAGTTGGTGTTGCATTAAGTGTCTAATAATTATGGGACATGGGACGTAACTGCTAAACAAAGAGAGTTGTTGAGCAACCAACATAATGTAACGTTTAACAAGATACAGTAACTTTATTTCATTACGTATCTACAAATAACGTGTTAACAAAAAAAAGACTTGTTGAACAGCTTAATAATCGGCAATCGTTATCTTTGACCGTAGATAAGAAAATTTAGTCTGTTTGACAGCCTGACCTAATCTAACCCTACTGTTACGGCATTTTTGTTGTTTGGGTGTTGAAATCTTGAAACCTGTGTGCAGTTTAGTAAAAACATTTTGCCCGTAAATAACGTAGACCGTTAACGTTATTAACGCAGTCAGTACCTTAAGGGGAAGGAGACAATAAGCAAAGCATATATTAAAAAATTATATGAAGCAAAGTATTAAAGTCCCTAGCTGCCCAAATTGACACTTAAATGGATCGATCAGCTGATTGCATTTGGATTTGCGGTCTTTAAAAATTGAAAAAACGCTTGTGCTTCTTGAGAATTAAGTGCACTGAAGAACACATAATTTAAAACTCATTATTTATTATTGCAAAAACTATAAGAAAAGTGTATATAACGTAGGTACATGAGTTTATTCTAACCTCAACAAGGCCAGCTCAACATGTAAACAATTATTGTCCAATTTAGTTCTAGGCCAGCGGATTTTATGCGTTGCCAACAGAAATATTTAAACGAAACTTTGAAAAGGAGATCCGCGGGAATGCGCCACGCATTCTTAACTCGTACTTGTGACAAAATGGGATCGGTGGATAACTGGAGTGTGCTATGCTATTCAACATTTCATTTTATTTTTGTAATTTCAATTCATGTATATTTTTTAGACATCGATATAGTTCAAAAAATCGATTTTACACTACATAAAAATCTGCACATACGAAAGAAAATTTTCTTTTCTTCTCGACTAGTATTAAATTTAAAACAATTCTGTATTTTATTCCCACTTTCAAGATATAAGAAAGTAGAGTGGTTATACTATCTGGAATACTTATTTTAAACCATACAAAATCTTCAGATTCTGATCACAATACAGACATGCTGTATCTGCTATGCATAATTTTTTACGAGGGTAAGTATTAGATAAATGATAATGCTGTATTAGCCTGCAAATTAATTCATTTTTAAATATTATGTAAGAAAACAGAAGTAATCAATGCAACGTAATATTTATTTAGAAAAACCTCTGTATATGTTGTTTCAAAATTAAACAAAACAAAAATGTTTCAGTATCTATCATTCTGAAACAATAAAAATATATAGGAAAATAACATTTAAAAATTCAACAAACTTTCTCTAACGAATACAATAAGCGGAAAACTTTTTATTTACGATTTTTCGTAAATATTTTTTCTAGAAAAATTTTACTTATATTTTAGAGCAAATTATTATGGTCCAAAAATATGTACCGGGTAATCAGCAGCTCGATAGTTTTTTAGAACTGTCCGTATTTTTCACTATGGAACAAAACCTAATTAGAAAAAAGTTTTGAAATGCTTGGAAATGTTTTTAACCGCCTTCCAGGTCAAGTCAATGACCCTCTTAAATCTGAGATCTAAACTTGTCCGAGTAAAGGAGAGGGGGCCCTACAGTTTATAGCAAATTCCGAACTACCTTTTGAGAATCATTTGTAATTAAATATTACATTGTAGTAGTTGGGGTTCGAACCTACATAATAAATTTTTCATTCTTAACTTTCGTTTTAGAACAAAATGTGATTAAGTTGTAATGAATGAATAAGTTCAAAAATAGAAATTTTGCTAAAAAATTTAAGCAAAACATGAGGTTTAAAAATATTCAAATTTAATATGGACGTTTATTTTAGATTTCTTAGAAAAATAAGGATTAATTCCATTTAGAACTATTGACTACTCCATTAAAATTCTTGGATTTTTGGCCACAATATCTTGCTCTGCAAAACAAGCAACATTTCTCTTATGAATTGATTTTTTTTATTTATTGAAGTTTCCCTGTCGTAACACACTATATAAATAAAATATAACATTTTAACATGAAGATATATAAAAACAATTAAAAATTTAATGAAAACAAAATAGATCTACACATAAATAAATAAAATAACTACTCTAAGAAAATATAATAGAAGAAAACATAATTAAAATTTGATAAAAACAAAACAGTTATTTCAGACATGCCTGATTAAAATATATTTTAAAAATATTCAGATGTATAAAAAGGTTTAAAACTTTTGTTATTTCCTCTTAACCAATCATTTGGTAGATGGATAGTTTCCTTAAAGCCGTATGATACATACAATTATACAATGTGCCCACGAATGGACTTGGAATGGATGTTTAAGAAAATTCTGCTTTTCTGAAAGGTCCTTAATTACTTTCATGATCACAATTTACTATTCAGGATGATCTAAAATGAAGAAAATGTATTTTATCAAGAGTAAAATAACTTCATGTTAGTGAATTTAATCAAATTTTAAGAATTGTAAATAATTTTGATAGTAGACAACTATTCGATATGGCAAATAATGTTAATTCAATTATTCACAGTCCACCTAACAAAATGTATGTAATAATGGCATATTTTAAACAATAAAAATTGATGAAAGTTGTTTAAAGAAAGGTATTTTACTTTCGGTAACATTTTACATTTTAGATCAATTTTTATCGAAAAACAAAATATAAAAAAGTTAAGTAGTGTAGTCAAGACCATCCGTGGACACACTGCATATATGAAGCAGTATCTTACGGGTTGTGCTGTAGTGATCGAATGTGGTTTGAAGTATCGCGATCATGTCAGCTTTTTCAGGATTTTAAAGACTGAAGTTTTTGTATTCTGCTTCTGTTTGTTAAATACCTTGGTGTCGCGAGGAGCATAACACATCTTCTCTCTCTAGAATCCTTCTAAATAAGCCGACTGCATGATCAGGGAAACCTCAGACCTAAAAGATGCTACCTCATTAGACAACGGCCATGAAAGCCTATATTATACACTGTATATAGAATGCAAAATACAGAATGACAACCTAAATATCATTCATTAATTTACTTTTTTAAAAAGATGTTTCTATTTCAAAACCTGTCAACCTGCATTTTGCATAATATTCTACATACAAATTTACAACTTGTTATACAGCTTTTAGATTACAATTGTATCAAGTATCAATGAAATGTGTGAACAAATTGACTACATACTACAATTTTACTTGTATATAAATACAATTTTTTTTTACATATCTACTTTTAAACGGAGAAAAACTTTTAAAAATACTGCTTTTTAAATGATAAAACATCACGGCAGTACTACATATGTAGTAGTATTTTCCAAGTAGCTGTAGTCATGTTGAAGATGACTCCTTAACATGCTTACAGTTTTACCTGCTAACTCGGGTATATTATCTAATGCATCTTGTAATTCTCTAGTTGGTGGATACGTTTTAGTTCTATAATATTGTTTGAAATGTTCTCTGCATTTTTGCTTCATTGGAGTGCTCCAGGCAGTTTTTCGACTCGGGCCGTCTGAAAATTAATAATAAAATTGTATACTTATATATTGTAAAACAAAATACAAAAAAAGGTACTTTTTAACCGCTTAACTTCTGCTGTAAGCCAACATCGAAGCTGCTGCGGTGATCTTGAGTACAAACATGTATTTTTTGAAATAAACTCTTGGCAGACATCCAACGAAGGAATTGCGTTGTTGTCTATATTCCATTTAAACCATTCACGAAGTAATTTTTTTTCGGGAGTCCTCCAGGTCCTTTTGCGATTTTGCAAGGTCAATTTAGGAAAAAGAGCTGGCTGTACTTTAGAATTTTCTTGGTTCGATTCTTCAAGAATCACTGACAAGTTATGGTGGACAGGCATTTCCTTATGCGTTGCGGATTCATTGTCCACTGGTGCCAAAGTTTGCTTTTGTTCACTGAATTTAGTGTTTTGATAAGACGGTCCAGCCTCACAAACAGGTGAACATTGAAAATATTCTTCATGTTCTTCTTGAGCAGGTGATGCAGAGGAAAAGTGTGTGCCATTTTCAGTGGCCTGCATGTCGATATTTTCTCCTACTGCTTCACCCAAAACTTTTCCCATGGTGAGGACATCTGTAACCACTGGTCTCTGTCTGTATATACTATTGTGAATGTCGAAGCTGTGTCCCATAAAGTCACTTATTAAGAATTGTTTTGTCTTATCTAAGGTGCATGTTTTAGTTACCAGATGTTTTCGTAATTTGGTTGCTGTAAATTTATGAGGAGATAAATTCAGGGATCGAACGAACTCCTTTAATGCAAAGTCTGCCTTATAATAAGGAGTCTGGTTGTCCTCAGGCGTAGCAAATAGGTATGGATTTTTTTCGTTTACTTTTGCTTGTGTTCGAAATTTATGAATTAATTCAATAGCAGACATACTTGATTTAGAAACTAAAACTGGAGCCGGTCTATTGAGTTTTCCTCTACAAATAAACCTTCCATATAAATAACCATATGCTCTCTGCTCCTGATCTAGTTTGTTTAAATTTTCATTGTCTATCATTTGTAAATTTTTGTATTCAATAATCTGTGCCTTTTCTATGTCACCTGGTCGCTTTCTATTAAACACCATAGTATGCACAAGAGTTAATTTTGATAATTTTTTCCATGATGTAAAGTCAAAATCTTCTTTCAAAATTTCAATACATCTATTTAATTCCTCATTAAGTTTACTGTATAGCATTTGAACCTCCTCGGTTTGAGGAAGAATTTCGATTTTGCAACGTTGGTACTGTGTTCTATTTTCTCCGGCAACTTTTGTTATATTAGCATTTCTGGAATGTTCAAGTAAAAATTTAAAGTCGTCAATTTTTTTTCTTAGCACATCATCTTTGTTTTTAATCATCCTGCACTTTAAATTGTTTGCAAGGTGCATTATGATAATGCAGGAATGAGTTGCTGTACTTGGCGCTCGATATTTGCTGTCTGTTAATCCAGACAAATTTTGAATTGCTTTTATGACCGTATCAAACATGGCTGGATCAAACATGCTCAACACATTTTCAATATCTGGGTTCAGCTTTTGGCATTCCAAAAATATTCTAGAAATATGTCTTATTCGGTGACGTATCATTTTATCGTGATGATCACTTGACATATATTTAGTTATTAATATATGGGCATAATCGATAACAGTTTCATCAAATAGAACAGCTCTCGTTATTTTGTCATCTTTCATAACAGGAAAAATTTTCGTTTTTAATTTCTCACAAGCATTTGGGTGTATCCTATTTAACAAACTTCTGCTTTTTGCCTGAAGGGATCTGCTGCCTTTATTATTTGGCTTGCATGTTAACCTGACATGGTTTCTTATCGTCTTTTTTGAGTAATATCCCTTACAAAACGGACAAGGGATCCATGTGTCAGATAAGTTGTGGCTTTCACGACACCTACGAACTGTTATAATTTCAGAAGTACTGAGCTGGTTGTAAAGAAAATCCCCTTCCTTGTGAATTCTTCTGAAGGCTTCTTTCCTTTGTTGAGAACCTGAAAATTTCAATGAACATAAACTGCTGAAAATAACAAGGAAGTAAAGCACATTACCTTTCGGTGAGCTAAGGGCTATTTTGACTCCGGCTTCCAGACAATGTTTTCTTTCAAGGTGCCGTGTTAGTTTGGTTTGTTTTGTTTTACAATATAAACAATAGTGACTTTTCGCCATAAACCGCTGCTTTACATTTTTTTGATTACATGGGATTTCTGTAATTAAAAATAATTAGTTAAGTATGAATATACATACAGGATGTCAATGAATGGATGATACAAACTTTGGGTACTAATTCCTGACGGTATATTAGGACAAAAAGCCTGCGCGAACACGTATCCTAAAATCACCCAGTGGGGTGTTGCGACCACCTAAATGGAGCGATTAAAATTCGCTTTGTTTTTATCTCCGGAAATGTTCTATCATAGTACTATAACATTGGGTAATTGGTTTGTATATTGCGTATTGTATAAGTGAGAGTCATCATACGATGTATAGTTGTATAAATAGTAAACATCATCATCATGGTCATACCTAAATGTGAGTAAATTTAACTGCCAATTTTTTTTTAATTTTGATTTTTTATTACTTTGATGACGTACTTTGCATTAAATATAATAATAAATAAACACCACAAAAATTAGACATTGAAGAGATATTATTAATATTTTCTGTCGAACCAGCAATTTTTGAAAACAATGCAAAAAGAAATTTATAAAAAATATAAATAATTACTTTCAGTACTCACTCTAGGTAGGTATTTTTTTGAAAATTGTAATAAATGAAAGATGTGTTTGACTGTTGTGGACTTCCATACAAAATTTATAAAATGCAACCGTGATGAAGTGAATTTTAGTCACCCCATTTAAGGAGTCGTAATACCCCAGGAGGTGACTTTGGGACACGTGTTGACATAGACTTTTGGCCTTAAAATATTAAGTATCAGTACCTGTAATTTGTATCATAGATTCATTGACCCTCTGTATAGCATAATAGTCAGAGCCCGAATCGTAGTGATAAACAATATCAAAACCAGGATTGCTATAGATGAAGTTACTGCTTACAATTTTCATGTACACGACACAATATCTTGCTTCTTTTATCAATCTTGTAACATCCTAAGTTATTACAATGAGCAAAATGCATAATTTTTTTAAACATCACAGATGAATAGATCACTAAAAAACATTATTTTTCCAGTATTTTATTTTTGTTTTATGTTCTAATTAAAGGTTAAAAAAATTATTTACTGCAGCTGTCAATTGAACTACGTTTAAATGGAAAAGTTTCCGAGCTACTTCTGTGTGACGTCATCGGGCACATCGCACCGACGGAAAACATATTGTGATTGCGAATGTGTACACATTATTTATGTTGTGTTATGGAAAATACAAAGAAAAGTAGCTATAAATATTGTATTGTGCCCAAATGTACAAATACTACAATAAAAACTCCAGAAAAGTTATTTTTTAATGTGCCTAGACGCGATAATGTTAGGAAGAGATGGTGCAAAGCTATGAGACGCGACGACCGAAATGCAGAATTATCGTCATCCTCAAGATTATATTGCTGCCAGGATCATTTTGATGTAAATTTACCCATTAAAACTAATTATTTTATAATAATATTATGAAAATATGTACCTAACCCTAATATTATTGTGATAATTTGTTTACATATCATGGTGAATTTGGTCACTTTCCTATTTATAGGAATACAAAAGTTTACTAACTTCTGTTAATAGGAACCTTGAATTAAAATGTATAAATGTATAAGAACGGTGGGAATAATGTAACTTCTCGACGTTCTACATATTATCCAGTTATATATTTATATATACCTATGTATGTCAACAGTTATTTTTACTATTAATGTACCTACCTAATAGTTCGTATTTAGTAAGTGACGGGAGGTAGTTATTATATAAGAAAGTAAAGCATTCTAAGACGAAAAATATTAATTAATATAACATTAAAACATTGCCTTGTTTACCTATTTTGAGGTTAGGTACATAAATAATTTTTTATATTTAACTACAGTAAAAGGATAAAAATGGGCACAATTGAATTAATGTTTAGAATAATGAATGACACATACCTTGTTGCTTTAGTACTCCAATTTCTGCACTAATAAAATCAGTATTAGTAGCAAAAAAGTTTATCATAAACACATCAACAACGGGCAAATTGTCACTCTGGCCCCGTAAAAACCCACTGTCCGTCATTTTTACCACTTAATAATTAAAATAAATAAATAAATGAATGATTTCTTTTATGAAAATATCAATACACATTTACAAAACACAAAACAATTTATGATTTAACCCGTTGGCACATAGACGACCATTAGATATTATGCCGAATGACGTCAGACCAATAGCGTGGTGTTTTCAGGCACGTGGATATGTTCCTATAAAATTTTGAATTTCAAAGTCGTTTATTTAGGCTACACATTTTTTTTATACCTTTTCTTCATTACTTTCTCAACTTATATAGCATATATAACGAAAAAATAATAAATTATTGCATTTCTAAAATTCATGCATGTTGCTCATTAGTCTGGGGTTCAACATTATATTTATGTGAAAGCCATCTCTGGAATTTATCGGTGTGACTCCGACTCTAATCTTATATACAGGAATTTTAAGAATCGCACAAGTAAGAATTTTAACAATAAAAATAGAAAAATTATTAACCTGAAAGGGGCCTTAAATACAATTATTAAAAATTAATAACTTAAAATAATTTCCTTTAAAATTTTGTTATCTGAATTTGTATAGATTTCATTTTACTAAAAAAATCAGATGTAATACTTCCATGTTACACATAAACATTCATGTTAGAACAAAAAATTAATTTTTCTTTGCTAGTAGAGTGAAACTTACATCAATAACAATATAACATGGATTTTTACAACATTCTAAAAGTTTTTAACCAGAATAAAACAAATAATACAATTTTCCTTTACCTTCAACAATATATGCAGAAATATTTTCTTCACTATGTAATTCAATGAGATGGTCATTTAAATTTCTTGATAATAGCCCACAAAACATACACAAGGAGCTAGGACTACCTGACGGTACTGGTGAATTTCTCTCAGAGGGAGGAAGAGGCTCCACGCCTAAAGTAGAAGATGAAACAGAATTGTCATCAGAGATAGGAGAGCTTCTGCCTGCAGTACGGAATGTTTTTAAGAGTGCTTTAGCAATTTTAGGTTTCTGGTGTGAAACATTCTCCTCACTGAAATTATCCTCATATTTGTCATATGCTTCTAGATCTAGAATAATAAAATTTTGTTAAGAGAACTGAGGCACCATAATCCAATAATTATTGTATTAATATGTTACAATTATCATTCATTTTCTCTACAATACTGTTAATGAATTACCATGTAAGAGAGCTTCTTCTGGTTCTTCTGCAATGTCCTTGCAGTTCTTGTTTCGTTCCTCACGGCAAATATCCTCTTCGTCATCTGTACTGATAGAACTACACCTATATGAAGAGTCCTCATCTGTGGCATATGGGTCCTCTTCAGAATAATCACTTAATTGATCTGAGGAAGTTATCTTTTTTTAGGAATAAAATATATACTTGTACCATTTTAAAAATAAAATGTGAATTGTGGTATAATATATTATTATATTCGAGGTTTTTAGCATGATTTTGTAACCACCCATAAAGCATATTGACCACTTTTGTGTGAAGTACCGATTAATATTCATGTAGTACTAATATACTATTATAAAATACGATGCAGTATGCAGTATAATGAAGTACGATATAGTAAAAAAAACAATCATAATTAATCAAAATTAATATGAAAAATAGTTTAAAAAATTTCATTTCAAATAAAAACAAAAAAAATGAATTTGCTTTTCCCTCTGACCAGCACATTAGAAAAATGCAAAATTTTATCAAAATATATCAACCCGCTTTGAAAATATAGCTATGCAAAACATAAAAAAAAGCACACAACCAACATATTTTCAAATTGTCATAGTAGTTCTAATTAAGCGAAAGGTGAACGAAGTGCCATTTCGCAGCATTTTTTTATTGCATTTTCTAGGATATGCAACACAATATGGGTTGTGAGGAAACATTCTTCAAGTTTCAAATTGAAAATCTTGAATTTTGAATTTATGTTTTATATTTAACCATCTTGGCACAAAAAATATATAGTGTAAATATTTTGTATGTAAAAAATGTTTAATGTCACATGTAATTTTTTTGGCATATTTAACCATTTTCGACTTACAGAGTATTTACACTAAATATTTATAATTTTCGTGCCAAGATGCTCCATGGTTAAATATAGAAGATAACGTCAAAATATCAACATTTACAAAGCTGTCGACCTTTATATACTAGTGCACAAGGATAACTGTAAAATGAGCTTAAAACAAAATCATATTTTACTGCGCGATGTAACAACACACTTTTGGCGTCTATTGACATAAAACAGTATTAAAATATTTGTAAATTCATACCTATTATTATTTTTTAGATCAGAAAATTTTATTTCATAGATAGTATAGTTAATTTAATAAACAAGTTTATGTTCTGTACACAACCATTCTATCATCAAAATAATACACACATCAGCGGCAGATTACCTACGTTAGCAATCTAAGCGTGTTTTCGCGCCAATAATTAAAAAAAAAAAATCTTGAAAAATCGATAATTATTTTTGCCGAAACATATCTGTAATACTATTCAATAAAAGAAAAATAGGAAATACCCCATTAGGAAAGCTGTGGTAATTTAAAAATATGTCGGTATTTGTTTCTTTCTCAGACATTTTACGTAACCATATTTTCAAAACGGGTTAATATATTTCAATAAAATTTTGTATTTTTCTTGATCTATAAGGAAGGCTACATCTGTGCAGAAATTTCATCAAAACACAAAAATATAAACAGCGCTTTTAAGACTAATAACGCGTCCGCGTTTTATAAAAGGTCTGAAGCAGCCTAAAATTACTAGTCTAACTGAAAAATATAGATTTCCCTGCATTCGCGGATCCAGACCAAAATTAGGAGGGGGGGGGGGGGCACAAATAGAATAGGTACGCTAAAAATAGGACAAAGATCTTATTAAAACAATTTTGGAAGAATAACATAATACGTATTTTAATTATTGCTTCATAAAATAAAGTATAATCCCTACGAGAGTTTTGTGTATCTCTACATAAGTAAACAATTTTTTGGGATACCCGATTAGTCGTTTAAAACCACGCGCGACCCGGAAAACTTGGTCATTTTAATGTTGATTTCCAATTTTTTTGCGATCTAGGGGTGGGGGAGAGCACGGTCCCCGCCCTGGATCCGTGCCTGAATTTCTCTGCTGTGTTATAAAATGAATAGCTGAATGAATGAATGAGTAACTATTTAAAAAATGACTAACTTTACAATTCGCCTACAACAGTAATATATGGTCAAATTACTACATTGTTTCTATTTACTTAAGAGTGGGTATGCCGTCTAAAAATCAGAAATAAATTAGTCTAAAACGCCGCACCGTCCGCGACAAATTATAATTAGACCATTGCAATTACGAAATTTGTACAAGCGAAAAATAGAAGAAAACATATCAATCTAGGTTTGCACCGTTTTAATATTTTGAAAAAAAAATGGTATTAATTAATAAAATTTGTTTTAATTAGCAGTAAATTGCGAGATTTGATGATTTTTTTTAATATTTAGAATCAAAATATGAGAAAAAGGACTCGATACAAACCTTCATTCATGTTTTCTGTGTATCGTACTATTTTTATTTTTCCAAAAAACATAATACTTTTTGCAAAAACATGTATAGCACGGAACCGTGCAAAGGCACATTTTGCAACAAATGTTACACTGATACGAGCTCCCTCTGGATTTATTATAGTTTAAGCTCCGACCTTCACCCAGAATTATTTTATGAATGAGAAAATATAACGAGGGAACGAAATAAGAAATTAAACCAAACCATTTCTAATAACACGGGACGCCCAATAAAATACCAAATTCCATTAATTTGCTATTATACTTAACAGGTACTCTACTCTTTGATTATACTACAAGTATCGAATTATAACAATATAGTAACTAGTTATATGTAGCCACCCATGCACTAACAATAATGTGTAATTGTATGGCAATTCTTCTTTTTAAAATGGTGGTATGCTGGTATATTTGAAAACATTTATAGGACAATACAATTGATATTAAATTTTAAAGATGTGTTCTTGTCGTAAACACATGAATATAGAATTATAAGGGGCGATGCGATTTGCAATGAAAGGAGTTAGAAACACAAAAGTAAAGTGCATATTTTCCCATTTTCTCATCAAGTCACACGCATCAGTCTGTTGCATTAGACGAAGCAACAGGATTTTTTTCATAATAACTTTTATTTCTGGGAAAAATAGAAAGAAATGTTTGGGATAAAAACTGTGGGCAGTAAAGTTATCTATCGATCTGTCAAAATAATGAAATCTAGTCTCAAAATGTAAAAAGAAACACAGAAACCAACTTACTCCTTTAAACCCGAAAATATTTTCCAAAAAAAGCAACTTTTGTGAAAATTTAACAAATCAGAGCTAAAAGTATTGTCCAGGTGATGTGGACCAATGTTGAAAATATTTTCTTGTTGAGATCACGCACCAATGTAGACGTTCTAAGACTCAAGTTGTAGGTTTTTATCTCTGCTTTCAAAATTTGTAGAGAAAACATTTTTGAATACAAATTTTAGCCATCTTTTTTACTTTGAAAATTTTGCAAATTTTTAGGATCGCTCTGACATTCGTATTTTAAAAAAATGCACTATTAAATTTCATTGATACGAATAATTGATGGTTTGGATTTTTAAAATATATAACTAGTAAAACCAGAGATATCCATATTTTTGGGAAATAACCTATTATGTCTAAAGTTATTAATGATATTTTGATGCAGGGTTTAGTTTAAAACATCCATCATTACACTTTTGTCTACTATAAAAGCAAATTTGTAAGTTCTCCCCATTTATATATTTTTTAAGAAAATATGAATAATAATTCGCAAAACTAAAAGTGTACACCAGGCAAGTTATTTTATATAATATGTGCTAATATGTGATATGTGCTAAGTATATAACACTAGTTCATTGGTCAAATCGAGATACTACTCCTAGAAAGAAAAATTTCAAATAAAAGGTTGCCTCTATCCTTGATCTTGATCTGATCTTTATTTATTCTCGATATACTTACTTGTTACTGACTTCGAAAAATTGGCATTTGCTTGCTACATTTACGTCTGCAAATTTCAGGTTAGGGTTGTAAAGAAATTCTTATTTTATACTATAAGTATACTATCAAAACAGTACCTGAGAGGTCAACCACTTGTAGAAATTACACGAACTGCCGAGACTGCCTTGCCTGCGTAACTCCAACCAGACGTTTAATGATTATAAATAATTACTTATCACTGACTTTCTGCAAACCATTCCTCTTATTCTCGGCGTCTATTGGACGTATAACAATAATAATTAAAATTATTTTTTTGTTTAACTTGCCATAATTCAAAAAACGAAAACATTAATGGATCTCAATTTTACTGTCATCAATACATATTTATTAATGAACTGTGGTAATATGAAGGTCAAATTTTAATAATTGTAAAAAATATGATTTTTTTTTCAAAAACCATGTCGATAAAATGTGAGTATTTGCAGGGCTCAGTTAACGAACGGAAAACCCTTTAAGTCTATGCTGAGAAGAAATAAAGATGGAGACATCTTTTTATTTGAAACTTTTTTTCTAAGTTTAACAGTTTCTAAGAATATCGCGTATAGACCAATTAGACCAATAAATAACTAATACTATATGCATAACACTTATTGGATAAAACAACTTGCGTGGTGTATATTTTTGATTTTAACAATGGTCGCTAATTTTTGTTTATTGGTAAACTACCATTATTTGAGGGAGACTACAAAATAAAAATTCAAGAAGTCCTGAGGAATCCCCTGAGGATCCAAGAGTTTAAATTTTGATTTGTTGAATGATGTGACAGCTAAAGCTTTACACATACGAAAACTAAACAACATTAAAATGTTAAGTTTTCTATTTAGTTATAAACAAGAATTAGTACTATACCCCCAATAACAAACAAGACTGCAGCTACGGACACATATTTCGGAGTTATTGCTCTTCATATATGGTACATGAGGTACGAAGGTACAAAATAGAGTACCTACAATAGACTGTGCTTTCCTATCTTTTTTGGTCTTGCTTTTAACAATATAACAATATTATTTATGCCATGCTACGCTGATGAGGAGCAATAACTCTGAAACGTGTGTCCGTAGCTGCAATATTGCATACCACTAATTTCTGTTTATAATTTTTATCGGACCTCATCAACTCTTTCATTCTTTTTATTTAATATTATTATTTCCTTATTGACGATTATTATTAATTAATGCAGATTACTAATTATTGAATATCTTTTCCATTATGCAAAAATATGGATATACTCGTATACTCCATATTACAAATTAAAATTCTAGGGAAGCATATACCTAGCCGTTTAAATTATAAATACTGTATTTATTGAAGGAATAATATGTTAAAAACGCATTTAGGTTAGAATGATAGGATAGATGTGTCGGCATAACCTTTGAGCTTTGGCAGGTAGAATTTATATACAATCATGAACTAAATATGAGCTTATCCGTAAGTTGAATCACGGTCATTCATTTCTATTTACTACTTAGTGTACATAGCACTATAAATACATAAAATAATATTTTATCGTTTTTAAAGTACCGCCCACTGGAATTTCCCTTTCACCTCCCCTGTTGCAAATTTTAACAGCTTGTCGAGGCATATATCTACTCTTAAAGGATCTTCATTCAAAAGATATTAATAGTAATCAAATTATACCTAATTAAAGAAATGGGAAAATTATGAAATAAGATGACAATAATACAAACTTATACCTTTTTCGTCACAGGTTGTATCCACCAAATTATCATCGACGACCAATACATCCATTTGTTCTTTTGCTGCATCTTCAGTGCATACATGTTTCTCCTGGCACAAACCGAAACCATCAGACAGTCCTAGAAAAATAACTTTAAATAAGTGTGAACGAAATTAAAAAATAAAAACTTACTTATCGTAGGAACTTGATTATTTAATTTGTTGCAAATTGACAACAACATTTGTTGATCGCTGTTAATGCAAATTAAGCAAGCTTGATAGGAGGCTCCATTGCACTTTACATTCACTATATTTTCTTTTCTACGAGAAAATTTTTGCACAACAGAAAATACACCATCGTCAAATTTAACAATTGCGTACATTTTGGAACTACTTAGATAATCTGTATTAATATTAATTATTATAAGGTATACGTATAACAAACAAACTAATTCCTAATCTGTTCTTCACCCTAATCAAATCAAACTGTAACTACGTCGCATAACGTACAACTATTTACTTGTACTTACAAGAACTCAAATATTCAAGATCAGGGAGCGTTGCGTTTTGCGCATTGTCCGTTATTCAGTTTACGAAAATCTACTCCGACTGTCGGTGTCAAGATAACTATCTCTACCTTTATTCATCAAATAGTTTTAGATAAAGAGAGACAATGATATTTACAAATCGTTCTGAGTGAGTTTTCGTAAACCCCCTATTATGTTATTTAAAAACATCACCATCAGTCACCAGAGAGCGCATCAGCGCGGTAGTTGCAGGGCCGGTCCCGAGGCAGAAGCTGTCTGTATAATTAATTTTAATAAATATATATTGGATTGGAGAGAACCCAGGGAGCTGTGAATTCCAGAGACAGCTTTTACGTAGGCATGATATATTATAACAATGGAGCCGTTTTTTTTTTAATTTTAAATTCTGAAAGTTTATAAAAAATACGACACTCGTATTTCTTTATTTTCTGGTATTACGTTGTTTAATATAAGAAAAATAATAATAAAAATGTCCATCATTACATCAGAGAATATGACATTTAACCAAAAGTCTTCGTCGTTGAGTGCAAAAATGATCCGTCTTTATTAGGTATTTCCATGTCCAGTGGAAGCATAGGAACGCAAAAAAAATATTTAGTTTTATTTGTTGTAGTTTTATTGTTGGAATAGGCTTAAAATGTCATGAAACGTCGAGATTTTAAATTTGAGAGAGAAAAAAAATTTCTGTGTGTCGGTCCGTCGGTCTGTCTGTAACTTTTGTTGTGCGCACGTTTACTCTGGAACTGTTTATGATATTGACTTGAAATTTGGTACACTTGTGTATTATAACGAGATCTGGAACTAGATTATATTTTAATCTAATTCCGTTGAAGGGTTCGGGCATAAATGGGGTAAATAGGCAAAGCAAGCAGGTAAGAGTCCATAAAATTGCAATTTAGGACATGTATGAAAAGTCTAGGTCTCAAAACTTTTTTTGGCATCAGCCACCCCCCACTATCACCCCAAAAAAAAAACTTAAAATTTGATTTAGTATGTGTACAAGACCGAAACGTCTCAAAAATTCTTTTTGGTAATAGCACCCTATTATAAAAGGGAATAAAAAATTAAATTGGGATTTAGTGTGTGTAGGAGTACCAAGCGCCTCTAAAATTTATTTTGGCATTAGCTACCCCCTCTATCACCCCCATCCTATTGTTTAAAGGAATAAAAAATTAAAATGGGATTTAGAGTGTTTACGAGAACTATATAAGCATCTCTAAATAAATTTTGACATTAGCCACCTCCACTACCATCCCCATTGCCACCCCCACTCTATTATGAGAGGGAGTAAAAAACGTTCAAATATGATTTAGTGTGTATACAAGAACGAAATATCTCAAAAAAAATTTTTGGCGTTAGCTACCCCCTCTACTACCCCCATTGCCACCCTCATCCTATTATAAAAGGCAGTAAAAAATGAAATTGGGATTTATGGTGTGTAGGAGAACCAAGGGCCTCTAAAATTTATTTTGGCATTAGCTATCCCCTCTATCACCCCATTGCCACCCAGGGCCTCTAAAATTTATTTTGGCATTAGCTACCCCCTCTATCACCCCATTGCCACCCAGGCCCTATTGTTTAAAGGAATGAAAAATTAAATTGAGATTAGGATGTATACGAGAACTAAGGGCTTCTAAAAAAGTTTTGACTAGCCACTGCCTCTATACCATCCCCATTGCCGCCCCCACCTTATCATTAAAGGAAGTAAAATATTACATTGGGATTTTGTACGTGTAAGAATCACTGAACTGTACCATATAAATGGAATGCCAATGTCTATTCCTATTTGTATGTAAAATTGAATCTCGCGCAAGTATGGCGACGGGAGGTCTCGGCGCAATCGCATTGTGTAACCCGCCAGGGCCGGCTCTATTTCGATTGCAAGTGTTTTTAATATGTCTTTTTTTCAGAAATCATCAAAAATACGCGTGTATACATTGACATTTCTTATATAGTTAACCTTTGTCTTAATTTTTATTAAAGAACAAAAAAAGTTGCCATTCCCAAAACATAATTATTTAATTCTTTCTAGTAAACGTTCTTGATAATGCACGATCATATTGATGAGAGTTGAATATAGAGTCCACCAAAAAATGAAGTCATATTTTCTACCTCAGAGATCGAAATATAATTTAGAATAGAATAGAATAAAAATGTATTGTGTTACAAAGTTACACAAAAGAAATGAGGGTTCTACATGCTTAGTTGATTTTCAATCCTACCCGCATGTAATAAAAGATTACAAAAAAGCTATTATGATGATACATGTTTTTTCTAATTATTATTATGAAATAATAAGTAATTAATTGTAACATAAATAACATTAATATACAAAATAATTATTAATATATGATGATAATATAAATACAAAATACACATAAAGTACAAAAAATAAGTAGGTAATGAAAATAATACTAAAAATGCAATAAGAATTACTGGGAGTTAAGGTCACATAAGTATAAACACAAAGCAACATGCAAGGACACAGTATAGGTATAATTGCATGTATTAAACATAACCTCTTATTATTTTGTTTTGAAATTGAAATTAGAATTGATCAAGTCAATATCAGTAATGCAAATAATGTTGGATTGTTTAAAATTATGTAGGTAAATTCACAAATAGCAATGAACTTTAAAATTTGCAACGGAAATTATGGAAAATAGGTGAGGTTAGAGAATTTTGTATCCTAAATTTCCACCGAATTCTATATATTTATCATGTAGAGTTAAGTAGATATCTCAGAAAGTATAGCCTATCAAAAAATTTTCAGGCAAAATTACTCAGGTTAAAAGAAAAGATCCCAAAACTAGGAGTTGTCGCCGATATTTAGATAGTAGTATATTTTATAGAATAGGCAAGAACAAGGTACCTACTTACTTAAAATATAACAAAACAGTATCTACAATACCATTCCGGACCATATTGTTTGATTAACTTATCACGAACTGTAAATACCTGCTAAATAAAATAATCGATAAAAACGAGAGAATTGTTTGACGACGGCTCTGAAATTCTGTACTAATCCAAGACCTCCCGCTATGGGAGACAAATCAAAGAATAATGGCGTCGGCGCATAATGTCTTCAAGAAGCATTCTGACTCAAGCACCAACATACTTTTAACATTAGATTTCCACTGCGGCGACGCATATGCCGCCGACCTTCAATCGCATGTAGGCCGTATTTTGTTCACGCGCATATATCTGTATTGGTCTTCCATTTATTATGTAGAGTTCAGTGGTAAGAATGGATACAAAATCTGGATGTGGAAGTAATGATTCCTTAGGCAGCGGGTTTCTTTGGGTTAATCTGTATTTTTTAGCAGCAGAACTATAACACTGCAGAATGATATTTTTAATTCTTCTACATGCAGTAGATCTTGAGGCAGGAAAATTTGTTTCCAAAACTGCATTAACTGCGGTCTCTAATAAATTTTCCTGAAGGTATAATTTATATGGGCTTCATCTGTCTTGTTGTTCATTACTTCGTTTAGGCCTACCAGATTCATGCTTGCGGGATTGGCGTAGTTCTTTCATTTTCCCTTTTTTTTTTTTAACTTTTAGTACACTGCATTTATTTATGTTATACTTAGAAGCAATGGCTGTTATATGGATCATCCATTTCCCGATTTGGAAATATTACTAATCATCTGAATATCTGTTAGTTATCTAACCATTATTAAAAATTGGCGAACATTTATAATTTCCAAAAATGACAGATGACATTTAGATAACGACTTAAATTTTTTTGTACGAGTCATGTTTACATCGCTAAAATAAAGTATACTGCTTTTTTTATATATAATAGTCCAAGATCCCAGAGCCCCCACACCTACGTCATTTTAGAAAACCTAAGATTTTTACAACAAATGTGTAATATGAAGGTAAAAACACAATATGCGTACATGCTAGCTTGAAAAGGGGCCCTCTTACAGGTAACAGGTACTGAAAGTAAATAAAAAACAACTGTATAAAGTTAATAAGACAAAGGCACAGAGTACCTACTATTCTGTGACAAAGATAGAAACATAAAATCCGCTAAAAAGTTAAAACAAGTTGAACTTTTCAGCGGCATCGCAGAAAGTTAAAATATTCGCCGGAATTTCGCGGCATCTGACTTTTTGAATAATTTCCACCAATCACATTAATTCCGCAGAAATAAATTCGCAATTCGCCGTTATGAGGACTAGGCTTAACACGACTAAAAAAACGTGATTTTCAGGTCATAAGTATTGTACCACTTTTATGTGACGCGTAGTGTACCATATTTAAAATAAATCTTTGTGAAATTGAAAATGAATTGGTTTTTCTACATTTTGTACGAGATGTATTTGGGCAATTAAAATACCTACTACGAACTACTACCTACTACGAATACTTCTTTAACTCCCAGAGTTCTTTAGACCTACGTCATTTTAGTAAAGATGTGTTAACATAGTGAATAAAAATCTTAATTACTGTTTTACGTTAAAGTAGCATAGCTGGTTCTTACATATGTTTTACACAATATTATTAAGAACCAACATTTATTCTCGCCAGACGCTTTCCGGCAGCCCTAACTTCCGCCAAGCGCTGTAAAGCTAGAGAAAAAAATGGGTACCTATGTTGTCGTAGCAAGCCTAAATTTCATATATATTATTTAGGTGGCTATTTATGAAGGCCTGTTAAATAATATTGTTTAAAAAAACTTTTTAAAAAGTTAACTAAAGAGTAGAAAATAAGTAAATTGTTTTTAGTATTTACAATGTTTTGGGTTGTATTTTGACACAAAATACTGTTTTTTATGTTTTATTTAGGATTAACTATTACATTGACCTACCATAATGTACATTCAATGTAATGCTAAATGGTTAATAAAGATCTATCTATCTACACTAGTCAGATATATGCAGCTACAAAATTATAAAACCGTGGGTCGAAAACTCTATGATAGTTCATTACAGTCACGACCCACGCTTTTATAATTTTGTAGTTGCATATCTGACTAGCGTACTTATTCTTATTTTTTAGTTCATCTTTTTCGAGATGTGTTTAAAATATTTTTTTATATAATTTTATTTTTTACTTTTTAGTCAATTGATATGATGTAACTCCCAGATATCAATTTTGAGCCGAATCGGATCATAAACGGTAAAGTTGTCCGCCATCTTGTTTTTTCTTATTAGAAGATGTTAAAGTAAAGTGTATTGTTATCGGACATAAGTCGTGTATACGTGCAAAATTTCAAAGCTGTAGTTTAATTAGAACTAACCGAAATTTTGATGGCAAGATTTGACTAAACAAACTAAAAGCTTTTAAAAAGCAAAAGGCTGGAAACGGATCTGGAGCACATGTATTCAAGTATAAAATAAAGTTTTAACGAGCATCCGAAGGTGCAGGTAAAAATGTAAAAAATGTATCCCACTAGTCTATACTATGCGTAATATATAGGTATGCGTAGCGGTCTCCTAATACCCCAATTATTTATATACTACAGTATTATAGTAATATGAAATTTTATTTTATCGCATTTTAAGGGTTCGCCCATAGGAATATCACTAATATCAGCATCATATATTGAGATAGGTATTTACTTATAATGAATAAAATCGTAGCGTTAGATAATTAATTGGCTGCGTTAAGTATTTGTGCATTTGAAAGTTTATTGATCAATCAATACTTTTGAACATTTACTGGAGAATATTCATAATAAACATGCCTTCGAATGTTATTATGATATTATTTTATACTTACATTGGTCCATCAACTTTTTAAATAGTGATTAACTTTTCCCAATATATACAGAGTATGAACCCCAAGAACAATATTATAAATCAATAGATAAAAAAACTTTTTCAAAGACGAGCTTTTATAAAACTGTACCAAAAAGAACATAGTGAGTACACTCTACTACTCGTAGTCAGAATGCACCTATACAGGGTGGACCATTAATAATAGGCCATAGTTCAGGGGTAGATTCTTTGAGTCAAAATATAAAGATATAAGTAAATATGCTTTAGTAAAATGTTGCTGTGTAAAAAGATACAGTGTCAAATTTCAAATCATTTTTTCGTTTTTTGCAATAACTCAACAACCTTTTGACTGATCTTCGCCAAATTTGCTACAGGAGTTTTTTTAATTCTAAGAAACAATAATTTATGTATTACATCACGTTAAATCATAGAGGGCGCCGCAGGATCTGTATCTGATCCCTAATAGCACATGGACGTCCCGAAAACGTCCCAAGAACGTACTCACAGGACATGAAAACGTCCCGAGGACGTACTCTACCGACGTAAGACGTACCGAGGACGTTTGAGGGACGTTCCGTGTCAGCAAAACGGGGTGTCCCGAGGACGTCCCACCCAGGACTTATGTGGGACGAATGTAGGTCTAGAGAGGACGTCCTGAAAACGTTGTTGGGACATACTATGCAAAACATATAGGTACCTCCCCCTCCACCACTTTTAAGATGTATTCACAGCAGAGGGTATTTATGTTCCTTTTTGGGTTTTCTAACCACATGCATTTCTTTCGAAATAGAATCCAGTGATTGGATTCTATTTCGAAGGGAATAAATGTGGTTAGAAAAGCCAAAAAGATAAAAAAATGGCAATATATAATTACCATGTAGAAAAATTATTCAATTAGATTGATTTTAATACTTAGTACTTTTATTTATCAACACCAAATGATAAATTTATGCGAACATTTTATTTCTATTGTGCTATTGAAAAATAAGTTATGGCATTTGTATTTTTTTTTAAATTAACTTCTTACTCTACAAATTCAAGTGTGAAGTGTCAAAAATACAATTTTTATGGGATTTAAAAGTTATATATTATAATACCTAGTACAGTATAATATAGTTATATATACATTAAGTCATATTGAATATTATAAGAAATATGCCAAGTATGCAATAAAACGTAAGATAAATGTATATCTCACCTTCTCTTAACGTTTTGCACACTTCGTCTTTTTATAATTATCTTAGTTTATATTATTTTCCAATATTCTCTCTTTTTTGACACCCTCTCTGTTCTTTCTTTTGCCCTCTTCAATCACGATGTAATAGCCATTTCGGTGTCCTTCCAAGACTTTGAAGCGTTAGCGACTGCAGCAGCCCCTGTGCAAATAAAAGAAAAATTAACATTTCAGATGAAATCTTGGCAAAAAACATTAAGACTAATATATGCCACTTGATGGCAAGCTTATATTTAAAATAAATTGTTATAATTTTCTTGGTGTCCTATTTAAAAAAAAAATCACAGTTTAAATGTAAACATTTTTTTGTTTAACTGACTTTTGCATTTGAAAGGTTCCCTTGTTCATTTAAAAATTTTAAGAACACCTCTTTATATGAATGATCGATTCTACAAACAATACCAAAGACCGAGAGAAGCAGAAATATATGTTGTGACTAATGCTACCGCAGATTAATAACATTATTATAAGTTTAACGTTATATGTTTTGCCAATATTATTACAGAATTCAAGTAAAGAAAATGGCTATGGGTTAAGATGCATTAGGATTTACGGTTAGAAGCAGGTTTATTAGGTTAAACATTGATGATGTATAAAAGTTTTTGTATGTACGTACAGCATAATTTCAGAAAAATATAACAAATAGGGCATATAAGTTACAAATTTGTAAATTTTTCTCAAAAAGTACCTTTATTAGTTTTTTCCTTATATTAATTTACTGAAATCCCTAAATATACTTGACAAGTTTGTTGATGTTTTCTGGCAAATGTTTTTATTACTCGATGTATCAAACCTTACCTATTAAAAGTTTCATCACCTCCACTTGTTCATCAGAGATGTCGAACCATATATAACACTTCGTTTAACACACTGCATGAGTAGGTACTTTTTTTCAATTTTTACTTCCCTCGCATACCGAAGGGAAGTATTGTATTTATAATGTTTAACCATAACAATCTTCTTTTAAGTGAATATAAGTTCGCTCCATGATAAACAACTAAAAACTACATACTCAGGTTCACAGGTGATCTCCCATAGAATTTTAACAGAGCCAAATAAGGTGGATGGTATTATAACCTACAAATAAGTCGCACCAAATTTATCTAGAATAAAATATCGATCTAAATACTTATATATTAATAAATCAATTAAATAGACTTACCTGTTTTTGGTATTTTCTTTTGTAGCCGTTAAAAGTGACTAGTGCCAGTGTGCGCGGAAGAAATAAAAATGCAAAGAATTTATATAAATTCTTTGTTAAAATGATGCAATGCCTGCCAAATTGAATTTCCCAGTTTGACAGCAACTGAGTAACATTACATAAGCTCTGCATATTGCGGTAAAAATAGCTGTAATATAACCGAAACTCATGAAAAAAATAGTTGAGACGAATATAAGATTTCTGAAATCAGAAAAATCAAATTGACAAAATTTAAATGGACCATGAAATATGAAAATATTTTGTTATCAAAAGAAATTTTGTTAGTAAAACTTTTTAAGGATTGTAATTTCATTTTTAGTTTTTAATTTCCTTTTTTAATCATATCCTCATCTGCTCAAAAAAAACATCACTCCTAGAGGTTATTTCACAAATGTGTTTGGGTTTGTCTTGACTAGACTCTAGCAGGATGTCCTCAAAACGTTTTATTCAGAACGTTTTAGGGACGATAGCAAACGAACGTCCTTGGGACGTACCATGTAAACCCGGGACGTTCAGACCAAACGAGGACCTAAGTGAACGTCCTGGGGACGTTTGGTGTTATTAGGGATGATGATATTTTTTTCATATTTTTTTTACGAAACGTGTTGTGGTACTTCTGACCAGAAAATTTGATGAGGGCGTCATTTCCACGTATAAAAGGTACACTTGGTAGAACTTGATAACTTCAACCGTTTTGCCGTTAAACATTTCAATAATTTATAATTTAAATTTAGTGAACGGGATATCCCCATTGACAAACTTTGTGACAAGCTTCGGACCTGCTGTTATGCTTTACGGTCAGTGACAAACCACTGCAGTCAACACATTCTGATCAGTTTGTACTACGCAAATTTCGTCAAAAAAAAAATGTGAAAAAAATTTATCATCAAATACAGGTCCTGCGACGCCCTCTATGATCTAACGTGATATAATACATAAATTATTATTTCTTAGAATAAAAGAAGTTCCTCTAGCAAATTTGGCGAAGATCAGTCAAGAGGCTGTTGAGTTATTGCGAAAAAGACGAAAAAATAATTTGAATTTTGGCACCCTGTATCTTTTTCCACAGCAACATTTTACTAAAGCATATTTGGTTATATCCTCATATTTTGGCCCAAAGAATCTACCCCTACACTATGGTCTATTATTAATGGTCCACCTTGTATAATAGACAGCAAAAGTGTGACGTTTTATCCCCACTCCAAAGTTTCTATTGTATTTTAATAGTGAACCTTGTAGTCTCTTCTCATAAAAACATACAAAATTATAATTTGAATTTTCTTGCCCAATTAGAAATATTTAACTACTGAAATGTTTTTTTTATGGATTAACAATTAAGTCTGCTTTTTTTCTGTAGTATCATTTTATCAGACAGTATCTTCTTAATTTTTTTGTACAATATTTACCAAAAATAATTATAATTTTGTGCCAACATGTTTCATTGTTAAATGTAAAAAATAACATCAAAACATCAAAATTTAGAAAGAATTGTCTTCTACCCCCACTCTCAATAACTGAACTTTGGAAAAAAATTAATTTGTCCCCCGCTCTCTACATTGTGTACAATGTGCACCGTGGTTTTTAACTAGCCCTCGGCGTATATCCGCCACCGAGGGCTATGAGGGTAAATTATTATATTTAAATTTTTAGATTTCAATAATTTTTATAATTCGGAAAAACAGGTGACAGTTCACAATTTTTCATTTCAAGCTGGCAAATTTAACGAATCTCGCGACTATAATCGCAAGTATTCATGAAATAAAACCAATAAAGAAATCATAAAAGTATAAATTTCATTATTTCTACTGGGGAATTGATGGGCCAACTGGTGATTGCCGCGTGGGCTAAATGGTCCAAGTCCGACAGAGTAGGCTAGTTCCATACCAGCACGGTTATGGACTATGACGTTACAATAGCCCTCGGAACGCGCCATATTTCTGTCGTTTGTTTTCATTGTATATGTTTAGGTGTCAGTTGTGAATCGTGAACTATAATAAGATAGGATCATAGGATGACAGCTTACATGTCTTTGGGCTATGTTAAATTAAGAAATACAGACATTTTTTGTGAGGAAACTTAAATTTTTTTATCCGATTATAGTGCATCCCTTTCTTATTATTACATCAAAATAATTGCAAAGAAATAAATGAATATAATTGATATATAAGGGGAAACAAGAACGACTTAAAAGAATATTACTGAGGGGGAACGAGACAGTACTATTATATGTGAAAGTAAAGGAGGTCTATTTTGGCGTGACTTGGAGTAAATGTTTTCATTGGTAGTGGCGGGTATAATCCAACTGTATGTATAATAACCGTGCTATACCAGTGGGAATAATCTATACGGCAGCGAGGCAGTCACCAGGTCCTGTCAAATTCGCGTCATTAAATATTGCAAGTTCAACGTAACTTCGGCTCCGCGGTTATTTTAGTCAATTTTTAACTTTATACAAATTAAATTGCTTTAAAGTTCGTTCAAATAAATAACTCACTAAGCCAGTCTCACCGCCGGCGCCGGACGGAGGGATCCAGGGGACGATCAAGCGTCGATACATACTTAGGAAACACGTCAATATCTTACCATCCCAATTCAATTAGTTGCGTGTCCGAATAATTTTCTGAAGAATATTATTTGATTTTGAGAAATTTTATTTTACACTATATACTGTATAATACAATACTGTATAAATAAAAAAAAATAAATTACGCAGCCATGTGACCAGGGACCTGGACCCAAATGAAATAGCGATTCCGATTCGGTTCCGGTTTCAGATTAATTAGAAAATTAGGGTTCGAATTCGGTTCCGGTTCCGAGAATATCTTTTCGGTCCGGTTCGGACCAATTTTTTCGGTTCAAACGGTTTTTTTCGGTTCTTTAATATAGTTGGATTAGAAATATGGTGATATGGAATATATTATTATTATATATGTACTATAGGGTATAGGTCACATAGGTAGTCTATGTAGTATAATTGGTGGTAAGTACACGGTACTTTTACTAATAAAATTAAATTTATTAGTAATAAGCAGCTATAGATGTACGTTGTACCTGCAGTAGGTACCTATTGTATTTGACTTGCATAAATGAAATGGCTATATATTACAATGATCGCCTACAGCTCGGACTGTAAACTTCATCTGTGTATAATATACTACTACTACTACTACACTATTATACATAACTATTTATAAGTTTTTTTGGAAAAGTAACTCGTTAACAAATTTCTTTGCCTTTTCAAGGGCCTTTTTTTATTCTCTCGTTCCAATTCCATTTCTAAATTCTCCATTGCTTCTAGTAGAGAGCCGACTGTATAGATTTCCTATGAATAAGATACATGAAAAACTTTGTATGCGTGAGTAAGTACTACTACAGACCTACAGGCAGTTGTCTGCTACAAGGAGCCACTTTTCATTTAATTAAATTTTGCCAGCGTTATAGAATTTTACCGGAAGTGACGTCATAATGGGAGGATGTGGGCAAATAAGAAGAGGCAGCCTATTTTTTTAATAACTAGAAGGCTTGTACTTTAATTTAGAAAAAAATAATTCATGTATTCAATGACCTAAGAAAACACAAAAAAAAACTTTAATCAAGGGTGTCTCGCAGGGTTGCGGGCCAATTAAGCCTGATGGCATCCCACTACAATCTCATTGTACACCTCAAAACCTACATTTTGACGTAAGTTTTATTCATGTATTCGATTACACAAAAAATCGTGACCGGAAGTGACGTTAGAATTCCATGACGCGGGCAAAATTTTCAAAATTGAAAAGTATGTCTGTGGTAGTACTTACTCACTCACATAAAGATTTTCATGTATCTTGTTCATAGGAAATCTATACAGCCGGCTCTCCACCTATTCATTTTCTTCATATTCATTTTCTTTATCTTGATACTTTTCAGTTTCGGGTGATTGTAGTAATACTTTCATTACCTTCTCTTTTGTAATTGAAAATCTACTAACTATTAAATCACAGCCATATAGGTATGTGATCAATGCAGAGTTCAAATAACCCAAAGAACCGAAAAAAACCGAAAAAGAAGTTTGTAATTTTTAGGGGTTCGGGTTCGGCCCCTAAAGTTAACGTAATATGAAATATCTGTTCCGTTTCGGTTCCGGTCCACAAAAAAATATCGGTTCCGGTCCGGTTCTTGCCTGAAAACGGTCCGGTCCGGGTACCTCCTGCATGTGACAATATTTATTTGTGTGTATCTTGCTTTAATAATCTTTTTTACGTACGTACTATTATAGGTACGTGCACGGCGTATTTCCCTTTATGAGGTAACCAACCTAAAGCCAAATGAGAGGAGAAAAAGATGAAATTAAAAAAACATGATCATATAAGCAACTCGATTGTGCAATAGGTAGGTATATTTATACGGACCTGCACTTTTTATGAACGGTTAGCGTCATCGTCCAAAAGAACCTGGCAGGGCATCTTTGACCTTCGAAGGCGGCCCTTTACTATAATTTTATCAAGTCTTCTCTAGGAGTGTGAGGCAAATATCCTCTTAAATTCTATTTAAAGTAAGGAAACTTAATTTTATTTTACTCGTGCAAACCGGGAACCCTGCTACTTCGTAGCGTTATTTAGCATAAAGAGAACAAGTGCCTATGTAGGTTATCCGGTCAATAACCTGTCAGTAAATTTTGCATCTGTGTATCAATGATCAGCTGGTAGTTTACAACGTGGGTACCTGAGTGAGTACCCTCAGGAAGTGTCGTGCACGTGCTATCTTGTTTGCGACCTTATGGTCCTTATGTACATATAACACGTAAAGCAAACGATTCCGTGTCTTAACGATATTAGGTAGAGTAGTATTATTATGAGAAGATGCTTGGGGCGGAGCCAACGTGCGCGAATATTTTTACCAGTGACAGCATCATCTGGGGTAGAAGGATGTAGGTATAATAATTGTAATCAAATTTTCGAGGTCGAGGAGCTGTGTAATGCAGTAGATTAAAACCTCGTCACACTCTGGTGTTTACGATGAAGACATTTTTTACTAAAAATAAAGTTATTTCATTTTATTTAATCAGAAACGGCGAACACAACAAGTATACTGCAGCACAGACCCTGTGACATATAAGTAAACATTATATTCATTATTTAATTTTTACATTTTTATTAAAATCCGAGGCTTATAATAAAAAGGTTGCAGCACTATATTATAAACAATAACCCAGCAAAAATTAAAATCCCTGATTGATAACTAGCAACCTAAAACCTAAATAGTTTATTGATGCTTCCGAAATGTTTACATATTTGTATAACTTTACAAAAATATGCTATTACGAAGTTCAAATATAGGCGCCCCATTTAAAACTTTAGTGTTTTGGCTTTATCATCAATCCATGTCAGGTTATACAGTTGAATAAGCAAATTCACGTTGTGATTGAAAAATCACGATATCGCCGAACACTAACCTACTGTATGGCAGTTTGACAAGCGCTTACGGCAGTGTTGCCGATGATACCTATTAGCTGTGATTATCCGCCGACTGACATGAAAATATCCGAAAATGTCCAAGAATATCCGATTCGGTGGTGCCGCAGCCTTTCCGGCTATATCGATAGGTATTAAGGCAGGTAGATTTCGTTGAAGATGTTTACTTGCATTTTGAAGAGCGGGGGGCTTAGAGTAGGAAAGATATATATATTGTAAGGAGTCGTAACGCTACTCCCAATGGTGAAGCCACCTGCCACCAGAGAGCAAGCGCCAGTGGCGGAACGTATGTACAATATGTAGGTGTCAAGTTTATCACATCAAAGGAATAAAACGATACAAAACTGGTATTTTTCCAAAAACAGCTTCATAATAATACAATTAATATTCACTATCATAAATATATTTACTCATATCTTACATACCAGAATTTATTCTACATTCTATATAATATAACAACATAATCGATATACCTACGCCCATGAAAAAAGTGTAATTTCGGATGCACTGTTCTATATTCAATGAAGAAAAGATGAATGAAAATTTCAATCAAATAACGGGCAAATTGCATACCAGAAAATGATATACTATGCTTCTCATTATCATTACATGCACACGGACATAATTAAGTAAATAATAGGCCTACAGTTAATTTAACTAGGTAAAGTGAAAACTGCATATACTTTAACCTGCAAAGCGTCACTCCTTTCAATTTTTTCCCGCTGTGATTTTTACAGTAGTTTATAGAATATGATACCATCAACTAGGTACATTACATAAATTAGCACTAAATCACTTATAAATCACTTCTATTGGAAAATTTCATTTTGCTCTCTACCGTTTGTGTGCCACCACCGCAATGGCGTCTTAGGCACAACTTGTTAGCGTGGCGATTATGCGCTGTTACGAGTCCTCACCATCTATCTTTCCTAGTCTAAGCGGGGGGGAGATTTCTCTGGTGCACATTTTTTCCCCCTCGGTCGAAATTTTGAAATTTTGGAGAGCAGGGGGGCGATTTCTTTACAAAATTTTTTTAAGAGCAGTGGAGAATTTTCGACGATTATTCACTATTACACGAAACAAATCTTCATTTCCACATTTAATATTACAATAGCCCGAAAATGTCCGCCAATCGGCAGCAACACTGCAATACATATGCAATAAATAACTGGATAGAAATTATCCGTTTTTTATCCGATTTTTAACAGGGTGAGAAAATTATCCTCCACTTTCCTAAATTATCCGCAAATCGGATAATTATCCGCCAATCGGCAACACTGGTTTACGGGCCAAGTATCACTTTCTATTTCTGGCTCCTGAGACTTGCGCAGATTGTTTTGTCACAATGCTGCATTGTGTGTTGCCTATTAGCCCCTTGCCATGAATAACTATTATTTTTAATGTAAACAAATTAAATGTCAAAATAATTTATTTATTGGTTATACCTATATTATAAACATTTGATGATTTATTGACTTTTGTCGATTTACTTTTAAATTAAATTCTGTTAAAGTCGGTTTTGATAATCAACTTATTTTATCAATATTAAAATTTCAACACATTATTATATTATACATACGAATTTAAAATTTCTAGGCATTTTATTAATTGCCCTAAATGAGAAATTAATAAAATTGTTTTTCAGATCCATTAAATACTTACTTGTAAAATTGTAATTTCCTTCTTTTGTGAAACTAGGTATATTCTTTGAAATTCAATTTAAACAAATACAATGTTGTTTTCAAAAATTTATTAAATAATTTAATTACATAAATAATATATGTTCAGTATTAATTAAAAACAAACATATATTCTATGTTTAAGTAATTTACATATACGGGCGAACCCATTTGCTACAAATTAAAAGAAAGGGTGTAAGAAAACATGACAAAAATAGTCCTACACAAACACAAGTATAAAAGTACAAAAAATAAATAAAAGAGTATAAGACTGCATGGGGAACTTACCTGAATGAAACTTTTTAACATGTTTTATTAAATTTGAGAATTTTGAAAACTGATGTGTACAAATTTTGCAATACACTTTCTCATCCATGATAGGTGGCCAAATGCAAACCAAAATATTATTTTTCTACTAAATCGCTGCGTATTATTCCATTTGCTAAAATATCATACATAACAAGTATTTGACAAGAGGCTAATAGGCAACACACAACGCAGCATTGTGACAAAACAATCTGCGCAAGTCTCAGGAGCCAAAAATAGAAAGTGATACTTGGCCCGTAGACGCTAGTGGCGGTTTGTCCCAACAATTGTTCTCAGTGCCGTAACTAGGGCGTGGCAAAGGTGGCATTTGCCACGGGCGCACGATCTTAGGGGCGCAAAAGTTGGAAACATTGTAGTAAGCCAAGATGCACTGGAGCCGGAGTCTGCATCTAATGTAATGTACAACAATGGAGTCAATGAAATCGGTTTCGCACCATTGTTTTACATTACATCAGGCGCTGCATGGTGCCGGCTCTAGCTCAACTTTATTGTGTGTTGTATGTTTTGCCCACGCTGGCCATTGACTAGTGGCAGCAGTTTCATCGCTCATTTTCGTTGCTTCTCGCATCATTAGGCGTGCGCGCAACGTCTCTAAATTAAAATTACACTAGTGTATGGCTTTTCTGTGCTAGTGTACTCTAAACTGCCTTTGAGGAAGCATCCACTTTGTAGGTCATTGCACGTTTGGCGTTCTTTAGGACTTAGGTAAGTGAATAGTATGTTTTTTTTTTAATTCTCGTTGTACAGTGACCGGCAATAAGTCTACACACGGGAGATAATTTTTCAGCTCTTTTTTGTTTTGATATAAACATACAGCATATACAACAAAGACTTTATTTTTATTTTGCAGAAATTCAAAATGCCACCTAAAAAGCTCTCAGGTTCACAAAATAAAAAAATGCGAGAGCAGAAACTTGCTGCCGTTAACCGTAATACCAGCGATATTTCAAAGTTTCTTTTGCCAACCTCTACTGCTATATCTGAGATAGTGAACAACGAATCATCAGTGCGAGCTCAGCAGATAGTGAAGATAAAATAGTCGAAACACAAAACCAAGAAGAAAGCGAAGATATAGAAAGAGTAAGATCTACACCTGAGAATATAAATGAAGAAGTCATGGAAAATATAGACCCGCAACCGCAATCACCTGAACGGGAAATCGATATTGACTTCAATAATCCCACGACGTGGAACATAAACAAAGATACCCACACAGCACATGACATCCCTAGGATATCCTCATTTGGTCCCGTATATCCCAATCGAGGACAACATTCCCCAGGATATCCCAGTAAAATAAATACAACCTGAGAATATTCCAAATGGGGATATCCTACACAAATCCTGGCAGGATGTCCTAGTATAATATCCTGCAAAGATATTAAAAGCCTAACAAAATATCCACTGTGGGAATATCCTGCTCAAGTCCTAGGGTCTTTCTATTATAGGTATTATTATTTAGGAGATTTCGTTAAAAATGTATATCTTATTTAAACAGCAATTATTTATAATTTGGTCGAAAGTTCTAAGAAATCCGCCGGGCGTCGATGTCTTTTCCACGTTCATTTTAAAGTTCTTTCAATAAGATCACGTTAAATATTTCATAAATATAATGCTGCTATGTTATATCTTTGTATTTATTATATTATCTAAAAGGGGAAAATGTGATTGGTTATTATCCGCAGATGTTATTGTCAGATACGTAATCCTTTATATTTTTCTGAGTGAATAGAATTTTTTTTAAATTCATTATAACTTTTGAGCACGCTATGATTTTTTAAAGTTGTACATATCAACCCTTATAACTTCTAACCACCCTAATCCAAAAAAAGGCAAAAGATCATTTTTATGTAATATTTCATGCTTTTACAATTTTTGTTTGAAACTTTTTTACTCTTTTACACATTTTGAATAATTTTGAAAAAACACTGTTATATTTTTTTCACCCATTCTCGGAGTTGAAAAAAAAATTATTTCATTAATCGTGTTCAAATACTTCAAAGTAACATATCAAAAATTCAAATATTTACCTTCAAATTTTGATTTATCGACCTATTTCATTGGACTATATATAACCTCTATTAGTTTGGTAGATTTACTTTTAAAGCGATATAAGCCAATTGATAGATACAAATATGTGTATGGAGTTTTACATATATGTATCACATTTTTATTAGTCATTTTTTTACCTCTGCCATTATATAAAATTGTATTCCTTTGTCTTCGCTAATTGGCTCAGTTTAAAAGTAATGATCTTATAAAATAATATGTATTTTTTGCTGTCTTTAGAAATATCCAATAAACCCTAAAAGAACTGGGGATGTCCTATATAAAGTCCAATCAATGTCCTCAGGTTGTTCATAGTAAAGCCCAGGCATAACCCATATAAGAGCTGATGATGTCCTGTACACACCCATACTGATGTCCTGAGGACGTCATCAGCAAAGCCCGAACTGTCCCATTTGAATATCCTACGGACATCCTAAGGTGATAATGGGATCTTCCCAGGATATCCCATATGTCCTGAAAAGTTGTCCCCAGTATGTTCTGAGGATGTCCTTGTGCTGTATGGGTACCATTAAGATGTATATCGAACATGGCCCTGATTTTGGTGATGATGTTACATTTTATCCAATAACAGAAAACAGAAGATTTGAACATCAGTGGTTTACGAAAATAATGGTAAATGGTGAAAGAGTAGCCAGAAAATGGATTATATACTGCAAAGAGCTAGATTCAATTTTTTGCTTCCCATGCATACTATTTTCATTACTATTTTCTAATAATAGGAATAGTGTTCGGATAACCGGATTTAGAGATTGGAAGCATTTGAATCCACTGTTGCCTCGTCACGAAAATTCGGTAAGCCATCGCGAAAATTATATACGGCTTAAGGCATTCGAAAAAAGATTAAACTTAGATGGGTTCATTGATGATCAGTTTTTAAAAGCTACGCAAAAGGAAAAGAACAAGTGAAGACACATTTTGAAGGTAATACTTGATGCCTAAAAAATAATGATGCGCTGAGAGGTACTTCTGAAATTATCGGTAATCCAAATTGCCGCAAATTTCTGAACACAATTGAACTGATTAGCCACTATGACAATATCACATTGAAGCTCACAATAAAGGTCAGTTGACCTATTTTTCCCCCACCATACAAAACGAGTTGATTAGTCTGGTAGCTACAGAAGTAAGGAGGCATATTATTGAGAATATCAAGAACGCGAAATATTTTTCAAGATTATTTGACTGTACTACAGACGTCTCTCATCAGGAACAGTTAGTTCAAATAATACGTTATGTTAATATTGACTCTAACAGGAAGTGTACTGTTGAAGAGAGTGTTATTGATTTCATCAATGCCCACGAGAAAAGGGGCGAAGGGCTTGCAAAAGAAATAGAGGAAAAATTGGTTGCTGACAAATTAGATATACTTAACTAATATCAGAGGACAATCATACGACAATGGCTCGAATATGGTTGGTACAAGGGTGTTCAGGCTCGAATTCTATTACTGAATGATAATGCTCGATTTATTCCTTATACTGCTCACAGTCTTAATTTAGTGGGAGTTCATGCTGCTCAGATAACTCAAAAAATGCAAACCTTTTTCGGAACGGTTCAACAAATATATAACTTTTTTGTTGGGTCATCTTTCCGCTGGGACCTGTTGAGAAGCAAACTTAAGGTGACTTCAAAAAGGAACAAGCGATACACGCTGGTCATCAAAAGCTAACGCTGTCCATGCCTTGAACTCCCAGCTGGAGAAAGTTGTCGACATTCTTGAAGAGGTCAGCATATCGGAAGAAAGTACTGGAGATACAATTGTGGAAGCAAAGGCGTTATTAAAGTTAATAGAGAAATTTGAATTCATCTGTTACTTGATGTTTTGGGATATTCTTTTAAATAAAATAAATAGGATTAACATTTCCTTGCAAGAAAAGCAGCATGATGTAGGTATCTAAAAGTGCCCGAATGATTCAGGGACTGTTGAACGAAATTAAAACATATAAACGAGAAGATTTCTTCACACCGCTAATTCAGTCCTCAAAGCTTATGGTAGAGAAAATAGACATTGAATCAATACTTCAGGAGTATAGAAAGCGCAAAAAAAACAAAAATGCCTGCCTTTTGATTCCACCACGCAGTTAAGAGTTGGACTGTTGCAGGTTCTTGATACAATCATCATGCAAATGGACGAAAGATTCGTGGCTCTAAATGAGGAAGCAGATGATTTTGGATTCCTAAACTGGATTTCTATCGGGACTCTTTGAATGAATTAAAAAAGAAAGCCACAGACTTACGAATTTACATCAGAAATAGAAAGCTTCAAATTCCAAAGTAAAACAATGCAAGAAAATTTTAATGAAATGGGTCCCTTGGAAATTTTGCAAGGTATGTATAACCTGTCCATAGAAAACATTTATCCAAACATACAGACGGCCTTGAGAATATTCCTAAGCATCCCAGTGACAATCGCTACGTGCGAACGTTCGTTCAGCAAGCGTAAGCTTGTGAAGTCATATGAAGTCTTCTGTAGGGCAAGAACGATTAACAAATATGTCCATAATTTCAATTGAAAAATCAACTGCAATTAATTTAAATTATGATGAGATATAGACATATTTGCTGAATCTAAATCTAGAAAAGTTAAATTTTAAGTTGTATATTTATATTTATTATGTCGCAATGTAATTAAAACCAATTTTTTTTTGTTCAGAGAATATATTTTCAGTTACCTATATATTTTATTATTAGATTATTTATTTGACATTTTTAGATTTTTTGTTCTTGTCTGTTTTTATTAAAATAAAATATATATTTCCTCAACTTTTTAATTTGGGTTGGGGGAGGCGCAAAATTCGTGATTTGCTACAGGCGCCAACAAGTCTGGTTACGGCACTGATTGTTCTCATATTTTCATCAAAGACAGTTTGCCTCATATTGTTATATTTTCTTTTGTCTGTTACACTTACCGATTTGTTAAATGTTTGCCGATGATTAATCACAATAAAATAAATGTATTAAACTATACTTGGGCATTCCTGTTAACTTTTCTATTTTTCAGGAAATAGCTAAATAAATAAATATGTCATAAAGTAATTAAACTAAATTAGCAAAGATATAAAAGAGTGTAAGTGATTCAAGATGATAAAACTAAAAGTGAAATACAATTTATATCTTGGTCAAATATTACCAATTAATAAGTAACTTTCATAATAAAATGAAATCATTGTTAGTATTTTCTAGAAAATATAAAGTACCACTATCTACGAGACCATATAGGGTCTTTCTAGAAACATACAGTGCAAATAATAGTAATGTTGCTTAATTCAGGTCAAGGGGAATTTCATATCCGTATTTACAAATTATAAGAGTAAATATTAAACTTTGTTTGGGAACAATAAGATACAGTGAAATAACTTCGAAATTAAAGAGTGACCGCAAAAAAGCAATTTTTTCGCCTGTTTTTGAGACTTAGACAGAAAATACCAGAATTATCGTACAAATATTCTAAACATGGCAAAATACTCGTCACGAAAAATAAAAATGAACATCACCTTCAGTTTTTTGAAAATTTACGAAAAGCACCCTTATTTGGGGGGTTGAACAGAAAAAAAGTCAACAAACTAATATGGCCAAAAAATAAAAAAGTTGCAGGCTTGTTCCACATTTAAGAGATATACACGCTGTGTTGCTAGGATGACGACGGCCAATTCCTCTAACCATTTGAATAAAAAAAAAAGGTTTCAAATAAATATTATGAGGTATATTCCAAAACTATTTTTCTGAGCGTTTCAATAGTCGTGGTAAGCTAAAACTAGGGTTTATTTAATGGAACAACAACTAACGATTTTTATATATTTACATTTGACTCTTAATACTCTATCCAAACATATATCATTTTTGGACTTTTTTCAACGGTTCAATTAAAAAGAATGTAATCATTATGTGTTATAAGGTATTCCGTTTGAAAAATTGAGTTATGATAGCTCAAAAATATGAGGATTTGAATCACCTTGAAATAACCTGTAGAATTGTGTTCAACTCTGAGAGGCCTGGAAAATAGTATACCTAAACTATAACATGCAAACATGAAATGGTCAATTGACCATATGCACGTAAATTATTGGATGCGTTTCCATAGCTGCCACTCCTAAATAAATTAATAATTTTTAGATAATGCCAACATTAACACACTGTTGTCATGTGATATTTTAACCTAATTGACCATATGCACATAATTTTCGGATGCATTTCCAGTGTTGAAATTCATTTATGACTAGAATTAAAGTTGCTGTACCAATTATGTGCGAGTACCATGGCACATAATTTAAAATATCACATGCCCACAATTTATTAATGTTGGCATTATCTAGAAATGATTAATTTATTTAGGGGTGGCAGCTATGGAAACGCATCCAACAATTTACGTGCATATGGTCAATTTATGAAAATGCATTTTTTGTAGATTTCACTCTTGAGCGCATTTTTTCCGGAAAAATGATTAACGTAGCAATGATACAATGGAAAATATAATATCAATCCATAGTTGAGTGGATAATTAAGAGTCAAATATAAATATATGATAAAATGTTGGGTGTTCCATTTAAGAAGCCCGAGAGCATTAGCTTGCGCCATTACTATGTGAAAGACCCATGTAGATTTAAAAGCAATTTTAGAAATTTGGAGCAAATGATTGTAGACAAAATTCAACTTATTATTATTTTTCTTTGTATTTTATTACCCCTTTGAAGAAATAAGGCACTTAACCATGGGACATCCTGTATATTTGCTATAAATAAAATGCGTGTGCGGCTTTATCCTAATTCAGTGTAACCGTGTATTGTACGAATTGTTAACACACAGAGTACACTTTGTTATCAATTCTCACTTATTTCTCGAACACAATACCAATTCCGATATAAGTATGACATATTTTTATGACTAGCTACAAATCTATCCTTGTCTCCTCATGGAGGGTTAAATCTGGTTTAAAAATGTAATGAATTGCCTTTTAATTTAAAATTACCAATATTTTGCATACATTATATTCAACGTAAATAAAATTAAAATTATTTCTGTTGTAATTGTTGACATTCGTCCTTGTCCTTTACCAAACATGAATAATTTACTATTTTCCAAATGTTATTGTGTCCTCCATCACAATTTTTTTATTTTGTAATTTTTTTAAGGTGTCCTAGCATATTTTTCGCTGAAACTAAATCAAGCAGCTTTCAAACTTATACATATTGCACTATTGTCAGGCCTGCAACAGAAACACCATTTGCTGTTTGGTTATGGTTTGCATAAGTTATAGCCAAGCAGTCCTCGCAAAATGCAGCCGATTACCGTTGGTTGGACAAGACAGACCCTGACATCTAGTGTCGAATAGCTGCATTATAGACCAATCATATGTAATGAATTAAATTTTCAAACCTCTACATGCATCTTACGCGGACCTGGTCCGTATAAGTTATAGCCAAGCAGTCCTCGTAAAATGCGGATGGTCCCCATATGATGCAGTGGTCCCCCTATAAGCGCAGATGGACCATATAAAATGCGCAAGGTGCCAAAAGTGGTACCTATTAATGCTGTAAAGGAATATATATATATATATATATATATATATATATATAATTTTTTTATTTAGGCTTGCTCTAAAATTCGTTATTAGATAATCTCACTTCACGATTGATATACTAAGTTATTGAATTTGTCGAAAAGCAAGACGTAAAGTCAATTTATCTAAATTAATTTTGTCATAGTACAGGAGAGCATCTCCAAAAATTTATATTTTATTTAATTTGTAAATTTTTTTTCTTTGGACAATTTTACTTCATAATAACTTAACTTTAGTCATTTATAGTAATTGTGTGGCCAAATTTTTTGTGATAATTTAGCAGTAGTTTTTTTTATCGGTCCTTAACCATTTTCTTAAATTAAAGCTTAAATTTTACAAATTCTAATTTTTTTTCTTTGTGTAGTTTTTATAAAATTCATAACCTTGGTCAAGTTTTTATTCTTTTCAATAAGTTTTAAAGTCAATTAATATTTTATTTAGTCATTTCAAATTTAAATCATTGGTTTTTGCTTTGTGTAATTTAACTAAATTTGTATCAACTGGTTCCTGAATTATCATTGTTTTTCATGTAATAATCTGGATCGACCAACCTTGGATCAAGTACACGGTGGATTTGCTATTGGCTGGATGAAAATTGTAACTGGCTGGACATCTTCTCAACGCAGCGTCTCCCTGGAACATCATCGTTGAACAGGACACGATCAATAAGTCCTCTCTCCCAGATACCTGTGGCCATCTCCAGGGTTCGACCTCGTTGAACTCCACTCTCACCGCCAAAGTTACGTAAGCCACATTCACCGTGTCTCTTCTTCTTTTTTTTGGTCAAAAGATAACTATTGTGATTGTTAAACCAGTTGATTTTTTCAATTTAATTCTTTTGCAAGATTTTTTTTATTACTTTAAATATTCAAATAAATCAATTTTTTCTGTATTTACTCACAATCATTTTAACTGTATATTTTTATTGTAGTAAATTTTCTAAAAATTTCTTCATTAATACAATTGTAAAGTCTTTGTAAATTTTAAACTTTATTTCTTGTTAATATATTGTTATTTTGTTTAAATTTTGCTTTTGATTGTTTCATCCTTAAACCGTTGCAGGAATATCAGTTTCATGAATACGCTGGCGCCCTTTTTCTTTGTTTAGTTTGTTTAATAACACTCAAATTATTTATTGGAAAAAAAATAGATACATAAATAACTCTTCTCGCCACAGAGTGACCCTTGACCATCCCTGAGCTAACCGGTTGCTACTCTTTCATAGCTTCTTCAGCACCCCGCTGAGAAGTTGTGGTTGCCAGCTTTAGAAAAAGGCAAGTAAGTCTTTTTCTAGATGGGCACCTGTACACTTATAAAGGTTTTAAATCGGCGCCATAGAGTCCTTCCAAAGTATTTACGTCTATAAGCAGCCTAGGAAATAAGTTTTTGGGACAACTTACAGATTATTTTAAAACTACAATTGTTACTTGAGCTGGCTACTACCAAGAAGTTCCGAATACCAAAGCACGGGCTGCATTTCAGCAAATAAATTCACTGAGCCACTGTAAGTGCCGTAAATTCTAGGATATTGGCTTGTCGGCAACAATGTGGAAGGCATTTTGAATAGCTGCTGCATTAAATATTTATATTCAATGTGTTCATTAATTTTGTAAATTTTGTTCCAAAGTATTTGTTATAAATCTAATACAAAATGATATCTTGTCCTTGATGTTACTATCTTGATAACAAACAAATAATTATCAATTATCTACGTGATTATTCTCGTTTGTGATAAAAAAGAAACTAGTTATGTGACTTGTACTGGCTACTAACAAATAGTGCTGTACATTTTACAGGAATTCGTCCATAATAAAAAACGAAGAGAGATAGGTATAGGGAATGCTAACATTAAATTATGTAAAAATAAAAGGGGCTCCACTTGACTTTTGAACTAAAACAATGTTCGACTGTGAAAATAAAATACCCTGTATGATATTGTGAAAATATAATACAATTTTCGGTTAGATCATAGGGTACTTGTATGAGTTGGAGAAGAAAATCTTTGAATCGGCCACTTCATAGAAGATATCGATTTTCTTCGGAAGCTAAAACTTTATGAGGAATCCAAATATGAAGTAAAATATAGGGTGTTCCATTTAAAATAACAATGTTAGGTGCCACATCCGGTGTAAGCGGAAGTAACACATGCATGAAAATATTTTTGTTAGATCCTCCATTTCCAAAAAGCCCCTTAGACCAATTTTCAAAGTTCTAAACTGAACAGATTCCAAGAAACGTCTAATACCCTCTTTCCGTGAATGACCCTGTATACTGAGAGGCACATGTTTCTGCTGAAAAAGTCCGGTAAGCATTTTTCTTTGAAACGGACCATTTCTATCTCTTTTGACTAGGCTATTTAGTTTCATTGCATTTTCAGGAAATAATTTAATAAGAGATGAGTACTATCCAATTATATATACATAATTGTTAGTGGAAATAATTATAAATATAATTAGATGCAAATGCAACTTTCCGGAACTGTAAAAGCTCTATAAAAATAGAATCAAATAAATAAATATATTACCAGAAAACACCAATTATTTTAACTTTAACAAAATTCCTATCATAGACAAGTTTGAAACATATGTCCTTATAGAATTTTAAGATAGAAAATATGCCCATTATGTACTGGGTGGTCCCTAGGAACGGTAAGTTTTGAAAACATCATAATTTTGAAAGTAACTTTACTTATTTAAAATAAGATATAACAATGGCTAGGTAATTATATGCATTTTTATTTCTTAAAAATAATTTCTGGTAAATGTCTTCCCCTTATCTCTACGCACTCTGGAATACGATTGGTGAAATTTTCTATTACACGATGCAACATGTCTAACGGAATATAAGCAATTTTTTCATGGATTTTTATTTTCAACTCCTGAATATTTCTTGGTTTGTCAACAGGAACTCTATGCTTCAAGTAGCATCACATGAAGTAATTGCATGCCGTAAGGTGTGGCACCCTGGGGGGGCATTCAATTGTTTCCACGCCTGGAGATAATATCTGCAAGGCATTTATTGATTGTCTTGAGGTATGTGGGGTAACCCCATATTGCCGAAACCACCAATCTTGAATCCCTGGAAACATGTTTAATTGTGGCGTCAAAAACTGGTTGATCATTTCGGTATAGCGTGCAGAATTGTCTGTCACAGCATTTCCATCATTGTTTTCAAAATAATAGGGACCGATAATTCCCATTTAAGAAATTGCACACCAGACTGTGGCCTTCGGGCTATGTAACGGTTTCTGGTGAAGTTGTTGGGGATTATTGGAATTCTAATATCTGTAATTTTGTTTGTCGGTGTAGCCATAAATAAAATGAGCCTCATCGGAAAACCACAAGTTGTGATTTATTCCACGTTCTAAAATAATTTCAGAAAAATGTAGACGTCTTGAGAAATCTATTGGTTTTATTTCTTGAACTATTTGGATTTTATACGGATGAAGATTCAGATCCTTGTTTAAAAATCTAAGTAAAGAAGATTTAACTAAGCTCAACGCCTTTGCTCATTTTCTAACTGAACGTTTTGGACTGTGAACAGAGATGCTCTGGCTCTTTTATTATTTTCAGAGGTTCTAACGCTTATATTGGGTCCTTTAAGTTTGGATTTATGGGCTGTACCTGTTTCTTCAAATTTACTAATCCACGATTTTATGGCCTGAATTGAAGGAATTCTCCCGTGACGAGGAATCGCATAGTGTAGTCGAAATTGCCGCTGCACAGCAACTACACTGTCCTTGTTTTTATAATACGAATTTATTCACCTCCCCGGCCGATAATACCATATGTTAAATGTGATTCTACTAAGGAATAATATAGCATTTTTAGATGTTTTATATCTAGGTATGGTTTTAGGTACCTAAATCGATGTAGTAGTCGTCGAATTTTTTGTGTTACATGTTTTACTTGCAGGTCCCATCTAAAATGTTTGTCAATGTTATCATTGTTAGGTAGTTTACTGATTCTGCATCTGGGATTTTTAGCTGGTTTTCAATATTTAATGGTCCAAAATTAGGTAGATTATGTATGTACGAGGTAAATGGTAAGTAACTAGTTTTTTAAAGTTAACTGTGAGTAAGTTGTAGACTAACCATTTTTTGATTTCTTTGAATTCTTTTTCTGCAGTTCTTTTCAGATTTTTCCATGAATTGGCTTTAGAAAGAATTGCTGTATCGTCAGCAAAACTCAATATCTTAGCTGTGACAGTTCGCATCGAAAGTAGGTTGTTTATACAGCAAACAGAAGCAGTCCTAGAACTGTTCCCTGTGGAACACCGTAGCTGATGGTTTTTGCGTCACTAATGGTTTCATTTATTTTTACAAATTGTGTTCTTTCAGACAAATACCTTTTCATCAAATTAAATGCATTTCCTCTCAAACCGCAATGTTCTAGTTTCTTTAAGAGATTGGTGTGTGATACCGTGTCAAATACTTTTGTAAGATCCACAAATATACATAAACATGGTGATCTTTCATCTAATGCATCATAAACATAACTTGTTAGGCACGCTATGGCATCTTCTCTGGATTTACCTTTCTGAAAACTAACCTGTCTCTCTGATATAATATTATATTTATTAAAAAATGACGTTAGTCTATTCTTCAGGAATTTTTCAAAGATTTTGATGACATTGAAAATTACAGATATTGGTCTATAATTTATAGGTTCAGTTATATCGCCGCCTTTATAGAGAGGTTTTATTACACCCATTTTTAAGATTTTTGGGAATTATCCTATGTCGAAGCTTCGGTTTATTAAAAATACTGGTGGTTTTTTTCTTGAATTTCTTTTAGTATTTCTGGGCATTTATTGTCTAATCCAGGAGACTTTTCTGTTTTAAACGATTTATTACGTCTTTAACTTCTGTCGGATTTGTGTGATATGAGTATATTAAATTTTCTACTGCGTTATGGTTTTCTTTAATATTTTTTGATATTTTAATTTTTGTTTGGTATTTTTTCCTAGCTCTGTATAATAGTTTACAAATATGTTTACAATTTCTTTTGCATTTGTTGTTAGATTACCATTTTCTGTTTTTATTTAATTTATTACCTTTTCAGAGTTTTTATTTTTATTGCATAGTTTATTCATTGCATTCCATAAATTTTTACTAGAGTTCATATTTTTGTCTATTTGTAGTCTATTGTGTTTTGTTTTAGCAGTTCTTATTAGTTGTGTCGGTTTGTTTTTATACCTTTTATACTCTGCTGGCAAATTTGCGTCATTTGGATTTTTTAAAACGCTTTTTTGCATTTTATTTTTTATGCTAATTGATTTAATTAACCTCGGAGTTACCCAATCTGTTTTCGGGTTTTCTTTACTTTTTAGTACGAGAAGTATAATATTTTATTTTATTAATAAATAGCTCTGTTGCTGTATGGATGTTGTTATTATTATAAATTTCGTGCCAAGTTTCATTTCTTAAATCGTTTTTTAAGTTTAGGTAATTTGTATATTATTTATGTTGGATTCGGTTTAGAGTTGGTTTTTGTTTTCCTATTTCTATAAGAAGTATATTTGGAAAGTGGTCAGTTATAATAATATAGTGTGAAAGTATTATTGGTGTAATATTATAGTTTGCTTTGCTCTTAACGAAATATTGATCTATGCAAGTTTGTTGCAACCCCTGTACTCTTGTATGTTCTATTATATACGAATTGAACCCGTTTGTATTTGGAATATTGAGATACTCTTGTGCATAATCGTTATTTGACATAATATTTATATTCATGTCTCCAACTATTACATCTATATCATAGTGGTCTTTGTTTTCAAATAAAAGGTTTATTAAATTTAAATTGAATGTATAAGGACATGTGACTGGTGATCGACAGATAGCAGTTAATTTAATTTTTACTTCCATATCCACATAGTGGATTGGAAGTATAGAATTCTTAAAAAAAATCACATTTTTTTTCTTAGAAGTAGGTTTACAATGTCATGAAACGTCGAGATTTTAAATTTGAACGAAAAAAAATTCTGTCTGTCGGTCTGTCTGTAACTTTTATTGTCCGCCCGCTTTCTCCGGAGTGGTTTAAGATATTGACTTCAAATTTTGTACACGTATATATTATAACGAGACCTGGAACTGGACTATTTTTTTAAGATATCCGGTGAAGGGTTGGGGGTAAATGGGGGTAAATGAGGGGTAATATGTATAGCAGGCTGGTAAGAGTACAGAACCTTGAAATTTGATGTATGTACTATAAGCCACGCCTCAAAATTTTTTATAATATTTTTCATCTCCCCACCGCCCCCCACTCCATTATTAAAAGGGTTGATAAAACAAAATTGAGATATTCACTAGAAATTTCGTACACGTATGTATTATAACGATATCTGGAACTAGATTATATTTTGAGATGATTCCATTGAAGGGTTGGGGGTTAAATAGGAGCAAATAGGGGAAAATAAGTAAAGCAATTTGGTAAGAGTACAGTAACTTGAAATTGGATGTATGTACTAGAAGCCAACGCCTCAGATTTTTTTATAATGTTTTTCAAGCCTCACCGCCCCTACTCCATTATTGAAGGGGTTGATGAAATAAAATTGAAATATTAATTCACTTGAATTTTGATACATGTATGTATTATAATGACATCGGAAACCAGATTATATTTTGATATGATTCTGTTGAAGGGTTGGGGGTTAAATAGGGGTAAATTGGGCAAAATAAGTAAAGCAAGCTGGTAAGAGTACAGAAACTTCAAATTCGGTGTATCTACTAGCAGCCAAAGTCTCAGATTATTTATAATATTTTTCAACCTCGTACCACCCCTACTCCATTATTAAAGGGGTTGATAAAATAAAATTGAGATATTCACTTGAAATTTTGTACACGTATGTATTATGACGACAACTGGAAGTAGACTATATTTTGAGATGATTCCGTTGAAGGGTTGGGAGTTAAATAGGGGAAAATAAGTAAGGCAAGCTGATATGAGTACAGAAACTTTAAATTCGGTGTATGTACTAGAAACCAAGGCCTCAGATTTTTTTGCAATATTTTCCAACCTCCATACCACATACCCCTACTCCATTATTAAAGGGGTTGATAAAATCAAATTGAGATATTCACTTGAAACTTGGTACACGTATGTATCATAAGGACAACTGGAACTAAATTATATTTTGAGATGATTCCGTTGAAGGTTTGGGAGTTAAATAGGGATAGATAGGAAAAAATAAGTAAAGCAAGCTTGTAAGAGCAGAGAAATTTGTGAATTGGTGTGTATACCAGAAGCGAAGGCCTCAGGTTTTTTCAAAATATTTTTAAACTCCCCAACGCCCCCACTCCCTTATTAAAAGTGTTGATAAAATTAAATTTAAATTTCCGCTTGAACTTTGGTATACGTATGTATTATAACGATATCTGAAACTAGATTATGTTTTGACATGATTGCGTTGATGGAGTGGGGGGTAAGTAAAGGTAAATAGGGAAAAATAAATAAAGCAACCTGGTAAGAGTATAGAAACTTGAAATTCGGTGTGTATTCTAGAAGCTAAGGCCTCAGATTTTTTAATAATATTTTTCAACCACCCGCCACCCTTACTCCATTACTAAAGGAGTTGATAAAATAAAATTGAGATATTCACTTGAAATTTGGTACACGTATGTATTATGACGACATCTGGAAGTAGATTATATTTTGAGATGATTCCGTTGAAGGGTTGGGAGTTAAATAGGGTTAAATAGGGGAAAATAAGTAAAGCAAGCTAGTATGAGTACAAAAACTTGAAATTCGGTGTATGTACTAGAAACCAAGGTCTCAGATTTTTTACAATATTTTTAACCCCCCATTATTAAAGATAAAATAAAATTGAGATATTCACTTGAAAGTTAGTACACATATGTATTGTAATGACATCTGGTTGAGATGATTCCATTGAAGGGGAGGGAGGTGGTAGGTTGTGAATAGCGGAAAATAAGTAGGGTAAACTGGAAACTTCATTCTTAACGCACATGGTAGAAATCAACGCCTCAAACTTTTTTATGACATCTGCAAATATTATTAAAATTCTATGACCAATAATTTCCACATACTAGAGTGCAAATTTGGTCAAGATGTTTTCTTTAAAATGACTTGGATGAAAAATCTGGATGTGGAAGTAGTGATTCCTTAGGCAGCGGCTTTTGTTTTGTAGTGAAATATTCAATTCAAGTCCAATTTTTGTAATGTTTAATGTGTACGTTAAATATGATTTTACTTCCACATCCACGTAGTGGATTGGAAGTATAGTAATCGCAAAAAAATTTTCAAAAATTTTTATTCGTGAAATAGGTTTAGAATGTCATGAAACGTCGAGATTTTAAATTTAAGCGAAAAAAAAAATGTCTGTCTGTCTGTCTGTCGGTCTGTCTGTCGGTCTGTCGGTCTGTCGGTCTGTCTGTCTGTAACTTTTTTTGTCCGCACGTTTTCTCCGGAACGGTTTGAGATATTGACTTGAAATTTTGTGCACGTATATATTATGATGAGATCTGGAACTGGATTGTTTTTTGAGGAAATCCGGTGAAGGGTTGGGGTTTAAATAGGGGAAAATAGGGAAAAATAAGTAAAGCAAGCTTGTAAGAGAACAGACACTTGAAATTTGGTGTATGTACTAGAAGTTAAGGCCTAAGATTTTTTTATAACATCTTTCAACCCCCCACCACCCCTACCCCATTAATGGGGTTGATAAAATAAAGTTGAGATTTTCATTTGAAATTTCGTACACGTATGTATTATAACGACGTCTGAAATTAGATTATATTTTGAGATGATTCCGTTGAAGGGTTGGGGGTTAATTTGGTGTAAATAGGGGAATATAAGTAAAACAAGTTGGTAAGAGTACAGAAACTTGAAATTCGGTATACATACTAGAAACCAAGGAGTCAGATTTTTTTATAATATTTTTCAACCCCCACCACCCCTACTCCAATATGAAAAGGGTTGATAAAATAAAATTGAGATATTCATTTGAAATTTGATATACGTATGAATTGTAACGACATCTGGAACTAGATTATTCTTTGAGATGATTCCTTTGAAGGGTTCGGGGTTATTTAGGGGTAAATAGGGGGAAATAAGTAAAGCAAGAAGGTATGACTACAGAAACTTGAAATTCGGTGTATGTACAAGAGGCAAAGGCCCCAGATTTTTTGATAATTTATTTCAGCCCCCACTCCATTATTCAAGGGGTTGATAAAATAAAATTGAGATATTCACATGAAATTTAGTACGCATATGTATCATAACGACATCTGGAACTAGATTATATTTTGAGATGATTCCGTTGAAGCGTTGGAGGTTAAATAGGGGCAAATAGGGGAAAATAAGTAAAGCAAGCTGGTAGGACTACAGAAACTTGAAATTCGGTGTATGTACTAGAAGCGAAGGTCTCAGGTTTTTTTATTAGTATTTTCTATTTCTCCCCACCACCCCCACTCCCTTATTAAGAGTTGATAAAATTAAATTTAAATTTTCACTTGAAATTTGGTACATTTATATATTATAATTATATCTGAAACTAGATTATATTTTGACATGATTGCGTTGAAGGAGTGGGGGTAAGTAGAGGTAAATAGGGAAAAATAAGTAAAGCAAGCTGGTAAGAGTATTGCAACTTGAAATTCGGTGTATGTCCTAGAAGCCAAGACCTCAAATTTTTTAACAATATGTTTCAACCCTTCCACTACCCTAACTACATTATTAAAGGGGTTGATAAAATAAAATTGAGATATTCACTTGTAATTTGGTAGACGTATGTATTATAACGACATCTGGAACTAGATTATATTTTGGGATGATTCCGTAGAAGGGTTAGGGTTAATAGGAGTGACTAGGGGAAAATAAGTAAATCAAGGTGATAAGAGTACAGAAATTTGGGATTCGGTGTATATACTAGAAACCAAGGCCTTAGATTTCTTTCTAATATTTTTCAAACTCCACCACCTCCGCTTCATTATTAATGGGATTGATAACATCAAATTGAGATATTCACTTGAGATTGGTACACGTATGTATTGTAGTGACATCTGATTGAGATGCCTCCATTGAAGGGGTGGGAGGTAAATAGTAGAAAATAAGTAGGGTGAACTAAAAACTTCATTTTTAACGTATATGGTAGAAACCAACTCCTCAAACTTTTCTATGACATCTGCCCCAAATATTATTAAAATTCTATGACCAATAATTTCCACATACTAGAGTACAAATATAGTCAAGATGTTTCCTTTAAAACGACTTGGATGAAGAATCTGGATGTGGAAGTAGTGATTCCTTAGGCAGCGGTTTTATATAGATAATCACACCGTCGTTCTTATTGACATCACCATAATTATACAACAGATCATCGTCTTTTAATTTAAATAAATCTACATCATAAATTGTGAATGTTTCAGTTAGAACTATTGGATCATTTTTTTCTGAGAATTGCTTAAGGTATATTGTTAGTTCTTCTGAATTTTTGGCAAGACTTCTTATGTTGAGGTGAAAGATTTCTCCAGCAAAGATTAGGGTTTCAAATTAATATCATCTTCTTCCAGATTTCGCAAACTACAAGTGAGTATTTTTTTGCTGAGATTACAGTTAGTTTGACTTCTGGGTCCCTCGAGAGCTGTAGCTCTCCTACACTACCAGAGGCAAACATGATTACGTCTTATAGAGTAGCTTCTCTTTTTACCCACTTTAAACCGCTATCAATTGACCGTGTAGCGACGCTATGCTGGCAGATGTCATCTCTATTTCTTTTTACAACCTATTATTCGAATTTAATAACATCTTCCAGATCACCAGATCATTTAAAAAAATGTATGACCAGCCCGAGGTCTATAAGCATAGACTATATTACGAAAATCTCTTTTCATTCGGCCCACTGATTCCTCTTAATTCTGTTTAATTTTCCAGAAGGCTTGACTCAAATAACAAGAGAGCTTTTATTTGATGTAAAGCTGTTTTTAATTTGCTAACAGCAGTGCGGATTAATATAAAAAAAGTGAGGTTAAATCTCTTTATTTGTGTAAAACAAATTAATTAAACGTTGGTTGTATCAGAAATTAATTGAAAGTCATAAACAGTAACACAAACCATATCCTAAACAATGTACTGTTGTTGTCAGTTTTTCAGTGTATTGTTTTAGTAATTAGGTAGAGCTACAAAGGGTTGATTACGACCGAGAGCACTCTTTGAACCACAATTATTATCAAAGCCAAATTTCTAATAAGGTTTGCTTATATTTCTTTGATGGTGGGCATTTCCATACGGCACGGGTGCTTCGGACAGCCCTTGTAAACCTTTACAAACATTTACAGAAATCTTAAATTCTATATGGGAAAAACAGATTTGTTAGCTAGTAGAATTATACTATTTGTTTTGGTTAATTAATTTAAAACACAAATTGTTAATTCAAAATGTTACTAATTTGTTCTAAACAACAGCAATATTAAAAGTAATTATATAAGCAATAATTGTCAATTTTTTAAAAATGCGTAATTTGTTTGACGTAGATAAAACTTTTCTAATTCTAAAAAGTAGTAAAGAGTATGATTAAATATATACTTAAGGTAAGCCATACACTTATTCTGTTCATTTGTATCTGGAATAAAATAAAACAAGATATAATTATTTGAGTACATAGAGTTCGTTTTATTTAAGAGGAGCTTTGTTTAATTTCTTATAGATGTGAAACATATTCTTTATAGGATTTTGCAAACAGCAAAAAAAACTATCTATGAGAATTGAAAGAAAAACCATATGTAGAAATTTAATGAAATTTTTGCATTCTTTCAATAACCCGACTTCTGGTTATGCTAGCAAATTAAAATTCTAAAATAAACTTGTTCAATTTCTTATTTGACATTCTCATTATAACACTAGCATCCAACATACTCCCCTACGGCTAAGCAGATTAAACTAGTATCTACATGACCCCCTACGGTATAAAGATTCAGTTAAAATGAGAACAAAGGCCCCAATGAATTTATTTACCTACCTAGTCTTAAAAAAAATTTTCATTCTAATGGATTACATTTTTATAAAGTCTCTCATTCAGTTTCTTGGGAATGCTTAGTCTTTGAAACCTTTTTCGCCCTTATTTTGAGCTCATTATAACACTAGCATTCAACATAGTCCCCTACGGCTAAGCAGATTAAACTAGGATCTACATGACCCCCTACGGTATGAAGATTCAGTTTTTTACCAGTTAATGTCAAATATAAATATTTCATACTTATTCATGGATATTGCCTTGGTTTTGCATGAAACATCGTTATGAGTGGCTTTGTGGCTTTCTGATGAGCTCAGAATAAGGGCGAAAAACGTTTCAATGGCTAAGCATTTCCAAGAATCTGAATGAGAGATTTTATGAAACTGTTATCCATTAGAATGAAAATTTTTTTAAGACAAGGTAGGTAAATACATTCATTTAGGCCCTTGATCTCATTTTTAACTGAATCTTCATACCGTAGGGAGTCATGTACATATTAGTTTAATATTCTTAGCCGTAAGGGATTATGTTGGATGCTAGTGTTATAATGAGAATGTCAAATAAGAAATTGAACAAATTTATTTTAGAATTTTGATTTGCTAGCATAACCAGAAGTCAGGTTATCGAAAGAATGCAAAGATTTCATTAAATTTTTACATGTATTTTTTCTTTTAGTCTCAGATAGTTTTTTTTTTCGCTGTTTGCAAAATCCTATAAAGAATATGTTTCACTACTATAAGCAAACAAATAATAAATAATTCATTTTTAAAAATCGTATAGATGTGTTTGGAGTTTTAACTAAGCCGTTGGTAAAACCCACATCGTACACCGCAGTAGTTTTAACAGTAGTAGTATTTTTCTTGTCAATTTAAAAATTCAATCTAAAGTGTGCTACTATTACAAAGCATGTTTGTGGTAGAATAACACCCGAGACCGCGTACTTGAATATTGCAAACGATATCCATATACAAATATAGTTGTTGTGTGCTTACCTCAAACGCAAGTAGTCGACTGTTTACCCGGTTCACCATTACAAGTTCCTTATAAGCTCTTAGTTCATTCTTAATATTACCTGTAGCATAGCCCTATGTTAAATGATATTTATTTTTATTGAGTCATTTATGGAGTTGTTTATTAAACTAACATTATTTGTTATCTAAATAATGTATTATAAATAAATAATTTACATCATGTCCATCAATTAATGTAAATTAGAAAAACAATATTTACAATAATTAAAAAGTGATTCTAAATATTGTCGGTCAACGTACATGACATCGCTCGTTACATCAACTTTTCCCTTGTCGACCTTTTTTTGTAATTTTCAAACTGACTTTGATAAACTTTACAGGCAAAATAATTTTCATTTATAGTACGTTCTTAAAGAGTGAAAAGTTGGGCTAAAGTAACAGGATCTTTTATCAAAGGAAATAACAGGTTTTTTTCAGAGAACCTATATGTTTCGAATACATTTCGGACGCAGTTTTCTTATTGGACTGCGTTTAGGAGACAGTACTGATTATAAAAATTCATGTTACCGGAAGGTTATTTGGTCGGATATTGTTTAAAAGAATTGTGTTTATAACATATGGAACTACCATATTTTTTCAATCAAACAAATTTTTTAAATATTTTTTGACCGATTTCCAAGAAACGTTCGATAACTATTTTTCTTAGTTAATTTTTAAAAACTGAAAAATCACCAATTTATCGTTTTTTTACTCTAAAAGTATAATATTTTTTTTTTTTTATAATACATAATTTTATGTAATATTTTTAGACCTTGCAAATGAACTTCTAAAAAATGCAATTATTGACGATTCATAATTTTATATACCGGGTATCCAGTTAGTGTTCCCTCGGAAGATTGTGCAAGAACGGCTAACTTTACATAAAAACTTTCTTAACAAAACTTTAAATGTTTCATCTCTACTATAACGTAAAATTATTTTCAACTATACAAAATTGAGTTACAAAAGAAATGATGATTTTTTTAAAGGGAATACCCTGCATTTTTTTTGACGCCAGTGATAAGCCTCCAAGGCTCAAGTATTACGCTCTAAAGTATTTTGCCAATCGGATGCAGCGTTGCCAAGTTATAATTTCTTTCCTGTCTCTTTTGACAAGTTACAAATATTTTTTTGACTGCCTTATCTCCACGATTTATTAATTGTTTTTTCTTAAATTATAGAATGTTATTTAATAATGATGTATTTACCGAAAAATATTTTGGAAATAAATTATTATTGTACCGGAGGTTCAGTATATTTGTTTATAGAGTCAGGTACAATTTAAGCTGACTTGTGTCATGGCCGCTAAAACGTCTGAACTAAGATTTTATTTCATGCATAGGAAATGCTAGTAGTTCTCAAACAGTTATCTCCTCTAACAGCAATGTTATGAGGACCGAACTCGCACCCACCCCATTTATATTTATTGCTGCTCGAGTATCTTACCGATTGAGCTACGCGATCCAATGTTCATTATATTCTAAGACGTGTAATATGTACATACCAGAAAATTGTAAGCTTTAGTGGTTTGACATTGTTCGTTTGACGGATGAATATCCACTATTTACCACTAAAAATAACTTAAATATTTCATATAAAGACTTTATCATATTTAAAGTGGTGTTAGTTCACGGGAATAAATAATATTCATCCTCAAATCACAGTTTGAGAATCGCTGAGCTTATGACTATGTTTCTCACTCTTCAGTGTACATTTCATATTTCCGTCTCAAAGGAAGTGGGAAAGAATCTTGGTGGACATACATTGACAATGTCGTTAAGCTATTGCTTTAAGTTTGTGTGCAGGAGATAGTGAAAACATACGCGCAACATTAATTCATACATCGGTCATTTTAAACTGGTCCCGACTCTATTTCTTGATATTTAATTACTATTTTTCTCAATTTTTTTTAGTGGATGCCTATAATTTTCTTACATGGATAAATAAGGCATAGAACTCCTCTCATTTTAATATTATACAGTTTAATTCTATTTCAAGCGGCTTTTGAGATATGATTATTCCAAATAATTTTTGCGTAAATTGAGGTTCTCTTTGTTCTAGCATTAAAATCTAGTAAGGCTCAGGTCTGTTGTTTTATATTTCTTTTATTTTTTTTTAAATGGAATACCTATAATTGTTTTACATGGATCAATAACACAGACAATTTCTCACATTTGGATATATTGGAATTTAAAAATTATGAACGGCTTTCGAGACATTTTTTTTTTTTCACGATATTGAAACTAACCTAAAAATTCTCAAAATGTCCGCCATTTTGATCCACGCAACACTGAAGCCTCTTGGTAAATGAACGTCTTACATTGTATAACATATCACCATGTATATGATTGAAACACAAACGAATCCTTTCCATCATATCTCCTCGAGTCGTTGGTTCTACTTAATAAATGTCCGACTTCCCAAATCCCCAAAGGAAAGAAACAATTGATGTCAGGGTGATCTAGGTGGCCATGCAATGAGACCTAACTTAATTTACTACTACTACTAAATTTAAGGGGATAATTAAAAAGCAATTGCTTATGCATTGATTTTATTCTGTTCAGGAATATATGCAAATCCCTTTTGAAATTATATCCCCTACTATAGAAACCAAAAACCTTTATCTCGTCATATTACATTTATTTTGTATAATAAGAAATAACTATTCTACACTAATTTAAGATGAAACAAAGATGTATGCAAATGGCATATCTAAATATTCGCTCACTCGTCCCAAAGTTACCTGAGTTAAGAGATTTTATTAAATCTAAAGGATTTGATATTTTTACATTATCTGAAACATGGCTCAATGGACCAATTGATAATAATCTTCTGAAAATAGATGGATATAATTTAATTCGCTCTGATAGGGCATCTCGAGAGGGGTGTTGCAATTTTTATTAAGAATATGTTTAGATATGAAATAATCACTACCTGTAGAAATATAGAGGAGTTATGGATATCGATGACATCTGGTGGTATCTCCTTTGCAATTGGTGTCTGCTACCTGCCACCTTAAACCAATTTTAAATATTTTATTTATGAGATAGATGCATCATTAGCTATATGTATGGTACATGGAGAAGAGCTATACTGTTTTGGGGGCATCAATACTGACCTTCTAAAAGTAGACCTTCTCGACATTTTCATTCTATGATAGAGTCAATTGATATCCACCAAATTGTTAATGGAGCAACTCGTATTAATGACAACAATTCGTCCTCACCAATTGATGTTATACTATGCAGTAATCCTGCCTTAATAACCCAATCCGGGGTGGGGGTATTGATTTGTCTGATCACGAGTTAATTTACTGTAATATAGCCTGTCAAAAGCCTAAAGGTGAACCCTTTTTTATACTTATCGCGACTTTAAAAATTTTAATGAACAGTACTTTTATCAAGATTTGCAACAATTATCATTAGATGTCATATTTTTCGTAAACGATATTGACCAAAAAGTTGATATTCTGAATCGATTCATCGCTCACACTATTTGATAAACACATTTCGTTAGAAGCAGCTAGAATAACAAAATGTAAAGCCCCGTGGTTGACAGATAATATTTACGTTTTAATGACTCAACGAGACAAAGCTAAAGCTAAATTTAAATAGACCGGGAATTTAACAAGTCATGCGATAGCAAGTGAAGAAAAAAGTGTACTTTACCCATGTCTCACAGAATAAAAATTCTAAGTCGTTATGGAAAGAGCTTAAATCCTTAAATATAGATAATTCTCTGATCTCCAATGTCCCCACTAATCTTCACAACCCAAACGATATTAATAACTATTTTATAGACAGTATTTTTGATAATCCTAATAATAATGTCAATAACACAGTTAACTACTATCAAAGATATAAAATATGCAATTCCAAATTTGGCTTTAGCTTAATTACCGAAGAAATAATAAACGATATTCTTGCAAAACTTAAAATTACATCACCTGGGTCAGACAATATTAGTATAGGCCTAATAAAATTATTGTCATCGGCGTCGGCATCGAGAACAAGTTATGACTCATGTTTTAGTCTTCTGCCGAAACAAAAGTCATTTGAGCGCAAAACAATAGTCTTCTGCCGAAGCAGAAGTCATTTGAGCACAAGAAAGTCTATATAAGAAGACACTTTTTCTCAGCGAGCAAGTAGTGATCGATCCTTCAAGTTGTAATGTTCTAGCCTTCAGCAACTAATAGTCTTCTGCCGAAACAGAAGTCATTTGGGCACAGAAGCCAACGCCAATGCTGATGAGGTCATCCCTTCCTCTTGTGTTGTAACCAGACAGTGTGTTTTATTTGAGTTTTATTGTGTTGAGTGTCAAGTGGCAATGCATACCCGGAGTGGCAAGGCAGTAGGCACTGGGGTCGCGAGCGACGTCTCCACGTCGGCCCCCCCTCACTGCACGACCTCCCTCACAGCATCTGACCACGAAGTGCTCCGCCAACACGACGCCCTGACAGGGGGTACGAGGGTCACGCCCGACGTCTCCACGACGGTGGCCCCACACTGCACAGCAAGCAACACAGCAACCCGGCTCGGCGAGGTAAGCATGTCCTCTGATTTCTCCACAGGCACAAGTGCTACGCATGGCGTCGCGACGACGGCGCCCCACTACTGTGCGTCGCCGGGCTCCGCGCCTAGGCATAGCAAGGCAGGACTCGCCACCAACATAGGACACGACACTGGGGTCACGCATGACGTCATCACGACGGTGCCCCTTCGCTGCATGGCACGCAGCGCAGCCACCTGGCACGAGGCCCAGGCAACAAATATGGAATGGAGTAGCGACGATTCTCAGGCGATGCCCCCCTACTGCATGGAGCGCAACGCAGCATCGTGGCATGGAAACTCGGCGATGGAACAGAGATTGGGTGGTGATGATGATATGGTGATGCCCCCTCGCTGTATGGTGGACCCAACAGCATCCCGGGCCAACGACGATTCCTCGACGCTGGGAGATCGCCGCTTCGCTGGATTCGCTTCCACACATGGGGAAGCCTCCCACTCTGGCTCAGGGCTGCCCAGCGGTCAGTACACCATTGCTGCCACACCCGACTGGCCCCAACTCTTCAGCGACGCCTCGCTGACACCTCGCCGCCAGCTGGCCACCCCTCACTGCATGGTACCACCAACAGCAACCAGCCCAAGTCCAAGCACGCCGCCCAACGCACAGTACTTCGTCACGCCTACCTCGTCGGCCGGCGCCTACCACGTCATCCCGCCGTACCAGACGGCAAGACCTAGTGCTACGCCCCAAAGACAAATAGTGCTCCACAACCAAACGACTGGAACGATCCCAGTCCCCTCTGCCGCCATAACGGACCAACCCCAACCGAGCTTGGGACTACCCAGCTATGAACAATTAGCGCAACTCCTGGCTCTGACCACTTCAAACTTAGCCTCCATTACCCGGCAGCAAGAAAATTGCCGGCCACCCATTACTGCACGTAACGAATCACAGCCGTACGCCACGGAAAAGGCTAACTTACGTGGACATGGCGACCAACAACGTGAGGCCAGATCTTTCCGGAGGGAAGAGGATCCACGACGACCCGACTACACAGATTCTGGGGAAATGGACCCCCAGTGGCGCCCAACACAAAACCTAGCAGAGAGCATGACAAGACTAATGGAGGGAAGCGTTCAAGCCGCAATACACGCAATACAAGGTCATCACAGGATGCCCACAAGAAGAACGAGAGCGCTGCCCACTTACTCAGGCCTGGAATGGGAGGATCCAGTCAACTTCCTGGATGAGCTCGAGGAGGCGATGCTCCATGAAGACATCCACGGCAGGGATAAAGTGAGAGTAGCTATAGAACAGCTCGAGGGTCAAGCCAGACGCACCCTGGAGATGTGGAAGTCCCACAACATCACATACGAGTTCTTAAAGGAAAAGCTCTTGCGGCAGTTCAACGACACTGCCACCCTGGGGAAGCTACGCTCCAGGTTACACGGTGAGAGACAGAAAGACGACGAACCCGCCGCCGTTTTTATACGACGCAAAATTGGACTCTGGCTGAGGGTAGAACGGTATACGCCGGAAGAAGAGATGGTTATGGAGGTGTGCGAGCTCCTGCGACCGGAACTAAGATTCGCAACTAGAAATGTCCCAGTGGCCACGATGGAAAGCTTGAGCCGAGTGGCTGAAAACGCCGAGGGTGACTACAGGGAATTTCAGAGGCAACTCCGACCGCTGCCGAGGCCAGCCACCATCCCGCCTGCGAGTAATAATACCGATAGTCTACCAAAGTGCCGCAAGTGCCCGGGATTTCACTATCACCGAGACTGCCCCACCAACCAAACTCAGTCAGAGCCCCAGCAAGGCAACTCCAATTTCCGCGGACACGACTCCAACCAGCGAGCCAACCCCAATTTCCGTGGACACGACTCCAACCAACAGGGAAACCCTAACTTCCGCCAACAAAATGTCCAGACAGGGGGTAACAACTTCCGAGGGCATGGCACCAACTTAAACAACCCTAGCCAACGAGCAGGTCCAACCAATAACTCAGGCCCAGGACAGACATCCACGGCACCACAACAACAAAGAAGTCAGTCAACCACACGGCAAGAACCCCGCAATGCACCGCCATCGGGAAACTCCCAATGGGTCGGGCAGAACTAGGGCGCCCGGCCCCACCGCTGGAAATTAACAGCCTAGAATTACGAACCAAGACAGAGGACGCAGTGCTGCAACTACAAGCCCAGCAACAAGCCACAACCTTGGTGTCTCCACCACCGACCACGAAGAATGAGATTGACGAAGCTACAGCCAAGCAGGAGCAGGACACGTATCAACCACGCCCGTTGACACCACGGCAACAAAGCAACAGAGCCGCCGCCTTTGCTTTCCTTTGCCCGGGCCGCCTGGACAGGCGGTCACCAGTCAACACCGTGACGCAAGATGCTACCTCCCTCAGCTCAGACCAGTCAACTACGCTCATTCCTCAGCCTCAACCAGGTGAACAGGAACCCAAGGAAGCAGCTTGTATGGACGCCTTCCCGGACCAGCAGGACGCTGGACCTTCCTGGAAGGATAAAAGGTCAGTATTGCCAACCACTGCCCCACTAATAGCCTCTGTATTCCTCGACAAGGTATTCCCGCCAAGTCAAACCCGAGATGTCAGCACGAAGCCATCTCCCCCGAGGTCACCTCCACTCGGCCTGCCAGGCCCCGAGCCGCCTCCCAGGATTCAGTCCAGCCAGACTGACCTGCTCAGACAATCTCTGCAACAGACCACCGACATCGATGACGACGATACCGATGATGACGATACCGAAGATGACGATCCCGAAGATGACAATACCGAAGATGACGATACCGATGATGACGATACCGGAGATGACGATACCGAAGATGACGATACCGAAGATGACGATACCGAAGATGACAACAACGAGGATGACGATCCCGACGATCCAGGTCATCCAGCCCCGCCAGAACCAGCAGCACCTGCTGTCACAGGGCACCAGCCCGCTGCCCCAGAGCCAGCAGCACCCGCTGCCCAACAGCCAACCACGCCTACTGTCACAGGACCAGTAGCGCCCGTTGCCCAGAAGCCAGTCACGCCTACTATCACAGGATCAGTAGTGCCCGCTGCCCAACAGCCAACCACGCCTACTGTCACAGGACCAGTAGTGCCCGTTGCCCAGAAGCCAGTCACGCCTACTATCACAGGATCAGTAGTGCCCGCTGCCCAACAGCCAACCACGCCTACTGTCACAGGACCAGTAGTGCCCGTTGCCCAGAAGCCAGTCACGCCTACTATCACAGGATCAGTAGTGCCCGCTGCCCCAAAGCCAGATGCCAACGCACAAGTCTACATCCGTGGACCTGGTACCTACTTCCGTGGACATGGCGACTATCTACGTGGACATAGCACCACAGCCGCCGCTAAACCAAAAATTCCAGCCCGCCGACTGCCCCCAGTCGTGCCTGGTCCATCCACTTCAGCCAAGAGGAGACAAACAAACAAGAATGAGAAGTCCCCGGCGCTGTCAGCCGCACCGCCGCCGCCAGCAGACCCTGGGCCTTCTACGTCAAGACAAGAGCAGCCGCTCGACACGACGCCGATACTGTTCCCGATGCCGTTCTGGGCGAAGGCCGTGACCACGCCTGGCCACGACCGACAGCAGCCATCCGCCAGCCAGATGCCTGTCCCAGTCCGGACACGAGTATTCGTCAACTCGAACGCCAGCCCGAGCTCAGCCGGCTCCGGCGCACCGCTCCAGGATCCCGCTACCTTAGCACGTAGCACAGCAGGACCTAGCAGCCCCCACGAGGCGCTCCAGTATCTCACTGCCTTAGCCCGCAGTACAGCAGGACGTTGCAGCCTCAATAAATCGCTCCAGTCTCCCGTTGCCTTAGCAAGCAACACAGCAGGACGTTGCAGCCTCACAGGTTCGCTCCAGAATCCCGTTGCCTTAGCGAGCAACACAGCAGGACTTAGCAGCCCCCCAATTCGCAACAGGATCAGGCAGCCCCGGGCGTCGCGGAGACGACGTCCAGAAGAGCGAAACTTGCGATAATATACCAATGTAAATAATTCGACGCCACAGGGCGAAAACTTTGTTCAACTAGAATACATTTATGATTTGTCACATAAAATACTTTAATTTTAAATATCTTGTTTTACCTAAAATATCTTAGTGGACCTAGTATTAGTTACTTATTTAAAATATCTTACCACACTTAATCTTAGTCTATATATGTTAAAATATATTAGTTGTTGAAATATCTTAACACTTACTCTTAGTTTATAGTTTTGAAAATATTGTATCCACTCACTCTTACATTATATAATTGAAATTTTGAACTGAACCATAACCTGTATGCCTTTATTAATGTTCAATAAAGTCACAAAAAAGGGGGGTGGTGTCATCGGCGTCGGCATCGAGAACAAGTTATGACTCATGTTTTAGTCTTCTGCCGAAACAAAAGTCATTTGAGCGCAAAACAATAGTCTTCTGCCGAAGCAGAAGTCATTTGAGCACAAGAAAGTCTATATAAGAAGACACTTTTTCTCAGCGAGCAAGTAGTGATCGATCCTTCAAGTTGTAATGTTCTAGCCTTCAGCAACTAATAGTCTTCTGCCGAAACAGAAGTCATTTGGGCACAGAAGCCAACGCCAATGCTGATGAGGTCATCCCTTCCTCTTGTGTTGTAACCAGACAGTGTGTTTTATTTGAGTTTTATTGTGTTGAGTGTCAAGTGGCAATGCATACCCGGAGTGGCAAGGCAGTAGGCACTGGGGTCGCGAGCGACGTCTCCACGTCGGCCCCCCCTCACTGCACGACCTCCCTCACAGCATCTGACCACGAAGTGCTCCGCCAACACGACGCCCTGACAGGGGGTACGAGGGTCACGCCCGACGTCTCCACGACGGTGGCCCCACACTGCACAGCAAGCAACACAGCAACCCGGCTCGGCGAGGTAAGCATGTCCTCTGATTTCTCCACAGGCACAAGTGCTACGCATGGCGTCGCGACGACGGCGCCCCACTACTGTGCGTCGCCGGGCTCCGCGCCTAGGCATAGCAAGGCAGGACTCGCCACCAACATAGGACACGACACTGGGGTCACGCATGACGTCATCACGACGGTGCCCCTTCGCTGCATGGCACGCAGCGCAGCCACCTGGCACGAGGCCCAGGCAACAAATATGGAATGGAGTAGCGACGATTCTCAGGCGATGCCCCCCTACTGCATGGAGCGCAACGCAGCATCGTGGCATGGAAACTCGGCGATGGAACAGAGATTGGGTGGTGATGATGATATGGTGATGCCCCCTCGCTGTATGGTGGACCCAACAGCATCCCGGGCCAACGACGATTCCTCGACGCTGGGAGATCGCCGCTTCGCTGGATTCGCTTCCACACATGGGGAAGCCTCCCACTCTGGCTCAGGGCTGCCCAGCGGTCAGTACACCATTGCTGCCACACCCGACTGGCCCCAACTCTTCAGCGACGCCTCGCTGACACCTCGCCGCCAGCTGGCCACCCCTCACTGCATGGTACCACCAACAGCAACCAGCCCAAGTCCAAGCACGCCGCCCAACGCACAGTACTTCGTCACGCCTACCTCGTCGGCCGGCGCCTACCACGTCATCCCGCCGTACCAGACGGCAAGACCTAGTGCTACGCCCCAAAGACAAATAGTGCTCCACAACCAAACGACTGGAACGATCCCAGTCCCCTCTGCCGCCATAACGGACCAACCCCAACCGAGCTTGGGACTACCCAGCTATGAACAATTAGCGCAACTCCTGGCTCTGACCACTTCAAACCTAGCCTCCATTACCCGGCAGCAAGAAAATTGCCGGCCACCCATTACTGCACGTAACGAATCACAGCCGTACGCCACGGAAAAGGCTAACTTACGTGGACATTATGTTATACTTTTATTGAAAAAAAAAATGTTAATATTATTAACACTGTATTGAAACATATTCTTAATAGGATTTTGCAAACAGCAGAAAAAATAACTATTTATAACACAGGCCTGCATTTGATAACATTTTCAAAGTTGATTTAAAAATTTTAACTGTTTTTTGATAATTGGGTAGCACTGATTTCAAATCTGATTTCAGATCACGTAAGGTTATTTTTCAAACCAGCAAAATCAAGAAATTTAGGAAAACACGATTTATTTCATTTAAAAGCTAGTTTTATAACATATTAAAGAGAAAAATACAAAAACATACAAGATATAGACATTGAAACTATTTAGAATAGTTGTTTATTCTTTACGTTTCTTAAAAAACCGTTTTCTTTTTTCAGAAAAGCTTCTTTTTGTTGTTTTTCTGTCATATTCAGCTAAACGAAAATCTCTCCTCAATGTCCAACAGTAATCGGCCATCATTTTTGTGTCCCAGCGCCCCTGGTATCTTTTTTCCACCTCTTTAATATCTTGATGAAATCTTTCACCTTGCTCTTCACTCACGTCCCCAAGATTTTCCGGGAAATAGTCCAAATGGGAATGTAAAAAGTGAATTTTTATGCTCATATTGCAACCAAGAATCCTGAATTTTTCCAGCATATTTTCAACGATCTCAACATAGTTTGTGTCTTTATAATTCCCTAGAAATTTATGTAAAACTTCTTTAAAAGCATTCCATGCATGTTTTTCCTCATCTTCCATTACATTTTCAAATTCTCTATCTTTCATCAAGCTCCTAATCTGCGGTATTACAAAGATTCCCTCCTTTAATTTTGCCTCTGACAGAGCCGTAAATGTGTTACACAAATATTTAAAACAATTTCCTTCTTTGTTTAATGCCTTAACAAATGGTTTCATAAGTCCAAATTTTATGTGAAGTGGTGGAAGTAAAACTTTTTTAGGGTCAATAAGACTTTCGCGAATTACATTTTTGGTTTCAGGTGTTAAAGTCTTTCTTTGTGGCCAGTCTCTTTTTATCCAATGCTGTTCTCGGTTCCTGCTATCCCACTCGCACAGGAAGCAGGAACAGAAGCAAAAACATTGCCATTATATCAAAGGAGATGTTTTTAATATTTTTTTCTTTTTTTTTGGGAAAAAGAAAATCTGTGGGTGATGGAGCCCAATGGTATTTAATTAGTTATTTCTATATAAAAACTGAGCTTAACAAACAAAAATCACGTCATCACAAATTTCATGCAGGCCTGTGTAATTAAAAGAAAAACTATGTGTAAAAATATTAATGAAATTTTTGCATTCTTTCGATAACGCGAATTGGTTATGCTAGAAAATTAAAATCCTAAGATGAAGTTGGCTAATTTCTTATCTGACAATTCTCATTCTAACACTAGCATCCACACAGTCCCCTACGACAATGCAGATTAAACTAGTATCTACATAACCTCCTACGAGCATGATGATTCAGTTAAAAATAAAAACAAAGGCCTAAAATGAATTTATTTATCTGCCTTGTCTTAAAAATTTTTCATTCTATTGGATTACGTTTTCATGAAATCGGTCATTCTGTTGTAGATAAACAAATTCGTTTTGGGCCTTTGTTCTCATTTAAAAATGATCGTAGGGGAGTTATATAGATACTAGTTTAATCTGCATGGCCGTAGGGGACTGTGTGGATGCTAGTGTTAGAATGAGAATTGTCAAATAAGAAATTAGGCAAATTCATATTAGGATTTTAATTTTCTAGCATAACCAGAATTCAGGTTATCGAAAGAATGCAAACAAATAATATTTCATTTATAAACATTGTTAACACTATTCTCATTGATTATAAATCCCCATTCTGTTGGAAAGATGCTCTCGTTACTCCGATTCCAAAAGAAAAAGATCCACAACATTTTTCAGATTTAAGACCAATAATCATTCTACCGGGGTTATCAAAGTTAGCATACAAGATTATTGAAATGCAACTACGTGAATATCTGGATAGAAATAATATTTTTCCCAATGTACAATCGGGTTTCCGCCAAGGATACAGTTGTTGTACAACATTACTAGATATAACTGACAACATTATACAAGCTGCTGATGAGGGAAAATGAGCAGCCCTAGTCTTACTTGATTTTAGTAAGGCCTTCGACACCATGAAACATACTGTCTGTAATTGTTTATTTGTGGCATATTCAGATTTTCTTACTTTTTATTGGGTATTTTGCCACTGAAAAATATTTAAAAATTTTAATGAAAAAACCTCTGCGCCAAAAGGATCAGACAGAGGTTGGTTCTTGAGTACTTGACTGTTTCAAAAAGTCTCACACCTAAAAATATATAAACTAGAACAATGTTATAAACTAAAAACTCAAAATCAAAGCTATAGGAAGTTAACGTTTCGGAAGAGAATCTGCTTCCGTTCTCAAAACTTTTTTGGCCATCAACCATGACAGTTCTTTGTTTATGTATTTCCATAGTCACGTGAGACATTAAATTATATGTATCTTATTTTTACTTACTTCGTCTCTAAAGATGGGCAACCAACTAGTACAAAAATCTATTGAATAATTAGAAACGCATCTATCCTCCTTTAATAAAATAATCGCGGATTCTTTAAGTTTTCTTTTAGTTCCGTTGCTCTCTTTTTCCAAAATCTTCGCCGAGTCCCATTTAATTCTATGATTATTATCCCATGCGTGTTCACATATTTTGGATTTTTCAAATTCTCCCCTTCTAGCGTAATTTCTATGTTCATCAAGCCTTACGTTGAAAGGTCTAGATGATTCACCTACGTAATGTTTTCCGCACTCACACGGAACACTATAAATACAATTTTTTGAGTTTTGAACAATATTTGGAGGTTTGGTTCTTGATAAAACCGATCTTAGCGTGGAGCCCGTTTGAAAAACCGTTCGTACGGAAAACCTATTCCCAATTTTTCGTAATTTATTCAATAAACGGATATGGAATTACTGCCATTGACCTAAATACCTCAGGTTGTGATAGTATATTCTCTCTACTACCAATGTTCAATAACTGACTATCAACAAAACTCTCAGGATATTGATTATTTAATAAGACAGTTTTTATAAATTGTTTTTCGTTCTTTAATATTACATCATTTGAAGAAATAATTTTGGCCCTGTCATACAAACACTTAACAACACCTTTCTTAACACTAATATGTTGATTTGAATTGAAATTTAAGTATCTGTTTGTGTGTGTTTGTTTTCTATACACACTGGTTTGGTATGTGCTATCTAAAATTAAATACGTAATTATACAACTCGAGCAATTAAAAAAAGAGAAAAAAATCTATATCGAACACAAAATGAATAATTCTACCCCAAAACAGAAATGGAAATTTCTGAGAGAAAATAATTTTGTACCTCAAAATAAACATAAAAATATTCCGGTTCATTTACAGAACGTAGATGAAATAAATAATTTTTCTATAAATGCTATTCCTCAGACAACTGCATCGGCTGAAGTTATTGATTTTTATAAAAATAATAATATAAACAATTCACATTTTAAATTTCAGCCTGTTGACGAACTTACAATATATAAGATTTTAAATAACATAAAAACTACTGCTGCTGGGTGTGATGATTTAAATGGTAATCTGATAAAATTGTGTTGTCCACATATTGTTTTATGTTTGACGCATATAATTAATTTCTGTTTAACTGAAAATGTTTTTCCAACAATGTGGAAGAGGGCCGATGTAACTGTGCTGCCTAAAAAAAAATCCAGAAGAATTCAAAGATCTCCGAGCTATTAGTTTATTACCGACCATGTGAAAACTTATTGAAAGAGTAATGGAACAACAGTTAAGATAACACACAGAAAAGTACAATTTAATACCTTCGGTTCAATCAGGATTTAGGCCCAAACACAGTTGCACTACGGCTCTCTTACACATAGTGGATGATATTATAGCGGCTACTGACCAGGGATTTTGTACCACCTTAATTTTGCTTGACTTCAGTAGGGCATTTGATACTATAAATTACGACATACTTAATAATATTTTACACTACATAGAGCTCTCTGAGGAAGCAATACGATTATTTAATGATTACTTAAAAAATCGGGAAGAACGTGTAAAATTAAATAATAATATTTCAAATTACCAAACCCTAAGATCTGGTGTTCCCCAAGGGTCAATCCTCGGTCCATTGCTATTTACCATATATACAAGCAATTTTATTAATCACTTAAATTACTGCAAAGTACATTTACATGCAGATGACACTCAGCTCTACTATTCTTTCAGGCCCTCTGATGCTGATATCGCCTGTTCATTTGTTAATGAAGATCTTCAAAATTTTGTAAAAATTGCAAATGATCATTGTCTTGTCATTAATCCCACTAAATCTAATATAATTTTTGGTCCAAAGAACCAGCGAAGTAATATTAAAGAACGTACAAATATTAAAATTGGTAATGATTTTTTGGTAAAAGTAGACAAGGCAAAACGTTTAGGAGTTATATTAGACTGTTATTTAAGATTTGAGGCCCATGTAAATAAAATGCTACAAAAAGGTTACTCAAAATTAATATATGGTAATCGCCATTACCTCCCACAAAAAACCAAAGTTCTCCTCTGTGAAACTTTGGTTTTATCTAGATTAAATTATGTCGACTGTTTATATGGCTCTTGTATAAATACATTGTATGCAAGGAAAATTCAGAAATTACAAAATTCTTGTCTTAGACTCATCTATGGAATTTACCGAAATCTGAGAATTTCTCATAAACTCGATAAGGTAAAATGGCTTAACATGTACAACAGAAGATTGCATCACACAGTTTGTCTCTTTCATGGAATTGTATTAAACAAAACTCCTATATATCTTTATCAAAAATTAAATTTCAAACTGATGTGCACACATTAAATATTAGATTTAAGGGTCTTCTAACTCCACCTCAGCACCGTACTGAACTGTTTAAGAGAGCATTTAGTTACCAAATTTGTAAAACATATAATGGTTTGAATAATCAGCTAAAAAGGAACAGCATTACTAGGTTCAAAAAGATATATAAATCATATTTGCTCGAACGTCAATGTACACGATTATTGTAGCCCTTTGTATAGAAAATTAATAATAAAAAAAAAGGAAAAGAAAAAATTTTTCTTTGAATCTCATTCTTGCAGCCTTACCTTTTTTTGTATTCATGTTGACATTATTGTAGATTATTTTCGATTCTGTTCGAAGTGGGCAGATTTCGCCTCCCTTGTGTACCTCCAAGATACAGGAGGGGCCGAGTCTGTATGCTTCAAACAGAATACATGGTTAAGTGTAAAAAAAGCGTTCATGATTTCTTATGAATTGTGACTGCTTAACTTCGCCATTTATTTTTCATTGTTTATTTTATAAAATCAATAATAGACTGTATTTTTTTTTTAGATGGAAAATAATAAAGACATGTTATTATTATTATTATTATTATTTATTATCTTTTCTCTCGCGCTGAGCGGTACTTTATCTCATGCACATCGGCCTGACGGCAAGATGTGCAATAAGTCAGTCATTTCTAAGCGAGAAACTTGCGGACGATGCTACAGGTGTTCAAGATCACTGATTTTTGAATATCCCTCACGACACTAGGATTTATATTTAATGCGGTCAAGCTGTCTTTTAAATTACTTGGAATAACTCCAGTGGACGAGATGATTATGGACACCACTCGGACGTTATCTTGCTATTATTATTATTATTATTATTATTATTATTATTATTATATAACTAAAATATCGTTTCGAAGTGATGTTCACAATATTAATATAGGACATAAAAGGGTCAACTGATGCCTCCTTCTCACAAAACCTCTTTTTTGTTAGGAGTTTTCGATATACCATTTATAAACTATGCAACTCTATCCCAGATAGTTTGAAGGTTCTTGCTAATGCTAAATTTAAAGGAAACATACTCTATACTTGATTTCATTCACGGTTTGTGTATCAGCATATGTTGTCTCAAATATCCTAAGGTTTATCTTATGTTCATTTTTTATTATTACTGTTAGTTCAATCTAGTATAGTATCAAGGGTTAAGTAGTTGAGCACTGTGTCGAGTGAACTTCCCCTTGTATTTCCAATGGTTGTTTAATTATTATGTAATATTTGTGTATTTATAATATTTTTATATCTGTTTTGTATCTATTTACTTATGTTGTAAATCGTTCTTTCCGTGGGTAGTAAAACCATTCATTATTATTATTATTATTATTATTATTAATTAATTAAATAATTATATTTAATTACATACTGAGAAATGCTTACCGTCATCACAATTTTATAAATTGATAATTGTTTGAGTTTTCACAAATTGTTTGTAAATTGTTCTTGTTGCTACCTAGCGCTTTTACGTTTCTTTTTTTATTTTAATGTGTTTACAATTGCATACCTGCGCAGTGTGCATTTGATAACTCTATAGAGAGTGATATAATATTGTTTTTCTTTTGCCAAAAATGTTGTAGTATGTAATTTGGTTAAATAAAAGATCTCTCTATCTATCTATTATACGGCTAGAAAGTTTTAACCACTCATATATTTTTAAGTAATTGAACATTCTTCCTTGTACTATTAGTGGATAGAACCACTTGCAATTGTCAGATGTATTTCAATTAGAAAACTATTTTCATTATAATTTTCATGTTACTGTAATTTTTACATGAAAATGGCACGTTTGGTGCTGAAATTGCAGTAACACGAAAATTTGTCTTGTTAACTCAAAGAATGTGCTAATTATTTATCTTTACCAAACATTTTTACAGTTTGAAACAGTATGAGATATTTTAGTTATAAAATGATTTTTATTATAATTTTCAAGTTACTGTTTTATCCCCAAACGTGCCATTTTCAAACGATTCGAAAACAGTGATTCGCCTATTATTATTTTACTTAAATACATATTTAGTTGTGGATATATGACACTTTTATTTATTTCAATTAAATAAAAGTTATTTAAATGGAACAATATTTTTCTCTGGATGTAACCACCTCAAATTTGCAGCATATACTCTTGCGTTAAATAAAAAAATATTAATTAAAAATAAAAGCCGCAAGTAACGTAAATTCTAAGATCCTTACGAAGGCTTAACTGAGGTATTTTTGAATAATTAATAAAATGGCGTTTCAATTAGCGCCTAGCTTTTACTTTTGCAGAAGTAAGCCGAGGATTATAACCCTTCCAATAGATTACGACGTAAAAAACGACATGAAAGAATTGTTAAAGTATTTATGTCTACCAGTAAGACAAATTTTATCATACCACAATATTTAAAGAACAAATTAAATGAATAATATTATCTTCAATTATAATAATATAATGTCAAACAAATTATATATGGTGGTCCAAAATTGTCTCCCGATATTTTTGCGGCTGATACTGCTGACAGTACATTCAAAGTTAATGGTAGTCTATTATACAGGGTGTTGCATCATGAGAGGGACATAGCTTAATAGGAGGTAGAGAACATCAGTGGTAACCGGAACCTCCCATAGAAATGTCTCATTGGGCCTTCACTACGAAATTACAGGGTGTTAAATAATTTTTGGCCAAACCTGTTTTTTGTCATAACTTTGACAGGAAATGAAATAACGGATTCATATTTGGTACGGCTAATTTACAAACGAGCCCCAAGAGGTACATGTATAAAAAAAATATATCCAGGTCCGGACTCACTATAATTTATGTTTCTTCTTTGCATCAATAAAACATCACCCTGTATTTATTTTTTTGAAATTTCGATACGATATTCGAAAAGAGCAAGAAAAAACAAACAAAATGGCCTGTTTCATTTTTTTGTTACACCTTCGTGGTTATTTAAATACGTTGTTAAATGTGCAAGAAAATGGATTATAGAACCCTATTAAATGAGAGGCACGTGAAATAAATAGTTTTATAACTAAAATTTGCAAAAATTCTATTGAGCCTAGGTGGTCTGGGTGAATCCTAATTCCGGCACGTTTTAAAGGTCCATTTTGGTAAAAAACTGTGGTCCTAATAAGTAATCGGGTATGAAATAACAAAATTTTTAATCAATCACAGTAGGCTTGTTCAAAGTGACAGATAATAAAAAGAAATCTCCTAAACAGTTGAATAATTGTTTGTTAGTAATTTAATGTGTCAATAATCCGCATTTAGTTAGTGAAAACTTGTGAAAATATTTTAACTATGCCAGTAAAATTTACAAACGGGGAATATGCTGACATAATATTCATCTATGGTTTCTGTAATGGAAATGGTAGGTCGGCGGAAAGAGAATATCGGCTGCGTTTTCCTGGTCGTCGATGCCCTAATCATAAAACCTTTAGTACGGTGTTCCAGTATGCAAGACAACACGGAAAGTTTCCTACTTTTGCAGTTGTGGAGCGTGTTTTACAACAAGGTGTGCAGGAACAAAACAATATTATAAACGTAGTTCAAGAAAACCCAAATATGAGCACTAGACGAATCAGTTTGGCAACTGGTATTACTCATTGGCGAGTATGGAGAACCCTAAAAAGAGAACGTTACCATCCATATCATATCCAGCAGGTACAGCGTCTTCAACAAGGCGACGATATCCCCCGCCTGGCATTTTGTCGTTGGTTGTCTAATCATCGCCCAGTCATTTACAGAACCTTATTTACGGATGAGGCACAATTTACAAGGGATGGAGTAAACAATTCACGAAATAATCATAAATGGGCACAGGAAAACCCACATGCGGTACGCCAACGCCGTTCGCAACACAGGTTTTCTGTAAATGTTTGGGTCGGACTTGTGAATAGACATTTGATAGGGCCACATTTTTTTGAAGAAAGATTGAATGGTGAAATTTACTTTGATTTTCTTCAAAACATTTTACCGAATATGTTAGAAAATATCGGTATAAGAGGCATGTTGTTTCAGCATGATGGGGCCCCACCACATTTTAACCTTCAAGTAAGAGAACACTTAAACAATGTGTATCCTAATAGATGGATTGGACGCGGGGGTCCACATGAATGGCCACCAAGATCTCCTGATTGTAACCCTTGTGATTACTTTTTATGGGGCCACTTAAAAAACGAGGTTTATAGCATTGAAATTGAAAGTAGACAACATTTAATCCAGCGCATCGTTACAACCTGCGACGAAATACGGAATAATCCAGAAATGATACGTCGAGCAATTGGTGACCTTTCTAAACGCGCAAGAAAATGCACAGAATTTGGGGGAGGACATTTTGAAAATTTACTTTAGTGTCAATTACGTTTTATTTTTAAACACATTTAGTTATTGTTTTGTTATTTATTGTTAATTGAGTGGAAAATATTTTATTTATTTAGATTTTAGTTTGTTCTCTTCCAATTTTTATTAAGTATAAAATGTTGATGATTTTCTTGATCAAAGTAACTGGTTGCTTAGGCCTAAATGGTTTAAATTATCTGTCACTTTTATTCTTTGAACAAGCCTACTGTGATTGATTAAAAATTTTGTTATTTCATGTCCGTGAAACAGAGCCCTTCTCTGCACTTCCACTGTAAATGGATATTTACCTGTGGAACGGTTAATATAAATGAAAACTCGTTGCTGCGAGCTGAAACGCAGATTTCTGGGAAACATGAAACCACATTCCTATGGATGCAAGCGGGCAGGAGGCGGTGCAGACTGCTAGATCCAGAAACAGAAGAAACAGGAAACTTAAAAGAAGAATAAATAGGGAAATGGTGATAGATGGAAGCTTGGAAGAGGCATTGAAGCTGGAACGAAGCATCTCGCAAACGCGTACACTTCCCATCCGAGGATGATAGATGGAAACTAAATAGAAGCATGGAAGCTTAAAAGAAGCATCTCACAAACACCTACACTTTCCATCTACAATTCTACTCCATGCGTTATGTTGCTGACAACAAGCATGTCCCATGTCCAATCCGGCATATGCAGCCGATCCGGCGGTATAGAAATCATCCAAGGTTCGGTTCCAGCACGCGGTTTGTTCGTTCGTTGGGCTGTCGGGTAGGGCCGCCCGGTCGTGGTATGAATATGTCACAGCGAGTGAACGATGTATCAATCATAACATTTCACGGCTTCAGCAGTATTACCAAAACACTATCTCAAAGTCAAAACTACGTCTGTTAATTCAGAGGACGTGTAATCACCCATGTTTAAATAATATTGACTAAACACAAATTACTCGAGAACAGCTTGGTTTGTCGAAATGCAATAAGAACACCTTTTTTATTTCTGAAATACTGTAGTATGCAAGTATTAAAATCTGAAAATTAGTTTTTTACAATAATTTTCAGAAATTTGAATAAAATGAAAAAGTCATGAGGAAAATACTAACAATCACCCCCTAAAAGTACACCTTAAACAGAAGAAAGGGTTTGTCTAATACCATGTAAACTAGTGTCCAAATGGCCTATGACTAAATTTAAAATATGAATTTGATATTTTAAGATAGTCGGGAGATATTGCAGAAAAACTAAAATCTATTATCCCTCTCTAAAGGAGTATATCTTCCTTATTATTCATTTTTGGAAATCCATATATATTAAAATCTTACCGCGCCAGGGGTAGTCGGAAAACGCCTCGCACAATGAGATTTCGTTGAAAATGGATTTAAAGAACCGCCGCCTTTCGCCGGTCCGGAACGGTTCCAGTGGGATCGTAATTAAATTACTACAACTAATAGGCTATATTTCGTTAAGATAATTAGTCAGGTCTATTCTTAATTAACATATTAAATTCGCCTATCTCTTTTTTTGCGAAAGACCGATTGACGGGATAAAATGTAGGCAAGGACAGAAAAATGTCAAGAAATTTTTCGTTCGTTCGTGCCGAACTAGAACCATTCCTCTTCCCGACGCGCCGCCGTACAGTCATTCGGAAGGTGTATTTCTAAGAATATGAACGTTTTAAGTTTGCACGTTTTCGCACTTTTTTCGTCTTCAAAGAGCGCATTTTATCTTCGCGGTTTTTGCATATATCTCGGAAACGGTTGGAGTTAGCTCAAAAATAAGAAATCTCAAAAAACAAGTTCGTTTCGTGTGGAATCCTTCATTTCCACCGAAATATTTGTAAGGTTCTTCTTTTCGGAGATATCGACCGAACTATGCGGTGGTGTAAGACGAAAAAGGGCAAAAAATGGAACATTTTTGGCTTGAAATCCTCATAACTCCTAAACGGTGGCTCCTAAGACGAAAATGTTTGACCCTAACAAATTTGTAGAAAATTCAACTGTCTAAAAGTAGTATTTTTTATTTTCTTCCTACTCCAAAAATTAACGAGCTACGGGCGCTCAAAGTGGAGGTCTACCCATGACACACTACTTATACCATTTGAATCAAAGTTATGATAAGAGCTCGAGTGACGTAAAGGTGTGCATTTCTGATTCAAAAAGCGCGAGATAGCGAGTTCGAATCAGGACATATTTTTTTTACTTTTTTTTGCATTTTCAGCCTTAACCTGTTGCTGAGGTATTACCTATATATCACGCCTAAGAATATTATTCGATTTTCAAGTTTCTAAATAATTTTAAATAATTTTTTGCTTAATCAAACTGAGTTTCTGGAACTTCCCAATATCAAAATAATTTTGCTGAAAAAAGTTGTTGAGATCGTTTATATTAAATGCTCGAATTTTATGAATTGGCGTTAGAAATCCGGACAATTAAGAAACAAGCTAAATCTGATGCATTTTTGTTTAAAAAAAGTACAAGGGTTAGTGGAAATTAAAGAAAAAAATTGAAGAATTTTATCACTTATCTCATTGGACTGATATATGAAAATTATGGAGATTGCACATTACAAAAAAAAATTGTAATTGAAACCCCAAAATTTAAAATGGCTGCGTCAACATGGCAGACCAGTTTATTCATTTATCGTCCGATTAGACCGAAAATTGGTAGATAAAGGTAATTAAGGCCGTAAATTACAAATTTGAGATCAAAACTTATAAATTCAAAAAGGCGGCGTCAACATGGCGGACCAGCTTCATCATTTATTATCTGACCCAACTGAAAATCGGTAGCTAAAGGTAATCAAGGTCGCCAATTACGAGTTTAAGACCAAAACTTAAATATTCAAAATGGCGGCGTCACCATGGCGGACCATCTTTATCATTTATATTCTGACGCGACTGGAAATTGGCAGTTGAATGTAATCAAGGTCGCCAATTACAAATTTTAGATCAAATCTTAAAAATTCAAAATGGCGGCGTCAATATAGTGGACTAGCTTCATCATTTATAGATTGACTCGACTGAAAATCGGTAGCTAGAGGTAATCAAGGTCGCCGATTACAAACTTGAGATCAAAAGTTAAAAATTCAAGATGGTGACATCAATATGACGGACCAGTTTCATCATTTACAGACTGACACGGCTGCAAATCGGTAGCTGGAAGTAATCAATGTTGCCAATTACAAATTTGAGATAAGAAGTTAAACATTCAAAATGGCAGCGTTAATACGGCGGACCATCTTCACCATTTACAGTCTGACTAGACTGAAAATCGGAAGCTGAAGGTAGTCATGGTCGCCAATTACAAATTTAAGATCAAGACTTAATAATTCAAAATGGCGGTGTCAACATAGCTGACCACTCTTGTCATTTACGGTCTGTTTCAACTGAAAATGGGTAGCCGAAAGTAATTAAGGCCGCCAATTAAAAATTTGAGATCAAAACTTAAATATTCAAGATGGCGTCGTCAATGTGGCCGACCAGCTTTACCATTTATAGTCTGACTCAACTGAAAATAGGTGGCTGAAGGTAATTAAGATCGCCAATTGAAGATTTTAGATCATAACTTAAAAATTCAAAATGGCGGCGTCAATATGACGGACCAGCTTCATCATTTACAGATTGACGCTACAGAAAATCAGTAGCTGGAGGTAAACAAGGTCGCCAATTACAAATTTGAGACCAGAAGTTGAACATTCAAAATGGCGGCGTCAATATAGTGGACCAGCTTCACCATTTACAGTCTGACTAGACTAAAATCAGAAGCTGAAGGTAGTCAAGATCGCCAATTACAAATTTTAAATCAAAACTTAATAACTCAAAATGGCGGCGTCGACATGGCTGATCAGCTTTATCATTTACAGTCTGTCTCAACTGAAAATTGGTAGCCGAAAGTAATTAAGGTCGCCAATTAAAGATTTGAGATCACAACTTAAATATTCAAGATGGCGGAGTCAACGTGGCGGACCAGCTTTACCATGTATAGTCTCACTCGACTGAAAATCGGCAGCTGAAGGTAACTAAGGTCGCTAATTAAAAATTTGAGATCAAAACTTAAAAATTCAAAATGGCGGACTCAACATAGTGAACTCAACATGGCGGACCAGTTTTACCATTTATAGTCTGACTCGACTAAAAATCGGTAGCAGAAGGTAATTAAGTTCGCCAATTAAAAATTTTAGATCAAAACTTAAAAATTCAAAATGGCGGCATCAATATGGCGGACCAGCTTCATCATTTATAGACTGACCCGACTGAAAATCGGTAGCTGGAGGTAATCAAGGTCGTCAATTGCAAATGTGAGGTGGAAACCCAAAAATTTTAAATATCGGTTTTAATATGGTTGAATTTTATCATTCATAGTCCAACTCGACTAAAAATTGGAATATGAAGGTCATACTGGTCCTAAATTATAAATATTAAATTTAAACTCAGAAATTGAAAGCGGAAACGACGATATTACAGATATGTTTTGTTATTTATCGTCCGATTCAACTGAAAGTGCTTTAAAATTATCTAGATAACAGATTACAAATATGTAATCAAAACTCGAAAATTCACAACAGTAACATCAACATATGAAATTTTATGTAAGTTCTATACAGGGCCCTCAAATAAAATTGCCACTAATTCCACGCGTTCACTAGTAAGTTTATATGAAAGACTACCTTTATTTGTGGGTATGCTATCAGCCGCAGAAATATCGGCAGACAATTTTGGACCGCCTTGTATATTCAAATTGCATGGAATTAACGGGGTATAAATTGTCGATCCTGTTACTATATCAATAACGAGAGAATGTTAGACGGCGGAATTTTTTGTTGATTGTTAATATCACGTGAAAAAAATAAAATAAAAAATATGTTTAAATTTATTAAATTGTATTTATTGAAATTCATGCATAATATACAGTGTGCTTCATTTAAAATGAATCACTCGGATATTTGCCTTATTCTTTGAAATCCAGATTTGAACTTTTCACAATTGTAGTCCTTTATAAGATGTACATTTCCAGGCAACCAAATTAAATTAAAGTGTAAACTGAGACAACGGCAGCCCCCCGAATGGGGTCCATTTCCGATATTTTGCATCGCATTGAAGATATCGAAAAAAGTTATTAGAAGAAATTGTTCAGCATATAATTTTGAACTCCAATACGAAATTCACATTCAGTTTTTTCTATGTTTTTCCGCAAAGTCCACATACGGTTACAATTTTGGTTTTCAATTTAACAAGATGTCATGGAAATTGAAAAAAAAAATATTGAACAGAAGTGTTGATTCGAGAAAAAATACATTTTAAGAGAAAAGAAAACAAACCATTACCTTTTGATATTAGAACTAGGTAAAGAACAACAATTTAAAGTAACAATCATCGGCTTATTTTAGCACAAAGTTCTTCTCGATTTCTGGTCCTTGTTTTGCATAGTTGATTCTTCACTGTTCTCAAAAGATAGAACTCTAATGGAGTAATACGGGGGGATCTAGGAGGCCAGAGTTCAAAATGGTTTTTTCTTCCAATCCAGCGCATTGGAAAATATTCGCTGAACCACTAACGAACAACTCTGGAATTGTGGACTGACGTATCATCTAGCTGAAAAACATCTCCGGTCGCACATTAAGACAAAGATTTTCAATCGCATCCCATAATTCCGTGTCGAAAAAGTTAATTAAACTCTCAGTATTTAACAAGTTATATAAGAAAAACGGACCAATTTATTCGTTCTCCTAAAATGCCACACCATATGTTAACTTTCTCTGAATGCTGGTCTTTACAATTAATAACCCAATGAGGGTTTTCTGTATCCCAGTATTTATAGTTTTGAGATCATACTATTCCATTAGTGGTAAATATATCCTTATCATTAAACAAAATTTGATTTAGAAAATTCCGGTCGTCTAAAAAATTTGCCTGGGCTCAATAGCAATAGTCTAAACTTTTATTTTCATCACCCTCTTTCAAAGTATTTAGAACTTTCGATTTATAAGGCTTGATTTTATGACGACATGATAATCTCGTAGACCCACTCTTGGATTCGCTTGATTTACAGCTAAGATTACGTTATCTCGTCCTGAAATTTTTTAACAGAACTGCCAGTTTCAAAATGGCATTTATGGCGGCTGCAGTTCTATGACTGCGACTCGTAAAGGATGTCTTCGATTAAATTATGCGACTACTTCTGTTATTACGAGCCCCATCACCAAACAACCTTATTATTTCGACTTTTTCCCTTCAATTCAGACGTGTTTTTCGATTGTAAACTAGAACTTTACAAGCTATAACTCAAAGTTTTGTCAGATTGACATTTAATTTAATATTTTCTGTTCTTATAATCAAAATAATTGTAAACGTATGTGGATTCTTACCTACTTTACCTAATAATTTTTTTCAACGCGAAGCAAAATATTGAAAATGGGTCCCTAGCGGCGGGCTGTCGTTATCTCAGTTGGTTACTTAAATTTAAGTTGGTTGCCTCAAAATATACGTCTGATATTGAACTATAATTGTGTCAAAACCCAAATCTGAATTTCAAAAAATGACGAAGATATCCGGAATTTTTCATTTCAAATGAGACACTGTATGTTGATAAAAAGAAGTCTAATAATTTGAATTCTGCCAATAAAGTTAGCAGATAATTCGACCAATTAACAGCAGCAAGCCTCACCTAGAGAAGGAGATAAGTATCACATTTGGCACTCAACAGGGTGCTGTAGCAAAACGAGTGAGTACAGCAGAGTTGTAATGAAACATATACTTTATAGGATTTTGCAAACAGCGGAAAGAAAAACTATCTATGAGAACTAAAAGAAAAACTATATGTAAAAATATTAATGAACTGCATTCTTTCTATGACCTGACTTCTGGTTATGCTAACAAGTAAAAATTCTTATTTGCCATTCTCATTATAACACTAGCATTCAACATAGTCCCCTACAGCTAGGCAGGTTAAACCAGTATTTACATGATTCCCTACGATATGTAAATTGAGTTAAAAATGAGAACAAAGGCCTGAAATTAATTTATTTACCTACCTTGTCTTTAAAAATTTTTTCATTCTAATGAATTACATTTTCATAAAATCTCATTCAGTTTCTTGAAAATGCTTAGCCTTTGAAACGTTTTTCGTCCTTATTCTGGACTCATCAGAAAAGCACAAAGCCACTCATAACGAAGTTCCATGCAAAACCAAGACAATATCCATGAATAAGTATGAAATATTTATACACGGTGTAATTAGTTTCATGTCATTAAAAAAACTGGTAATAGGGACCGACCAGACAAACAAAAAACCTGTATGACTTTTTTCTCTAGGGACACTTTGAAAAAACTGACCTGGGTTTACATTTTTAAGGATAATTTATAGTAAAAATCGTAGTTACCCCTCGGACGAGTTATACAAAGCTGGTGAATAATTCGAATTTAAGGCAATTATTTTCCCAAAAAATTCTATTGATCAGAATTAAAAATAAAAAAATATACAAACCTATTCAGCACAAATGCACAACAAGAAACAGAGAAAACCAATATCAAAATTCAAAAGCAACAAAAACCATCGGGCAGAAATGTTATACATATCTGGGATCAAGATTATACGACAGACAGAAGAGCTGCTCAAATACCCAATAAAAGTATTTCAAATATCAAATACCAAATACCATCTGAAGTATTTGCAGTTTCAAGTATCAAATACTCTGCTTTACAAAAAGGATTTGATATACTCAAGAAAAGTAATTGAAATTTCTGTCAAATAAAGTATTTAAAATATTTTCTAATATTTGAAATACCACAAGTTGTATTTGAAATATACTCTAATATTTGAAATACTTGAAAGTTGTATTTCTAATATTTCAAATATCTCAAGTTGTATTTCAAATACCAAAAAATTATTAAAAATTATTTCGAAATTTTAATTATTTATGGGTTTTTCAAATCCTTTATAGATATTTGAAACGATCACTTCGAACTTCGAATAATGCGATAAATTATATTTATTTATACCTGCTGAAATGTTACGCCCCGCATAATATTGCAATAAATAATAACACAAAACAAACGTAATTTTTATTTTACTGTGAAAAAGGCAACAAAATATTCATATTCAACAAAAATAAATGGGTCATTTACAAGAATTAATTATTATCAATAGCCCATATCAAAAATAAAATATAATGTAAAAATAAAAACAAAAATAGCACTCTTTGTCGGTTTAATTGTAATTTGAAATAAATTAAGTACTCTTGTTGGTGTTACATCACTACTTGGCCCTAGAAAAATTAACAGTGATATCACCGGTTAAGGTGATAACCAAAGGCAATTCAACCAACACACAAGTAGCGACGGCGAACGGCTAGCTGATCTGGTGCGTGGCTGGGATTTCGTGGGTTCAATTAATATATATTTGTTTAAATCAGCCAGAGGTTGAACTAATATTTTTGTGATATTTTACTAAGCTAGTTTGTTCCAACACTCAGAGGTAGCTTAAAATGATGTACATATTATGAGCGCCATCCACAGAAAAATTTAAGAGTTGCTGCTTCCCCTGTGATGGTGAAACCAACCGCTGTGGAAAGATTTGATTTTATGGCGGACAGGCAAACAGAAAAAACGAAAAATTGAATTTTACGATAAAATATACTTGTTTATTAATAACTTTAGAAAAATCATCAGCATATGAAAAAGTCAACGAATTCAATCAATATAAAATTATAAGATGATATCACTTATCAAATAAAAATATTAAGTAATATTACCACAATTTTCAAAAGAAAATATTTATGGCTTAATTAACTTATAATTAATAGTAGAGAAATACTTTATGCAATAAAAGTTATAGGTACAATAAATATTACACAAAAAAAAATATTAATGAAATTCTCAGAATCTCACCAATTCTCCTGACGATAGATAGATAGTGGATGAGGGCTCCTGGTGAGTTCTGGCAGCTTTTCCTAACAGCCTCTCCGAACACAGACGGCCCCTTCGACGTGGTTTGCGTCTTGCTAACCTGTATAACGCTAGGGTTTTGCCGTTGGTTTGGATTGACTGGACTAAACTGGACTTGACTAAACGGAATCTCACTAGACTATGCTGAATTTGACTAAACTGTGTTTGATTGGACTATCTGTCTTATGAAATCCAGCAGGCAATTAACCATGAAACGAAAGAAGTGATTTTCCTTGTGTAAATTATTTCGGAAAATTATTTCGATGAATTATTTGTGTAAATTATTTGTATTAATTATTTAGGTAAATTATTTGTACAGATTATGTGGATAAATTATGTAGATAAATTACGTGGGTAAATTAAGTTGATAAATTATGTAGCTAAATTATTTGGATATATTATATATGTAAATTATTTACGAAAATTATTTGGCAGCAAAGCTCTACGTTTGGGAAGAAGAAAAAATATTATCAGCACGTGTTTCAGAATTATGGCTATGTTTAGTTAGCAGAAATGAAAAATATGGCTGAAGGCCGTTAAATACTAATGAGAGGAATCAATTAAATAAATATAATTACCTTTTATTAGATAGATCACTGAAAGAAAGTTTGATAATAACAGAAGTGACACAACTCGTGACTGAATGATTATCAAAAACTTTAAGTCTAAGTATATGCTGCTACAGAATTTGCTACAGAAATCGCCAATTCTGCTATCAGCCAGCTAATAAAAGTGATATCCTCTCTCAAGTCTCAATTAACATATTACCATACTATAAACTAAAAATTACTAAGAATTTGTGCCCGCGTTGTTCTATGCAACCCACAATACTTCCTGCATTATATTTGGTTTAACCAATAATTAAGAAACATGTGCTGTGAAATACAGATATATCTACTATTCGATCGAAGCCTCTGTGTTCTACGAGAGCTGTTAGCAAACACTGAAATACAAAAAGAGTTAAATGGTTGAAACATGAAAATATAATAAATGTGTACATTTCTAAATTTAAACAGATTACCTACGATAATTTAATGTCTGGCGTTTTAGTTACTAGAGTCTGGTAAATACCTGTACATATTTCTCAGAAATTCATTTTGTTTACTAGAATTTAATAAAATTACTTAAAGTTGCCAGATGTACGCAACATTGGAACTACAAAAATGATAAACAAATTAACTCTCTTATTTTGACTGTCTTTTACAATTTGCCTTCATAATTACCAAATTCACAAAATGTATGTACCTTAGTGAATTCCATCATGACGCATTTATAATTTCCATAACGGAAGACAATCTTTCGACTGGAGCCGATGAAGGTAGACACGTATTACGGCGATAGAAGAGGTTTCTGATGGACGGGTATTTATTCAAGACATTTATTTGAGTACCAGCTTTATTTAAATATTGAAGTAATTCGAGTTCTATTCCCTTTGTCGCACTGCTTTTTATAGTTTCAGTATTTGCAATTCCTGCTGGAAAAACCAAGTAGATTAAAACATTGTTCTTCAATTGATGTCGGCTTACAACGTTCTCTGACGCCACTCAGTACATCGTCATTATTATTAGATTCTGATTCTTCTTGACAAACAACTTCCATAATCATTTTTGGAATCGATTAGCTTAAATCGTCTGTTGTGTAATTTCTGAACTATGGCAATGTGGAAGACGCAATAATAGCTTCTTTAGCTTCTGGGCTAGTCAAATCAAAAACTATTTTAAATCTCTGGTTAACATTAATTTTACTGGTATTAAACTGAATAAATACGGATTTATTGATATTTAGTATAAGCCTGTCTTCGGTAATCCAATCGTGAGCATTCCCTAATTGTTCATTTGCTTTTTAGACTAAATCAGCAGTTCTTTGGGCTGTGATAAGTAAAGAAGTATCATCAGCAAAAAGGATGGAATTTATACTACAAAAGTTGTTAACATAAATTATGTACAGTAGTGGTCCCAAGACAGACCCTTGTGGCATGCCTACTGTAAGTTCCAATTGATTGGATTTGATATTTTCTACTTGTACATACTGTTTTCTGCTATGCAAGTAACTCCTAAACCCTTCTAATGATAAACCTCGAATGCCATAATTCTATAATTTCTGCAAGAGTCTATTGTGATCAACAAGATCAAAGGCTTTACTAAGATCTAAAAATATAAATTTAGTGACAGCTGTCGTAGTGGAGCGGCCTCTCCGAAAACCAAATAATCTAAGCAATTATTAATTCTCGTAGGTACCTTAAATATTGGGTCAATGCAATAAGAGTTTAAAATGTCTAAGAGATTGTTTAAGTTTCTAGATGGCATTAAAAAATTTATGTTGAAATCTCCACAGATAACTACATTGTGAAATGTGTTGTTTTTTATCAGTAAATTGATTGCTATATTTAACTTACTTATGGTTTTCTTTAAAATTTTTTGGTGTTTTTGTTTTTTTGCGTATTTTTTTCCTAACTCTGTATAATAGTTTACAAATATGTTTACAATTCCTTTTACATTTGTTGTTAGATTACCATTTTCTATTTTTATTTCATTTATTACCTTTTCAGAGTTTTTATTTTTATTGCATAATTTATTCACTGCATTCCATAGATTTTTACTAGAGTTAATATTTTTGTCTATTTGTAGTCTATTGTGTTTTGTTTTAGTAGTTTTTATCAGTTGTGTCAGTTTGTTTTTATACCTTTTATACTCTGGTAGCAAATTTGCGTCATTTGGATTTTTAAAACGTTTTTTTGCATTTTATTTTTTATGTTAATTGATTTAATTAACCCCGGGGTTATCCAATCTGTCTTCGGGTTTTCTTTACTTTTTAGTTTAACAGTTCTTGTGTTACGAGAAATGTAATATTTTATTTTATTAATAAATAGCTCTGTTGCTGTATCGATGTTGTTATTATTAGAAATGTCGTGCCAAGTTTCTTTTCTTAAATCATTTTTTATGTTTGGGTAATTTGTATATTGTTTATGTTGGATTCGGTTTAGAGTTGGTTTTTGTTTTTCTATTTCTATAAGAAGTATATTTGCAAAGTGGTCAGTTATATAGTGTGAAAATATTATTGGTGTAATATTATAGTTTGCTTTGCTCTTAACGAAATAATGATCTATGAAAGTTTGTTGCAACCCCTGTACTCTTGTATGTTCATTTATATACGAATTGAAGCCGTGTGCATTTAGAATATTGAGATACTCTTGTGCACAATCTTTATTTGACATAATATTTATATTCATGTCTCCAACTATTACATTTATATCATAGTGGTCTTTGTTTTCATTTAAATAGTTTATCAAATTTGAATTGAATGTATAAGGACATGTGGCTGGTGATCGATAAATAGCAGTTAATTTATCAAGTGCACTTATTTCTCCAATTTTTGTAATGTTTGATGTGTACGTTAAATATGATTTTATATAGATAATTACACCGTCGTTCTTATTTACATCACCATAATTATACAACAGATCATAATCTTTTAATTTAAATAAGTCTACATAATAAATTGTGAATGTTTCAGTTAGAACTATTACATCAAATTTTTCTGAGAATTGTTTAAGGTATATTGTTAGTTCTTCTGAATTTTTGGCAAGACTCCTTATGTTGAGGTGAAGGATTTTAAAACTTGATCCTAATTCATTTCTTAATTTGTTATATTGGGTAATATTATTAACTATGTGTGTATGAATTTGTTCATTTGGATAATCTCTTATAAAATTGTCCATGTTTTTAGTCAATTAAATATGCATATTTTAACCCTTGCTTAAACTAAATAGTCTAGCTGGGAGATCCACTGGGTCACCAACCTGCCTCTTGCATTTGTGTCCCTCATTCCCCATTCTGGGGCGCTGGCGTTAAAATCTCCTGCCACGATGACTTGCTTCCGGGTGTTGTTCCTCATTTCCCTAACTGTTCCTTCCAGGTCTGACAGTGATTCCTCAAATTCCTCTAGCGTAGAGTTTGGGGAGAAGTAGCAGCTAAGCACAAACATCTCCTTCAATTCCAGCCACACGAAACCTCGACCCTTCCCGTTCCTGTAGACTCCGATCTTATTGTTGATCAATCCAATGGCTGCGTCTAGATTGTCGTCGGTAAACCAATTGGGTCGGGGTCTGCCCGACATTATTTTATTCGGTTCACTAATGATAAGTATGTCCTCCCCTTTCCTCTTTCCAACCGCCCAGACGAGGTATTGAGCGGCCCGGCACCTATTGAGGTTGATCTGCCTCACGTTGAATGTGGCTCACTACCACCTTCCATTTGTCTTGCCCCCTTTGACTCCACTCTGTTCTGCGGGCATGCCGCTGAATCGGCCCGATGTCCGTCCTTATCACAGATGGGGCAGAATGCCGCGTTCATACACTCCTTGGCCTGGTGTCCTTCCTCTGCACACCTAAGACAGGCCTTTGATCTATCCGGGCCTTTACAGTCTTCCCTTATGTGCCCGGTTTTCCAACATCTGTAGCAGGTTCGGATCTCTGCTCGCTCGCGCACCCTACATCTCAGCCATCCAATTCTTAAGCTTCGTTTTTGTATGAGCTCTCTCGCAGCGCTGTGTGGCATCCTTACCGTGGCCATCTGGTTCTCTCCAAACGCAGACCTCAGGCTTTCAAGTACTAGGTCTTCTTCCTTTATTTGGACCTCCTCCGCTATCGCCTTCCGTATCTCTTCTTTGGTCACAGTCGCATCCAGGTCTCTAATGGTTACGACCGTTCCCACCTTTTTTGTCCTAACTGCCACTCCTTCCACTTTCTCAATGGCGTTCTTTAATGGCTCTGCGGCCCCTCTCCCTCCGTTGACCTCAATAAGCATTTCACCCCCTTTCGTCCTTCTCAGGGCTGTGATGTCTGCTCCAAGTGCCTTCACGTCTATTTTTTTAATTTTATTCAGGAGGTCCTTATAGGTTGCTCCCTCCTCGCTGACGAAGAGGACGCCTTTGTCACTCCTTACTCCTCTGCCTCTCGTGGATTCCGTTTTCGTCTTGGGGTTTCCTTTCTCTACCACCGCTTTGTAGGATGTTACTTCTTTTTTGTTTCCTCCAGACGAGAGCTGCGGGGAGTATGCCTTCACACTGATGTTGGTGTTCGTCATCGTCGCCTCCAGCATTTTCCTAAATCTGTTCCAGTTCTTTGTGGTGCTGGGGAGGGCCACCTTAATCCGACCGTTCTCCACCAGCCATTCCTTCCACTTAGTGACATTGTTATAGGTTTCCTCTTTCGTAATTCCCATCTTAACGAGGCAGACATAATTTTTTACTATTTCGTTTACCTTCCCTTGCACTGCGGCACTTGTTTCGTACTTTACATGCGTAAAGCCTTCGTTTTTCACGTCCAGCGAGGCTAGCTCCGGGAACCTCATTCTGAAGTGTCTGCCTATTCCTTTTGCTAATGTGTCGTCCCCCTCCACACATAGCAGCAGATCTTTCACTTCGTTCTCCCATACCGGGTTGCCTGTATTCTCCGTCACCCGTTCGAACGTTTTCGGGTGCCAGGGCTGGTCTGCCAGCTCCGAGATTGGAGCCAAACTGAAAGTTCATTTACATTCACTCACTATCCTATTTTCTCGCACACTATATTATTAATAGTCTATTTTATATTGGTTTTAATTAGTATTTCACTATATGGTTTGATCAAGAACTTTTCACTGAGTAATTTGGCTAATTTTTGACTTGGCTACTGTTAGTTTCCCCGTTATTTTTATCGTTTTATTGTGGAGCGCGTCTTCGTACCTCTTCTCTCTACCGAAACTAACTCTAAATTAGTGGTATTAATAAATTTTAAAGTTTTATTTGAGAACTTCGAATTGAGTAAAATGTTTTTTGCACTACAAGCCACAAATTTCTAGTTAAAACTTTCAGATTTTCTGGTGTTTACTTCTAGATATTATATCAGACCTTCTGTGTATTTATTAAATTTGAACAGAAAGTCACATAATTTTGTATTGTATTTAAATATGTGCCTGTTTTTTGTCACGCTTTTAGAAGTGTACGGAACAGATGTAAATAAAATGTTTGTATTCGTACACAATTTCAACTGTGATTATGACAAAATCTTCTAAACTGAAATTTTTCGTTAAACTTTCAATGTTTTCCGTCACTTGGTTTAAAAGAGCCCCTGGCCTTTTAACTGACATTATTTCATAAACATTTAGATCTATTAGTTTTCTCATTCACCAATTTATATTATTATCATCTGTTAATAAAAGAATTCTTCTTTTTCTGTTAATATTTCTGATAATGTTAGTATTATTGTTTTCCGTTGTTCTCAAATCACCATTAGCTTCATCATTACCTAAGGAGTCAATGTTGTGTGATGTATTTTTATTTGTCTAAACACCCATACAAAGTGATATGTTCTCCTTGCAAAATATCCCCAGAATTATACAGTATTCAGACAAATACTCGAACTCGGATTCTTTGAAACGCCGATCTTCGATTCACAGTTCCTTAAAAACCGTTGGCAGTTTTTCTTTATCTTTTATTATTTGAAAAATTGCATCATAGAAAGAATTGCAGCGTGTAGCTCAAGGATAGCTAAGAGTATGTTTAAGAACTTTCTGTATAATTTCTTCTGATTTAGGTCGTCCTGACTTTTTCCAAATTATGGAATATTTATTGATACATTTTGTATGTTTCTCTCATAGGGTACGGCTTTTTTTATAATAATATTTTTCACATCAGTTGTAAATATTAAATTTAAAGTGTGACTAGCACAACTGACATGTTTTGGTAAATTAGGACGATCCAAATTTTCTCCCGAGTAAGCATCGACATCCATGAACGAAATATTTTCATCATCTGAGTACTCGTTGTCGGCATAGTAATTGTTTTCATTACTGATATTACTGCCTAAATCAAATCATCTAAAAGCCTTTATGAAATCGGATCCATTATCTGTAATAGTGGTAACTCATTTATCATTATTGATGTGGAATGTAGAATGAATATCTTCCATAATCTCTGGTATTTTTATTGTAACTGTGAGTTCCCCAAAATCTTCTACAAGAAAGGGCTGCAAAGAATCTGGTGTAAGTGATAATCCAAGGGACTGTTAGGACAAACGAACTACTTCGTTTTTCCTACCAAATATCTGTCATCTTCCATACGCCATTTCGCGTAATTTATTCCCTGTTGAAAGGATACCATTATTTCTTTAGAGAGATCGTTAATTTTTTTCATTGCAGTAGCCCTGCCCATAACTATCAATGAAGGAGCCTTCTTGTTGGTTAAGAAAAGCCTTACTAGCGAATGTATCTGAAATTTTGCATTGTTTTTTAATGTTTTCATTATTTGTGTTTTCTGGAATATCGTGCTTTCTCTTATTGTTATTTCCCTTAACTTCTAGATTTGTATTTTGTGTTTTAATTGTTTTATAAGTTTCCTTAAGGAACTGGGATGTATTTTTTTAATATGTTGGGTATAATTGGTTGATACCCCTAGTTTTCATTTTATAAACTTTTTTTAGATTAACCTTTCTTAGCTACTTCTTAAGAACTAATAGCGCTATTAATAAATAATAAATAAGAAAGAAGTAGATCGATTAATAATAATTAATACGTTAGTTGCTTATTTTGAATAGTCATTCTAATGCTTTAAACAGTATTAGAAATAACGTCCAATACTTCATATACCGTGACACTACTTGAAATACCGGAGAATATTTGAAATACTAAGCAAAGTAATTCAAATTCCACATTTTTGAAAACGAAATACCAAATCCAAATACTCGCGACAAAGCATTTCAAATACACAATACCAAATACTGAGAATAAAAGGGATTTGAAGCAAAGTGCTTCAAATATTTAAATTATTTGAAATAATTTTTTCAATTTCTTTTATTTGAAATAATCCAGCTCGGAACAGATTACCTAAACAAACAAAAAATACAAATAAATTGCACGTATTTAAAAAAAAATTCAAAAGTGGTTAAGAGAAAATTCTAGGTCTCAAATACACAACCTTATTAATCAAAATGTAATGTAAATTAAACAATAATTATATTCAATACTCAAATAAAATAACACTCTCTGATTATGACAGAAAACCCGAACTAAGTAAAAAACCTGTCAAATTCTGACAGATAAGCCAAACTGAACGAAAATCTACCTAAATACAACATTTAAAAACCAAAAGGGACAAATATATTTAACCCGTCACAAACAAGTAGTGGTAACTTTATTTACAATACAACGATGCGGGATGAAAATAATTAATACCTATTAGATAAGTATGTAATATTAATATTGTATTATTAAAGTATTGGAAAATAAACATTTTTTTTTTTTACAACAGCCAGTCGCCCTTCTCTCTGTCTCCGATGCCAGAGAGGGTACGCCGGTAGTACCAGAGACCACTCTCTACGCCGTAGAGTCAGTGATCACTGGGTCCGCGAGTCGTGTGCTCTGAGCAGACGTAACGATCCAAGAATAACGGCCTTCTGCATGCGGCCAAGATTTCTGCCGAGTTTCGACACGCCGGTATCTTCTTCAATTCTGAAAGTAGTGTTTGTCTCACTCCACCGAGGGATCCTATAATAAGTACCACCAACTTCACAGTGTACTCTGGGTAGAGTCTGCGGAGCTCGAAGAGAAGGTCTCATAGGGCAGCACTGGTGTCTCGTCTATCCCACACGAATGCCGTAGATGATAATACAACACTCGTAATGCTCCGTCATGTATATGAATATAGTCCGAGACTGCGTATGCCGAACAAGATAACAACAAGTGCATTAGCGTCTTCGACGCCTTTCGGCAGGCCCTGCAGTTTATATCAGCGACGAGTGTGTTAAAGACACCGTCGTAACAAGCCATGATGAACCCGTCGGTCTCAGACTTCAGCCCAGCTGACCTTAGGAAAGCAAAAGTCAGCTTCCCAGATAAGCCCCTGTCTTCAAAGTTCTTATAGAAGACACCATGTAAGGGCTTATCCTTGTGCAGCTGCAGAAGTTTGTGTTGCTCTGCTGCTTTTATATGGGCTTTTAGCTGAGCGGGTTCCAGTTCGCTAACAGAGCTTGGGCTTACCCGCTCAGTGTCGAAGTCGAGACCAAGCTCATCGGCTACTCTATGTGCTGCCTTCAATAGAAATGCTCCTACCCCTGCATTTTCATGGTCGCGAACCATGCAGAGGAGGGGATCCGAACTCTTGATCATTTTACAGGCTCCATCCAGAGCACACCTGTTATGCAGATACTCCAAACTCAAGAGTCCACGGCCTCCCTGCTGTCGTGAGAGATACAACCGCGGAACGGACGATTTTGGATGCAAATTTCGGTTGATATGCATCTTCCAGGTTCCTACGTCGAGTTGGCGCAGCTCGCTTTGCGTCCACTTCACTACCCCAAATGAGTAGAGAATTATCGAAACGGCAAGCATGTTCTCTGCAGACACCTTATTCTCCCCCGACAGTTCTGTCGGAGAAGATCTGTCGGAGAAGGTGCTGATACTTCCAGCGGAGAGCGTTTTTCATCATTGACACTTCTTGGGTGGAGCGTTGCTCAACACCCAAGTACGTGTACGACTCTCCGGCATCTAGATGGTGCAAGATGCTTCCGTCTACAAGCTGCGCATCCTTTCCGTAGTTACCACATCGTCCTCTCCAGTGCACATTTGTCCAAGCCAAACTCCATACCAATAGCCTGAGTGTACCCCTATACCACCCTGAGAGATTGATGTAAGTCCCTCTCGCTAGAGGCGTAGAGTTTAAGGTCATCCATGTAAAATAAATGAGTGACCTTATGCCTCCTATCTCCGGGGGTACCGCAATTGTAACCACGGGTTCTGCGAAGTACAACGGATAATGGCAGTAGTGAGATGCAAAATAAAAGGGGGCTTAGGGAGTCGCCTTGAAATATTCCCCTTTTAAACACAACCGGCTCCGTCTGTACTCTGACATTACCTGATATTATAGTAAAGCGAGTCTTCCAGAGCGGCATGAGTTTAAAAAAATTATTATTATGATTATTATTATTATTATTATTGCGAAATGTCACGAAAAACGGTTTTTCGTGTTTTAAGGGAAAAGCAGAATTTGTACGAAAAAAGTGTTTAGATTAAAAACATGCATAATAAAGAAATGAACAACATGAACATAGGTGGAACTGAATTGGCCCAGTGGTTCCCTCGTAAATGCAAGAAACCTCTAAATTTGCGAGTTTTTTCAAAAATTGATAACTCCGGTTCAAATTCATATTAAAGACTAAACCTACCCTCATCATTTCAATCGAAAATACCGTGTAGTTTTTGAAAAAACTCAGGCCAAACTCTCTGTAGATGGTCCCCAAAAAGACCAAGAAGAAGAGAGCAACATGCGCACAAAAAAGTTACAGACAGAAATTTATTTTTGTGCAGATTTTAAATCTCGACGTTACATGACATTTTAAGACTATTTCAACCAAAACAATTTTGATTTTTTTTACGATTATTATAATTCCAATCAACTACGTGGATGTGGAAGTAATTTAATGATTTAAATAAAATATGGGTATTGTTGTTTCTACTAATTCTTTAAAAATTTTGTCACCAGTGTAAAATGAAAATATGTGCTACTGAATAGAGAGCGACATAAATTATTTTGCTCAATATATCTGTTGAAATGAGGAAAAATATAGGTATATGAAAATATAGCGTTAGGGATAAAATTGGAAAGGGTAATTTCCGACTAAACCAAAGGCGAAAATAATATTTAAGCTATAAATTCATGTTAGGCAGTTAAATAAATGGACCAGTATTCAATGGAATTGCTTTAATGACAACCGAGTAAAATGGGCGAAGATATCTTATATCTAATAATCATCGGCGGCCTCGCAAAATTGGAGATAAAGAACGTTGTTTTCAATTGCTCTTTGCTATAAACGATGATCCGATTCAATGAAACAAACTGCACTACGTGGTTGATAGGTAAATAGATAAATGCTTTGGTATCTTACAAACCAACATACAATATGCCACAGAATAAACGTAAAAAACTAAAAGGCGACACGACACGACAGTGTGTCTCGCTTTACGCCTACACACCATTATATCTTCAAATTATTGTCAGTTATGCAGTCAACAAAATGGATTATATTTAGGTCTAAAATGAGTCCATTGACCTCATAATTAGCGGATGCAGGGTCCTCGCACCAACAGATTACACCAAAAGATATGATAATGTTGGAAGAGTGATCCATCAGGCGTTGCTGGAAAGAGTTAGCCCCGGATCTGAAAAGACTCCCTATTACAGATACTGCCCGAAGTCTGTCATCGACAATCCGAACTATTAACTATATTGGAACATGGAGGTAATAACGGAAATATAAGTACAACATAACAAACCGGACATGGTACCGATGGACAAAGAGCATAATCATACTTATCTACTGGACATAGCAATACCACTGGCCGCCAATATAGAGAAAGAGTGATCTGATAAGTTGAATACATAGGCAAACGAAATTAAAGAAATGTGGGAACAGGAGAAATTCCCTATTCTCCCAATTGTCATCGGCGCCAAGGCGCAAGACAAGATATCATACGCCACTTCGGAGAGTCTGCAAGAACTGCAATTGGATGAGAGCCTGCTTATCGAAATGTAAAAGATACTGCTGATTGAAACCTGCGAAATAGTTTAAAGAAGTATTAAACATCTAAGTCTCGTAAATTATATCTATATATATACTCACCATCACCACTCAAATACTTACCATATTCTTGTACACATGTACCGGAATGGAGGTTTAAACCAAATCATGGACTTTGTGGAATAAGTGAATAATAATAATAATAATACGTACCGTGCTAATTCCCAAAAGGGGAGATTTGTTCGATCCAAGGAATTATAGGCCGATCCAAGAAATTATAGGCCGATCACCTGTGTCTGAACTCCTGCTACAAGATATTTACACGTGTCTTGTATGTTAGGACATTACGGCAGGTTGACCCGGCCTTCCAGCAGATTTACGAGCAGAGTGGTGCCAAGAAGGGCATGGCGGGTTGTAAAGACAGAGTGCTGATAGACCGCTGTATTACGCAGGATTCTGTGCAGTACAAGCGAAATCTATCGATGGCCTGGATTGACTATCGTAAGGCATTGGACACAACATCGCATGAACTATTGTTGCATTTGCTCAAATGTCTTGCGGTAGCAGAACCACTAGTGAGATGCATAGAAAAACTGCTGCCGCTCTGGAGAACTGACTTCACCATAACATCCGAAGCACAGCGGGTTACTACAGAGCAGGTGGCATTCCATGGAGGAGTTTTCCAAGGAGATTCTCTGAGACCCCTCCTCTTTTGTATCTCACTGCTGCCGTTATCTGTTGAACTCCGCCAAACTCGTGGGTACTATTGTAGAAAACCTTTCCGAGGAGAGCTCTGATCACAAAGCCTCCTTTCCCACTTCTTTCGGGGAAGATTCCTTTGCAGGGATCTCCCCCCTCCTCAGAAAGGGTGGCTCCAGAAATGGGGCAACCCTATCCCGTGGCACCGGAGAAGGCTCCTTACCAGGGGCCTTCCCCAATCCCACACCTCCCACTCAAGAGGGGATCTCTGTTTCGGGGGCTCCCTCTACTTCGAACGACGCTGGAGGGCTCAACCCTACGGATGGGCAACCCAAGCGACGTAATCGCAGCGGCGCGGCTAGAAAAAGAGCCAGGAAATCACGGGTGGAGAGGACTGCTGGAGAGGGAACACCTCGAGTAAACGTTCAAAAAAGTCGGACCAAGTCAAAATTGGTCCAAAACTGTAAACAGGCTCTCTGTGAACTTGGTTCATCAAACTAGGTCAAGCTTCTCTGGGTGCCTGGACACAGCAACATTGAGGGTAACGAGCGGACGGACGCTCTGGCCAGGAGGGACTCATGGAGACCTCTGCCTGGCCCGGAGCCGGCACTCAGCTACCCTAGATCCCATGCCAAGAGGTTAATAGATTATAACGTTGCTTTTATACGTTTACAATAGTTTATAACTATTGTGCCCAGATAACAAACAGTGGAGTAATTCCAAGGTTCAATAAAAGTCAATGAGAATAATTTCGATTTAACAGTTTATTTAACAATTACACAATGGTACTCCAAGACACAGTTTACAAATTAAGGGGGTGATGACTATCCTGACTTTGATCAAACCTAGCAACCTTCACTATATTAATCTAATATCTGAAGATATAATGAATTGGGCGCTACCCGGTACACCAACTGAATTTCTTAATGACTTTCGATATCTCAACGTTACCGTAGATACCGACTAATTGGACACACGTCCCTTCGACAATAGAAACACAACTGTCGTTACAACAATGGATAATCTGACATGTCACCTTGACACTTAATTGGCAGCTGTCATTTCGATAATCGATTTAATTGACATCTGTCACTTTGACAGGACAAATTATTGACATGTGTCAATATGAAATTCAGTTGTCGTGACGCTTGTCACTTTGACAGAAAAAATACGCGGCGTTAGAATATTAATATAAGTCCGCGACCTCTACGGCTCAGATACTGACACTTAACCCATACAAACTCTCCAGCTTAACGCATACAAACTCTCCAGCTTATGGTAGTGGCTGTGAACGTCGTACACTATTGGACCAACACACCTGGCAAGCGTTCCTCAGATCAGGCTAGAGCTAATAATTAGCTCCCTCTGCTCTGAGTACAAAATCTCTCACCACCTATGAGGTGACGGCGGTTTCGCACGCTTAGACTGGGTCAGAAAGTCACGAAGTGTACGTGGTCTCTCGGATTAGGCTTGATTCGAGAACCCCACTAGTCCGAGTCTCTCACTACCAAGCTGGTGACACTTATGCGATGTTACGACAATATCTGAGGTTAGAAGTCACGAACTTTTCTTTATTCTCTGCGGTACGAGAATGAATATCTGAGCTCGTGCATCGGCTTTTATACTAGTGAGTTGCTAGGTCTGTGCATTTTCGTAGGTTACCGATATCCCCATGGATATCGGTTGATGATTTGTTCGTAATGATGAATCCCGTTTACTCTTGTTAGTATGTACTAACCTTTGATTAAAACTGGTAATTAATAAACAAAAAGGAATTCATCGTTACAAGATAACTGGACTCGTTCCCAGTTCATTGACTTCTGGGATTCCTATCCAGGACTCCGGCAAGCGAAGCTCTTAATCTCAGGGCCCTTGCCGGAGAGAACAAAGCAAATGCTGCATCTAAGCAGAATGCAAATTAGAGCCGTGATAGGCCTCCTGACCGGGCATGGCTCCTTTAGGAAACACCTGCACACAATGGGGGCGGTTGACCACCCCGATTGCAGGTTCTGCGAGGACGAGGAGGAAACTTTCATCCACGTCCTCACTTCTTGCCCAGGACTGATGAACCTGAGGAACAAACACTTCGGTACTGGTTTTCCAGTGCTGGAGGAAATAAGGAGTTCTCCCGTGGGCAGGATTTCAGCCTTTGGGCGGGAATCCGTTCTGTACGGGGGAGCTCATTAACTTGTTAGCGGTAGACAATGGGCCACAAGGCCTGAGTGCGGCGACCTCTAGGCGGCCCGCTAAAAGAAGAAGGAGAAGAAGAAGAAGAAGATTGTAGACCACCCAGCAACCGGAGGTATAAGGTCATCCATCTATTTTATATGGATGACCTCAAACTGTATGCCTCCGAGAGCGTGAACTTCAAAATGTTCTTAGGGTGGTAAAGGAGTACACGCGGGCCGTTGGTATGGAGTTCGGGTTGGACAAGTGCACGGTCGTCCATTTGAAGACACGCAGCTCGCAGACAGAAGCATCCTGAGACATCTGGATGCCGGGGAGACCTACACATACCTGGGTGTGGAGCAACATTACAGCCAGGATGTGCAACAAGTGAAAGTATCTCTATGCGGCAAGTACAGAGGCATGCTCCGAATGATTTGGTCATCTGAACTTTCGGTCATCTGCCACTAATATGCTTGCCATTCCTGTTCTGCTCTACTGAAGTAGTCAAATGAACTGTCGATGAGTTGCGCCAATTGGAGAGAGGTACCCGCAGGATGATGAATATCCATAGGAGCATTCATCCTAGATCGTTCGTCCCTCGCGTGTACCTCCCATGAAATCGAGGGGGCAGAGGGCTCTTGGGGATGGAGTGTATGCATGGCAGAGTAGCACTGAGCATGGCATATAATGTCCTTAGGAGCTCAGACCCGCTCCTGCAATTAGTGAGAGATCACGAAAATGCATGGGTGGGTGCAGTATTGTTTAAGGCGGCAAGAAGAGCAGCAGATGAACTTGGTCTCGTATTCGACGATAGGCGAGGGGGCCGGCGCAGTGCTGATCCAGACTCAGTCACTGAACTACAGCCGACTCGTCTGAAGGCCCAAATAAAAGCTGCCGAGCAGGAGCGTATGTTTAGGCATCATATTGATAAACCCATGCACGGTGTATACTATAAGAACGTAGAAACACTGGGTTTATCAACTAGGTTGACATTTGCCTTTTTATAGTCAGCCGGGCTGAAGTCGGAGACCGAAGGATTCATTGTGGCCTGCCAAGATGGTGTAAATAACATTTTGGTCTACCAAAGCCGCGTAATGGGTATAAAGGTTCCTGATATAAACTGTAGGACCTGCCATCAGGCGCCGGAGTCGCTCATGCATTTACTTTCTGCATGTCCGGTGTATGCGATTTCGGCCTACATCCACCGCCATAACGCTGCGTTATGGGTGCTGTACTATCATCTACGGTACTCGTACGGGATAGACCAAACACCAGTGCTGCCTTACGTCCCCGGAGACATCGAGTCCGTTGTCGAGAACGAGAGTTGCCGAATTTATTGGAACTACTCGTTTCCGACAGTCAGGATAATTCAAGCCAACAAGCCTGACATGGCCCTACTCGACCATCAAAACAAGGTGATATTTGTGATCGAGTTCTCGGCACCTGCTGAACCTAACATCGCTTTGAAAGAGGAGGATAAACGGACCAAATACCGTGATCTCCGGTACGAGCCCCAAGTGCTGTACCAAGGCTACTCAGTAAAGATGATTGTCCTCATAATCGGTGTACCCGGAGGTATGAAGCCTACGCTGCTCTTAGGATTGAAGACCATACCGGCCTGTGAGAAATCTCCTAATTGGTTGGCAGGCCAAATGCAGAAGGCAGTCATCTTGGAGTCCCTTCGTCTACTTGGAGCACATGATTCTGGAATTTACAGTCACTAACTCCGCGGGATGTGGGGAGTGGCTGTGGATATTTTGCTAGGGCTCTTCAACGCGATGTCGGAGGCCACGAAAAGACTGTCCGGCGTCTGGAAACCGGAAAAAAAATGATAATAATAATAATAGTAATACATTTTATTTAAGTAGACATGCATTACATGTATATAAAAAAATGTCATAATAAAAATAGTTATAAAATAATAAAATACGATTTAAAAAAAAGAAGACTAAGAATAATACGATGCGACGTACAAAAAAATTATATAAAACAGTGATACAATATTTGTCACCAGTGTTAAAGGGTAAAATTCTTGCAGACTGTAAATTGCTTTCTATAACCGTATTTTTAAAATTTTAAAAATGTTATTTTTTCAAATATTTAGGGATATGATTGTATATCTTAATAGGCATAACTGTCACACCATTGTTAGTAGCGGAAAGATTGTAAAGGCAATAAAATGTCATTCGTTTGTCTTAAGCTATATTGTACTATATGTTTTTTCATTACATATTTTTCTTTTGTGGCTATTTTCTAGAAGGGTATAATATTCTTTTCTTTTTGGGAATTCTAAAGGTAACTCTTACATTTCTTTAATATACTTACTTTTATTAATTACATCCCTGCTCATCCATTTTTTGTCTTTTTGCTTTCCCGAGTGAATAATTTTACATTTGACCTTATGTAAAGGAAAATAAAATTACTTAATCACTCATAGCTTACTGAGAACGGTTAATAAATTTGAAAATTTAATAATCATATTAGGCTTTATTCAGTCGAAAAATTAGCTATTGGGAACCTCCCCACACGAAGAATACAGGTGACTTGACGAGTTTCACGGCGCAACGGCTCCACGCGTCGACCGTGCATGCGAAAAGCGATTTTATGCTTCACATTTGATATGTTTTTTAACTTTTTCACAGAAACCAAATCGAAAAAGTGCAAGTGTGATATATCGTTGAAATCGGAATTTTAACTGGTTTTCAATAGCTTGATTACAAATTGTAAGTAATTATAAAATAAACAAGTTGTGCCAAAACGGCACTAAACGTAATCTGATCTCAACCGAAACATTTTTAGATTTTCTGGAGAAACCCGCATGCAAAGTTTCATCTAAATCTGTTTAGTACTTTTGCAACTATCGTGCTAACACACATGGCCTCTGACGCTAAAATAAGCGTCTTTGGCCGAACAACCCCTGAGATACATAGCTCACACTTCCTTCCGACGAATTTGAAGCACATTATGCCAATTGGTACCCTGGGCTTCCAACTAGACAACACCCCCCAAACCCCTCCAAACTCAGAGAGGGCTCGGCAACAGCCGTTGCCTCTTACTACAGATGATACACGCTCCCGGGAGCAGACATGTCAGCGAAGAAAGAATACCAAGACAGAAGAGCGCTAGAAGAAACGACCCAGTTGGCAGGGTCCTACAGCCAGGACCCGGGGAGGTCTGCTAACATCACCTACACCGTCCGTATTTACTAGGGTAGATAAAAAGACAGGCCCACCCCTCACGAGGCTGGTCCAGGTCTACAGCGATGATTGGTGCAAAGAGCGCAAGCTCGAGCTCTAATCATACAAGACCGTCATCTTTAGTCAAGAATATTGGCGCGCTAACATACACACACACACACACCCACACACACAGTTTTCAAAAGTCACTTGTTTGGGTTCCTGGGACCTCAAAACGTAAAGATTTGATGCTATCTTAATTGTAGATTTTGAATCAATTTTAGTAACCTCCCACAATTTTGTGGAGAGGTTAAAAATATCGAGAATTGCACACTTAGCCTATATACAAATTTTTGGAATATAAATTATTTCCACATTGAATAAATTGTCCAATGTATCTCAGTTCTATTTGTGACTTTATTTCTTCGCGCTGTTTCTTCCTTAATTTTAAATAATTTTCAAAATTACTATTCCGTTCTGTGATTACTTAGTGCTGCTTTCCCATAATTTACTGCTCACTGTTCGTCCCATCGGGGTGGTGGAGGGCGCTTCTTTGCTTTAAAAGGTTTCTTGCACTGAATACTGGCCTCTGCTGCTCGGTTTACCATTTATTTAATCGTTTCATTTATATTAACGTTCCGCTCAACCAGCACACGTACACATAAACATCAACACAACAACAATTCCCTGCGATATTGCAATCTACCGCAGCTGAGAGATAACAGCAACTTGACATGTTGTGCGACTCAATAGCAGTCTAGCCCATAGCTACTTACCATCTCGGTAACATGTGGGATGCTCTCTCATATTTAGTCAACATTATATCGCCACCTCTGCGTGAACTATGCCGGTGGCGATGTACTGTTGACTACATATGAGAGAGCATCCCACAACACATTAAAAATGCCACTAAACATCCATTCCCCGGCCAGGACTTGAATCCAGGACTCCACGTGGTCGAAAAATAAACACTTTAGCTGTGTACCACTGAGCCGATGAAATTACTATAAAATATTGATATTGTTACACGTTTACGCCCCCTAGGGGTTGATGTTGATAGCTCATGAGTAGTACCCGGAATTAGGTACCAATGGTGATGGGCAACTGCAATACTCGCATGTCTCTAATGTGTACGCCATCTGTGAGACACGATAAGGTGGTTCAAGACTCTACTAAAAATGGAAGTTTGCTGAAATGCTTCTAGATGCTTTTGTAGAGTAAAGATGCGGGAAAGCAGTTTTTAAACGACTTGAGGTTAGATGATTCGGAAGTGATACAAAGTGAACAAAAGAGTGAAAATATTAAGTAATAAACATTGTGAAAGGTTATTTTAGATAGTAAACCTGTATTTTAGTTAACAAAAGAATTGTGAAGTTTTTAGTAAATTCTTCAATAAATATTGTTAGTGTTTATCTCTTGTTGTTTATTTTTGTATCCACGGATTTTAAAGGGTCGTTTCCTCAGTGGTTAATCTTTACATCAGTTGGCTTTCTTAAAATTTCACTTATTTCTTGTACAGACTACAAAATTTTCTTGCGTAAGTATATAAGAATAGGAAAATATTCGGAGCCTAGATTGTCGGATAATGTCAGCCAGTGTATTGGATTTGTAATACTTGGTAAACAGAAGGTGATATCAATTACAGATTTTTGATTGCTATGAGTAACCTCACGGCTGTAAGACAAAACAGGGAGTCGGAGCTGGGATTTATGGGATAAGATCAAAAAAGAAAATCCCAATAAGTCTAGGAAAATACGCCACAGTATTCCAGGCTGAAGTGACCGCAATACAGTGGTGCGCAAAGGACATTATAAGGCATGTCAATATAGACAAATAAGACAACTGTTAATCAGTCGATTGCCATTTTTTCCTATAGCCAGGCTACGCTAAAAGCAATCGGTTCCATGCAAGTCGAATTAAGACTTGTATGGGACTGCATAAATGCTCTTATAAACCTAGGAAGTCAGTATAAAGTGTCAAAACAGAAAGGCCATTAGAATAATAATAGGACTTCTAACCGCTCACTGCTGACTTAATAGACATCTGAGTCTAGTGGGTCTGGCAGAGGACGCAACATGCAGATTCTGCCAGGAGGCAGAGGAAACCTCAATCCACGTTGTGCCATTGCGAAGGCCTTACTAGACCAAGGTTCCAATTACTTGGTGAGGAAAAGCCAAGAGCTGATAGCTACACTAAGGGGCCCATATCAAGGCTGTAGAGTCTGATACAAAGGACAAAGCTGGATAAGGAGCTCTAAGAAAAACAACCAGGAGTACGACAATAGATAAATGGTGGTCGCGGTGGTCAAGGCCAATCAGCCAACTCCTCCTTCTGAATCTAATCTAACCCCACTTGGTGAGCCATAGTTTAAAAATAAGTAATTGTGATTGTGTTGTACGTAGAATTTGTTGACCTGTTTGATTACTTATTTTTGTAAGAGCCCTATGCCTATGTTCGTTGAAATGCCCCGATTATCCTAAGGCGTGGCATTTGGCAAAAATATCTTTCTAATCGCTATTGTAACGATATTTGTCGGGCAATAGACAGAATATAAAGATAATTTTCCATTATAATATGTAATTTGTACACGACATTAGAGGTCTTCAGAAACATTATTATACCCTTCGCCAATACAAAACGAAGATTAAGATGCATTTGATCGGCACATTTCTAAAACCGGTAATATCGCTCGTCGAGGAAAAAAATCACTGTACTGGTGATCGAATTCTGAACAACTTTCAAAAGTTCCGTCCGTCTGTCTGTCCTTCTGTTTTCCTGTACGTCTGCCCGTCCGTCTTGTGAGCACGGTAACTTAAGAGTGAAAAGTCCGATTGTGCTGAAATTTGAAAAGTTAGTAGTGTTGACTAGAGGAGGAACCCTTTTTCTTTGGAACAAAATTGACCAATAAACAATAAAGTTATTAATTATACAGGGTGTTTTGTGCATCGTGTGCCAAATTGAAATGGCCGACAGAAAGGGTTATCTGCTATCCTTTCAAGACCCTTAACACTTCCCATGCCCTGCGGGATTTTTCATATCGACCTACCTTTTATCTTTTTAATGAAAAAATCCCAAATTCTACATTTAAATTCAAATTATAAAAAAAAAGTATTAGGCGTAGACTGCGAATTTCATTTTTCTTTTGATGTGTATTGTTGAAGGGTTCTTTTAAATCCAAAATTACTGGCATTAGTCATCTAGTTGTTTTTTTTATTCACTTGCAAACTTTCGGAATAGGTAAAATTTAAATTAAACTTAGACTTTACATGGCTATAAAAAAAAACTCAGAGCAACCGGAATCTTCCAACTCCCTCAAAAATTCTCTAGTCTATCCTCTTGCTAGTGATGTGCCACATGTCATAAGAATCTTTTAGTAACTTCGTGAATTCGCTAAATTAATGAATCGGTTCACATAAGGCTAATATTCAAAATTTCGAATAAAACATTATTTTTGCTTAAATTATGCATTGGAAACAGGTAAAATCTGTTATCTCTCTCTTGCGAAGTAAAATCTATCTTCTATTTCTTTCTGTTCATTGTTTTTCTTGTAATAAAGAAACAATTACATTTATTCATCATTTATTAAAAAAATTTAAAAATCTTGCTCAAAGTGTTGGTCTCTGTTGCGAATGCAGGCCCGACATCTGCTTCGTATTTCGACAGTTGTTGTATGAAGTCGTATTTCCTCCCTAATTGTACCGAACGCCGTTTCTATGCGTTGGACAAGTTCCTCCCTAGTCGCAACCTCCGTCGCGTACACGAGTTCTTTGGCACGTCCCCAGACATAAAAATCCAACAGAGTTAGGTCTGGGGAACGTGGAGGCCATTGAATAGGGCCATCCTGCCCAATCCACCCATTTGGGAACACATTGTCTAGATATTCTCTTACAATCAATCGCCAGTGCGCGGGAAAGCCGTCATTTTGAAAAACTATAGGCGTATGCGTAGATTGGGCGGGATGGCGCTATTCAATGGCCACCACGTTCCCCAGACCTAACTCCGTTGGATTTTATGTCCGAGGTCGTACCAAAGAGCTCGTGTAGGCGACGGAGGTTGCGACTAGGGAGGAACTTGTCCTCTTGTCCAACGCATAGAAATGGCTTTCGGTACAATTAGGGGGGAAATACGACTTCATACAACAATTGTCGAAATACGAAGCAGATGGGCCTGCATTCGCAACAGAGACCAACACTTTGAGCAAAATTTTTAAATTTTTTTAATAAATGATAAAAATGTAATTGTTTCTTTATTTCAAGAAAACCAATGAACAGAAAGAGATAGAAGATAGACTTTACTTCGCAAGAGTGAGATAACTGATTTTACCTGTTTCCCATGCATAATTTAAGCAAAAATAATTTTTTATTCGGAATTTTGAATATTAGCCTTATGTGACCCGATTCATTAATTTAGCGAATTCACGAAGTTATTAAAAGATTTTTATGTCATGTGGCACATCACTAGCAAGAGGATAGACTAGAGAATTTTTGAGGGAGTTGGAAGATCCCAGTTGCTCTGAGTTTTTTTATAGCCATGTAAAGTGTAAGTTTAAATTTAAATTTTACCTATTCCGAAAGTTTGCGAGTGAATAAAAAAATAACTAGATGACTAATGCCAGTAATTTTGAAATTAAAAGAACCCTTCAACAATACACATCAAAATAAAAATGAAATTCGCAGTCTACGCCTAATACTTTTTTTATAATTTGAATTTAAATGTAGAATTTGGGATTTTTTTCATTAAAAAGATTAAAGGTCGATATGAAAAATCCCGCGGGGCATGGGAAGTGTTAAGGGGCCTGAAAGAATAGCAGATAACCCTTTCTGTCGGCCATTTCAATTTGGCATGCAATGCACCAAACACCCTGTATATATTTTTTTAAATACATTTTTCTATCATTTGTAATTAAACAAAAAATGTTTAAAACTAAACATTATTGACAAAAATACTGCGAATAGTATTCTATATAATGTGTAACAATTATATAAAAAGTATAGTAAATCGATGAAGAGTATAATGGTTAGCTTGTTCATGTTTTATATAACTTTGTAACTTATAGCATTTTTAATAAAGATGGCTACAACTGCTTTTCCATCGTATCTGTCTTTAAGGCCAATGTTACATTCTTTAAACTCAATTCTTTGACTTGGATTGAACCATGTTCCATTGATAAGCACTATGTCTATTATTATTTTGTAAACTGTTTTTTTTTTTTCGATACAGCGGAAGATCCGTTCTAGTATAAATATATGTTCTTGTACGTAAGCCGTTATTGCAATTAAGTATATTGTTAATGTTTTATTGAGAATAGTGGCGATTACGGCTGTATTTGAAACGGTAGAAAGATTTTGTCTGCATGTTATTTTCTTGGTTTATAATTCTGCATACATCGAAAAATCTGTAGAATTATACAGAGTGTTCCATTTTCGTTGGGCGGACACCAACTTAGATATTTTAAATGGAACATCCTACATTTTTTTCTTTATCAAGTTACCCTTCTAATTATATTCATAACTCTATTAGGATGGTAGGTTAGGATGGCCCTTAAAAACTAACTTTAAAAATTTACCCGGAGCACTGTCTTATCTTGTTCTATAACATAAAAAGAGACTTCCATAAAAATTTCAGATTTTTAAATAATGCTTTAGTGGTCGCTACCAAGTCTTGAATTTTCAAGATAATCGAGGATTTTTGCAAAATTTCTATCGAAATAAATCGAAGTGGTGATTATCAAAATGACATTGATCGTCAATTAAATTAATAAAATAAGACAGTACATTGTCCCCCACTTTCATCACAACCAACTCACTGAATAGGGAGAGCCACATCCAGCGTTCATGTTAAGATAAGAGTGTTTCATGTCCAGATGCGCGCTTGGCAATGCCATACAGAACCTAACTTGAGAGCTCAGTTTCCTGTCAGTTACTGTACTGTAAAGAGTGTTTGTGCAGCTGTGTCTCTTAAAGCTGTGGTCTTTTCTAAATTATTCTAACTGAAAATATATTTAGTTGTCTGCTATAACATATTGCAGCTTACAATAATTTGTTAAAGTGTCTTTATTTCTAATGAAATATATTCTTTATAAGATTTTGCAAACAGCAGAAAAACTACCTATGAGAACTAAAATAAAAACTATTTGTAAAATAATTGATTTACAATCTTTGCATTATTTCGATAACCTGAATTCTGGTTATGCTAGCAATTAAAATCCTAAAATGAATTTGTTTTTCTTATTGGACAGTTCTCATTCTAACACTAGTTTCCACACAGGCCCCTACGACTATGCAGAGTAAATCAGTATCCTCAACCCCTACGGCTGTGAAGATTCAGTTAAAATGAGAAGAAAGGCCTAAAATGAATTTATTTACATAACCCCGTTTTTTGGAAAATTTTTCATTCAAATGAATTACATTTTCATGAAATCTATTATTCTTTCGATAACCTGAATTCTGGTTATGCCAGCAATTAAAATCCTAAAATGAATTTGTCTTTATATCATTACTTTAAACTTTGTTTAGCTCACTAAAGTGGGCCGAATGTTTGATTATTAGGTCAAGAGAGGCCATATACCTGAACAAAAGTGCATTGACTGTTTTGTCAAGTAGGCAGGCTTCCAATTATTCAATACTGTTTAAACTTTAATGCATTTGACTATAGCAACTAGTAGTAAGGGACCTATTGTGACGAGAACATCTACTTTTGGTTGACTTGTTGATCAAGTGTCGACATTACTGAGTCAAGTGTTACTATTCAATCAGTGAATATTTTACTGAGGAGGATTTATGAATTTTGTTTTCTTTGCTTTTTGTTTTCTGTGTTTTTTTGCTGAGATTGTTTTTCTATAAAGAAGTTTGCTTACCATTTTGTAATTTTGTTTTTTATCCTGTTACATAAATAACACAATACCGAATAGGTAATTTTATACAATTTATGTATATAAATGAGAGTTTTACCCAATGTAAACATATGTTTTACTTAGTATTTATAATTTAGTAGTAAGTTTAACTATTTGTTATTTGGAAACGGACTTACCATATATACATTCTATGTATCTGAAATGGTGAATAAAGATGATATGATAACAAAGATGATATATGTGTGAAAATATGTTTGTAATTACATTTGTGTATATGTGTATATATACATTTTACTTTTACTTACCAATTGTACATCATTTTTTAATGTTTATGTATTTTATATTTTGACTTGTCCTATATTATTGTGTAATAATCTACTGGACCAATAAATATTATTATTATTATTATTGTCTTTTATTTCTCAGTTTATACCGGACTTTTATACAAAAAACATTATCCCAGTTGGAGAAGAATTCACTTCGGCCAGCTGCGACTAGTACGATACTTACGATTATTATTATTATTATTATTATTATTATTACTAGTACGATTATTATTATTATTATTATTATTATTATTATTATTATTATTATTACCCAAAGTTGTCATCTAAAAAATAAGTTTTTATCGTTTTCTTTCATTACAAAAAGGCAGGGTGCCCCCAAAAAAATTAAGGAAAAAACTTTTACCCCAATTTAATGACCACCCTGATGGTAGGTACTTAAAACGAACCGTTTACAAAATAAAGATGGTTTTTGAAAACTAGTGAGGTGTGTGGATAACTTTTTGAGTACCTTAGACTTCATACACAAGAGAGTTTTGAAAATTCTGCTTATACTATTATGTTGGGCATATTAAGGGCTTTTAGGGTAGAAACGTTATTAACATTAATCTGATACAGAGTGTTGAACAAATTGAGTTTATTTTTTCGCTAATAAAAAGATGCTTTATTTTGGTTTCTCTCGATCTAAGCTGGAGTATGCTTCACTTATCTGGCAATCTGGGTATAACACTCACATGCGCTATCATCTTTGCATATCCTCTAACTCTAATTTTTAACTTAATCTTAAAAAACTGCATATTTCCTGACCTATGGAAATATTCCAAAGTATGTCCCATCTTCAAAAAGGGAAACAAACTAAATATTGAGAACTTTAGATCAATCTCTGTAATTTGTAACTTCTGTAAAATCTTACAAATATTACTTCACGATAGAATATATCATTCAATTAACACCAAAATCTCTATTAATCAACATGGATTTATGAAAGGGCGTTCAACAACAACAAATTTATTCTGTGTAACTCAATATATTTCTGAATCCTTAGATGAACGTGGGCAGGTAGATGTCATATATACCGATTTCTCCAAAGCGTTTGATAGACTTGATCACCAGTTGTTACTTAATAAATAAGAAAAAATCGGCTTCTCATATTCTTTGCTCCATTTGTTTAAATCTTATTTAATGAATAGGAGTCAGTACGTTGCATTAAATGGGTTCAAATCGATCAAATTTGCTGCCACATCTGGAGTACCCCAGGGATCTATTCTGGGGCTCTTGTTTTTCAACATATTTATTAACGACATAGTGAACGAAATTAATTTGCCTCATCTTTTATATGCCGACGATCTAAAAATTTTCACAGTAATTGATGAAATCGATGACTGTTTTCAACTTCAGACTTCTCCTGACAAAATAAACACCTGGTGTATAGTAAATAAATTATTCATGAATCCTAGTAAATGTAACGTAATGTCCTTTTCTTTAAAAACATCACCTTTTATTTTTGATTACAAGTTAGATAATGTCATACTTCGAAGACCTATAACATTTCGCGACCTCGGCGTAACTTTTGATAGTAAATTATCCTTCACTGATCATATCGATACCATTGTGTCTGAAGCCTCCAAAGCCCTTGGATTCATCGTTCGTACTAGTCGAGAGTTCACTAATACTGATACTCTGAAAATTCTTTATCAATCCTTCGTCAGATCGAAACATGAATACGCATCGCTAATTTGGAGTTAGAGTTATGATGTTCACAAGAATAACTTGGAGGCAGTTCAACGTAGATTTCTTAAATTACTGTGGTTCAAATCCGACGGTACCTATCCAGTGATTGGTTTTCCGCAAAGTAACTTGCTTGAAAGATATTCTATGACTACTCTTGAGGATAGGCGTACGTACTTTTCTCAAGTATTTTTGTTTAAATTACTACATAATGATTTTGACGCACCCGAAATAATTAGTAAGCTTAATTTTCACGCTCCCAGATCAACCTCTCGTAATCACCAAGTTTTCTATTTACCTACGCCGCGTACCAACGTACTAAATAATTCACCTTTATATACGATTTGCACTACTTATAACAAATTATGTAGCGACTTCGATATTTTTAATTGCAGTCTTAGTGACATAAATCAAAATGTTCTAAATTAAATAACCAGTGAATGTCTTTGTTTTTCTTAATTTACTTTGAATCACATATGTGTATATATGTATATATAGTTTTTATATTTAAACATTTCCCATGTTATTTTTTCTCTCTCTTCGTATCATTAGTTATTCATAGTTCGTACATTTAAGTAAATTTTTTCTTCATTTTACTTTCTTTCTATGTTGTTGTATATTATGTAATTAATGCTTTGTATGCCTTTATTCCTGTTCTGTAATTGGGTATCTTATCTGTTGAACAGTGTATGCAATAAATAAATAAATAAATAACGATAAATTGGAAAACATTCAGCGTCGCTTTCTGAAATTTTTAAACTGGAAAGCTGAAGGCATATATTCACCAATTGGAGCTTCTCAAAATCAATTACTTGAAAAATTTGATATTACTAGTCTGTCCGAAAGGCGTGAGTCCTTTGATTGCGTTTTCAAGACAAAATTATGCATAGTAAAATAGATTGTACTGAAATTTTATGTCCCCCACGGATTAATTCTCGTCATTCTCGTAGCTTTAATTCATCCACTTCTAGATCTAACGTATTAAAGTGTTCTCCTCTGTTTACTATTTGTACCAGTTATGAAACTCATTGCAGTGAATTGGACATATTTGCCTAGCAGCCAGAAATTTTATTTACTGTCGTACAGTCGAACCACCTTCATAGTTTCTACTTGTACTTCTTATTTAGGTTAGGTTAGGTTAGGTTTGGTTAGTTTAGATTTCCATCCTATAAATGGTTTTGTACTGTTGTCTGTTGTATGATTAAATAAATATATAAATAAATAAAATATAAAATATCCAGGGTATCATTAACAAATACATTTTTTCGTTTCATGCATTTCTATCAACCCTAAACAATTATGCTTTTTTATTTTTTGTAGAGAAATAATATTAAAATTTAATCAGATCCTTCATCTTGTGTAATTTTCATAATATTCATCATTTCGGGCTTTTTGTTTAATAAATTTGAGAGTAGTAAAAAAGTTATTTTTAAAATTCGATACATTGAAAATGGTAAAGTTTAGATACATGAATTTTGTTTAGAATTTCGAGAAGAATGGAAATATAGAATAATAGATGAATATGGTATTCCATTAAAGAAAAAGCAAATTTGTTTCGTCATGACTTTTTGACTAATCCTGTATACTTAATATTTCTTAATTGTAATAGATTTTAAAAAAAACCTGAAATTTTTGTCTTAACATTTTTCGCTATCTATCTTACTTTGGGAGATAATCGACCGTTCCCGTACATATCACCTACCCTGTATTTTGTTTTACATTCAATCATTGGTACGGAAATAAAGAAGAATATCGGAAGACGAAAGAATAAAAATATGTCTGGATACAATTAAGCTGGCTAGTAAATTACTCAAAGAAATAAAATCAGAAGTTGCAGAACCCCTATGCCATACGATTAATTTAAGCTTTATAGAAGGGAGGTTTCCAACTTTATTAAAGAATTCGCTTGTAACACCAGTACACAGTAAACAGAAATCGAGACAGAACCGTAATGGGCAACTGCCGACAGACTTCCTTTGTTATAGTAGAAGATTCAGAGCATCACTTAGACATACTTTTAAAATCATTATGTAAAATTATCTGCCGAATCCATTTCTGGAGGGCCATTTGCGACATAGGCTAGCGTTCGTCCCCTATGTTAATTATATACCTCTTTTCGGAGATACACGATATTTAAAATTTATCCCAAACTACTATCAGAACGTACGAGATTTAAATATGAAACTGAATTCTCCATATGATGCCCTTCTGGCTAGATCCTATTAGTCTAATTCACAATTCAAAAAGATGTTAATTCGTGAAATAGCTCCTAAAAATATGAGCGATAGTTCATTGGATTCGGAATGACGCCTAGAAAAATGTGTTAAAATGTTTTATTAGCACATAAAAAATTGCAAAAGTTACAAACAAATTAAGATGAAAAAAAATGATATTTAGTATTTCGCTTATAACTCAAAAACTATAAGCAATAACGGAAATCGGAAAAAAGATTCTTAAAGAGGAGGAAAAAGTCCTAACTCCCGGAACTCTATCTCCATTATTTATAATTATAATTTAGCGCTGAAAATAGGACAGCGGCAGCTGCAGGATGCGAGCACCGCCTCAAAAGAGAGTACATCACATAAAATAATTTTTTTATACTATTAAATATCAATTAAAAAATTTCAAAAAATTATGGTCTATTCTTAATACTTCAAAGAATAAGGTCCCGTTGGAGAAAAAATTAAAGTTTATTTTTCAACAAGTCAGGCCATTCTTAACTAACGAAATATTATGGGACCTCCGTTGTCATTGGGGACAAAATGTTTTTTTAAATAATTGGCCTATAAAATTTTCGCTTCTCGGAGCCCTTCTTATACATATACTTAATAAGACCACGTTATAAAAGTTTTTAAAAATTGTTTATTTTGTTTATTATAATTTTTTAAGTAAACAAAAAATTAAAAACCAAAGCAAAATTGTAAAAGAATTTTTTTTTCATATTCGTTATCATATTACTACTGTTACATTGAATAAAGGCATTCACTAACGTTAAAAAAAAAATTACGCCATTTTTTTATAAATTGTTTATAAACAAATTGCCTAGTTTCATATTTAAAAATATATTTTTTATATTATGATTTTAAAAAACTGCAAGTTTTCTTAAAAACATTATCTTATTGTTTATAACCGCTCCTTTTAATTACCCATCATTTGAATAATTAATTAAGAAATTATTTTTTCTTAAAAATCGAAATTGGCAATCCTCAATAAAGTAACAAAAAAATGTATCACCAATGTCATTGTTTATTAATTTAACAATTTGTCATAAACAAGTTCTGACAATTCTAATAATTTTTTTCTAAATCTTAACAAAACTACAAAAACAGCCATATGCAACAACATATTTAAAAGAAATTTGTTTGTATTTTTTATAATGTTTTTCAATATTACACGATACAGAAGTTGAAACGGCCACTTGATTTGTCAACTAAAAAACTGATATAACGTTTAAACTAATAGAGATGTCACAATAGACATTTAAGTCGTTTTTATAGAGGATTAATTAATCTTTAAATGAGTTGACTTCCAAGTTTGTAACTATAATGAATCAGTTATTATACGTATTTGTTTTTAAAAATTAAATAAACAATTGCAACTTTCATATATGTTGACACTTAACAAAATTCCCTTGAAGGTCCATTGCCGTATATGCATTATTTGACAAGCTAGAAGTCATAAAATATTCAAAAACGTCGAAAACACATTTAATTTTTATAAACAAATGCGCATAATAACTGATTAATAATAGTTACAAACTTGGAAGTCAACTAATTTAAAGACTAATTAATCCTCTATAAAAACGACTTGAACGTCTATTGTGATATCTCTAATAGTTTAAAAGTTATATTAGCGTTTTAGTTGACAAATCAAGTGGACTTTTCAACTTCTGTATCGTGTAATATTGAAACGCTATAAAAAATACAAATTGTTTTTTCAATATGTTGTTGCATATGGCTGTTTTTATAACTTTTTTAAGATTTATAAAAAAAAATAGGATTGTCAGTCTATAACCAATTGTTAAGTTAATAAAGAATGAAATTGTCGGTAAAAAAACTGTTTTTGTTACTTTATTGAGGATTGCCAATTATGATTTTTAAGAAAAAAATAATTTCTTAACCAATTATTCAAACGATGGATAATTAAAAAAACCGATTATAAACAATAAGATAATGTTTTTAAGAAAACAGTTTTTTTAATCAGAATATTCTCAAGACAACAAAATTGTAAAAAGAAATATTTTTAAATGTAAAACTAGTCAATTTGTTTATAAACAATTTATAAACAAATAGCGTAAAAAAAAATTGAAGGTTAATGAATGATTTTCTTCAATGCAAAAACAGCAATATGATAACGAATATGTAGAAAATTTTTTTTTTACAACTTTGCTTTGGTTTTTAATTTTTTGTTTACTTTAAAAAATTATAATAAACAAAATAAACCATTTTTAGTAACTTTTATAACGTGATCTTGTTAAGTATATGTATAAGAAGGGCTTCAACAAGCGAAAATTTTATAGTCCAATTATTTAAAAAAAAAATTGTCTCCTGCAGCAGTCGCACGGACTCCTATTTTTTTATAAAATTGTAAATAATGGCGAGAGAGTTCCGGGAGTTGAGACTCTTCTATTGGAAATTTCCTCCTCTTTAAGAATCTCCTTTTCGATTTCCGTTATCGCTTATAGTTTTTGAGTCATAAGCGAAAAACTAAATGCCATTTTTCTTCCATCTTAATTTTTTTATAACTTCTACAATTTTTTATGTGCTAATAAAACATTTTAACACATTTTTCTAGACTTCATTCCGAATCCAATGAGCCATCGCTCATATTTTTAGGAGCTATTTCAAGAATTAACACCTTTTTGAACTTGAATTAGACTATATGATATACTTGCCTTCTCCGAAGCCTGGTTGGATTCAAATATTCAGAATAATGACATATCACACGATAATTATGCATTATTTAGATCAGACCACGACAATTGATATTGTAGGCGTAAAAATAGTATTAGATCATTTTCACTTCTATAATTTTACAGTTTACATTCCTCCAAATATGCCATCTGACTTTTACAATTCTATTTTTGATCTTAATTTTCGGTGATTATAATCTGCCGAATTATTGTTCTCATCACTCTAGTACTGCGTCACCTGCTATTCAAATAATTTTAAATTTTCAAGACTTTTTTAATTTCGAGCAGTTCAATACTATAAGGAACTCAAACAACAAGTTACTTGATCTTGTTTTATCTAACAGGAGCTGTACTGTAGTACATTCTCCTTGGAGAGGACCTTCATCATCGTGCTCTGCTTATTTATTATAATGTTCGTAGTATCGGAAATAATCGCAACAAAAAATATATGTCTTATACGTATAACTTCAGAAAAGCTATTTTTCCCATGTTATATCAAATGTTCTCTGATGTTGACTGGAACTTTTTAACTGATTTCTTTGATGTTCACTCAACTTGTGAGAAATTCTATGAAATATTAGATTCCATATTAAGCATCTGTTTTACCCATGAAACATATACCTAAACGTAGTTATCTTCTAGGTTTAACAGTGAAATTATAAAGAATATAAAAGAAAAGCACAAACTGTGGCGGTTATTTAAATCTAGAGATAATGAATATTATCCCCAAAAGTTTAAAGATTTAAGGCGTAAAATAAAATCCGATATGGAGACTGCACACAAAAATTACAGTAAATATTTACAAGAAAATATTGCACAGAATCCTTCAGAACTCTGGCTATATATTAATTTTAGAAGAAATACGCCCAATATGCCCAAAAATTTCAAGTATAACGATGATATCATTTCCGATCCTAAAATAATTAATTAGTTACTCATTTGCTCGTATTTTCAATAATCTTACTCTACTCCAGAACAATGCAATGTTGATGACGAACATAATGCCCTTTTTAATAACTCGTCTAAATATTCGTAATCTTACAGAAGATGAGGTTCAAGGCACTAAAGATGTTAAAGCCAAAACTAACCAGTGGTCCTGATAATATTTCATCTTGCGCAGTACGTGACTGTGCAACAGTATTTGCCATACTTATGTGAACTTTTCAATCTATCTCTTCAAACTTCAACATTTCCACAATGTTGGAAACAGTCCAAAATCATACCCGTATTTAAGAAAGGGGATAGAACTTTGATCACTAATTACCGGCCCATTGTAATTTTGAATAACTTTGCTAAATTCCTCGAAATATTATTGTATGAACATATATTTTGCCATGTTAAACATCAAATATCTGAATTCCAGCACGGCTTCTTTAAAGGAAGAATCTACAGTTACCAACTTATTCTGTTTAACTGAGTATTTATCTGATGCAATTGATGATGGTAATCAACTTGACATAATTTATACAGATTTTTCTAATGCTTTTGACAGGCTTAACAATAGCATTCTTTTGCAAAAATTACTCATTTTCGGATTCTCAAATGACCTTATTAACTATTTTTCATCTAACCTAAGCAATAGAACCCAATTTGTCTTATTCTGTGACCTTAGGTCTGTCGAAGTTTTACCAGCTTCCCACAGGGATCTAATCTAGGCCCACCTTTGTTCATTATGTTTATTAACGATATTGTTACTGATATCGCCCTGAACTGTCTTCTATATGTCGATGATCTGAAATTATTCTGTAGAATTTCAGGCATCGACGACTCTTTGATTTTGACACACAATGTAGACAAAATTAATGAGTGGTGTATAAGAAACAAATTATTTCTCAACTCATCAAAATGTAATGCTCTATCAGTAACAACTAAACAGAATATCATAAAATATGATTATGCACTTGAAAATAACGTATTCTCTAGACCTGAGACATTCACTGGTATAGGTGTAGTGTTTGATGAAAAGCTGTCACTTATCCATCATATTAATCATGTTGTCTCTTGGATTTCTTATTAGAAATAATTTTAACTTCAATAACGCCTCCGATCTCAAACTACCGTATTTATCTATTGTGAGATCTAATTTGGAATATGCGTCAATCATTTGGTCACCATATTGTAAGACAGATATAGATAACTTAGAAAATATTCAACGTAGGTTTTTGAAGTATTCCACATTTAAAGATAATGGAACATACCCGCCTATTGGTACTCCCCAGTCTGAACTATTATCGAGGTTCTCATTAATATCGTTAGAAGATCGCCGTAAAGTCTCTTATCTAACTTTTCTTTACAGCCTTATACATAATATCACCGACAGCACTTATATACTTAATATGCTTCCTTTTTATGCTCACAGAATTGCTTCACGCCAAACAAATTTATTTAAACTAATCATGCCCAGGACAAATATTTAAAAAATTTCACCATTTCAAGACACGTGTACTGCGTACAATGATATATACGGCCGCATTGATATTTTTAACTGCAACGTTGCCTCTGTAAAATTATGTATCTTTAATAATAATTAACTAATTAATGTTCATTATTGTAGCAATTTTACTTGTGTCCCACAAATTGTTCTTATAATTATTTTAATATTTTATTTAATCGATTTGCATGTGCATGAATGTACATCTTTGTTTCTAAATGTATATTACTCTTTTTTGTAATCTTTTTTGTTCTATCCAGTAATTGGGTCTCTCGACCTGTTGGATAGTGTATGTAAAATAAATAAATAAATAAATAAATAAAACTATAAAAGCTATAAAGGATAAAATTTTAGATATTTATTCAGGTTAAATAATGTATGGTGACTACGATAACAGCACTGACTTAGTATTTTGGTTATTTATCCTCCAAGAAAAAATAGAAAACGTGAGGGTATTGAAATATTGCAGAGGAAAATGTAGCATCAAGGTACTTTTTCTATTTATAGAAATATTCTGTCGACTGTAGGAGCGGTATTGTAGTAAAAGGTCCAAATTTAATCTCAGTGAAAGAATTTTCACAATCGGATTATTCTAGCGAAATATATCGATTTATTTCGGAGAGGTGTAGGCAGAACGGGTTGAATATGAGTCACTTCCTTCAAATAAGGCAACGCTCAAAATTGTCGTGTTAATTAATTTCATGTACTATGTCAAAATCATAATTGCAAGTCGTATGAAGACTTATATTTTCAGTACATAAGAAATATTATCCACAGTCACAGATATATATGCTTACTACGTAATACTAGTTGGGGATAGACATGAACATGGATTAAAAGCAGCTTATTATGCAATTAAATCCAAGCATCTTACAACACCTAATACTGCACTTATATTATTATATTTTTACACTTGCAAGTTGTCACTTTTATTTGTTCCGGTGTTGTTTTGTAATTATGATTGGAGTGAAAATTTGCTCTATCTTCCAACCATATTCGTGAATATTCAGTAATTTAGAGGATATATCACTAGCATTTTTCCACACAAACAGTGTGTAGGCACTTGGCTTTACATGCTGAATGAAGGCATCTTGAGTGGGTGTCAATGTCCCCAAACCCATTTTGCAGTTTTAAATAATGTGCCCATAAATGATCCAAACTACCTTCAAAATTGGAACGACCATGTACAAACACTTGAAAAAGTAAGAAGCCGCTACCGTAAAATGACACACGCCCGCTTGTTGAGAGCGTCGTTTAAAATTGCAGAAGAATCAACAGTTGACAAAGTAGTTGCTGTTCCATCGTTAAGCATTCCTGCGTTTATTAACGTAACATCGTTTTCCAAAATGTGGAGATGCGTCAAACATTTCGTAGTAATGGAACTCTGTAGATTCTGTTTATTCTTAGGGTTGGACATAAACAATTTTCACTCAGGAATAAGAATTTTATCTCCAAGCTCAAATTCCGGTGATAATTTAGTTATATGTCGGGCTCTTAATCTTTTAATCCATGTTCATATCTATCCCCATGTAATATTATGCAGTTGGCATATCTGTGACGGTGATAAATTTTCTGTTGTCCCTCAGCGGTTAATATGGCTAAATAATGATAATATACTCAAGAATAAGATACTGGAGGTAAATAACTTATGCGGGTACTATTTACTTATAATAATGTAGATGATGAATGAAATGTATTGAACAATAGCAAATACCGACTTGTAATTTTCCATATACCATATACTTGCATTTAGTTCTATTAGTTATTCAGTTTGTGCCGGGGGCTTGCTGGAAGCAATTCATGCTCCTACCACCGCCTGCAAACGTGCACCTGCTCAGAACCAGTCTGCCTCCCGACAGGCAGTTCACCATTTGCTGGAGAATTAAGTTGGTGTCAGAACCTGGTGTTCAATTCGACTACGCCGTCACTCCCTCTACCGTTTGTGCCGTTTGGAGTATCAAGGGGTATCGTCTAGAAGCCAGACGGGAGTTTGTGCCAGGCGTTCGTGGAGAGAAGTCTGCTCCAGTCCGTTAAGCTACACGCGTGCCCACCAGCAACAGGGGCAAGTGAGTAAAGTTTGTAAGTTCCAACTCGGTAAGTGTCTACTCACTCCTGGTATCCGTATTTCACTGTGTGTACCACCACCCATTTTTACCGTAGCCTCACTTTAGCTTAAGCTCTTGATTGTCTGTTTGGTAATAGTAGTCGTAGTATTGTAAATAGTAGATTGTAAGATAATAAATGTAATATTAATCTGAACCGTACTTTTTACTGTAGTGTATGTGAAGTCTAACTCAAGCTCTGCTGAACCGACTTTGAGGGTAATTGGTTGTTCCACCACAAAAGAAACTGGCGCCCGAGGTTACCGTTAACAGACTGCTAAAGCTCGAGGTGACGCTTCATCACCAACTGCCGGGTGAATAACACGTCAAAAAGTGCTATTCTCTTACTTATTTGAAGGAGGTAAATAACCCTCACTTGTGGGCGGCAGCTTTTCGCCGGTAGAGCGTCGTGAATAAGGAAGTAGTTTTTGCGTAACTTTAAAACATAACAGTACTAGGGGGCTACGCAACTTAAAAAAAAATTATATAAATTTTATATTCAGATTTGTGTTTCGCAAAGTTGCGGAATACAAGACATAATAAAAGTAATGAGAATAACATGTATGTAGGTCACACATTGAATACTGTGGACGAACAAGCAAAAGGAAATGTAATACAATTGACAAAACAAAAATTTATTATTTAACAATTCAAACATATATATACACAAAGCTAAAAATGTAGCGATAAAGAAAATTTCTATCAATGCTTGAATATTATCTACTAAATCATGGACCTTAAGGGCCATGTAAATATACACAATTATAGCTGCAATAATTCTTTGTACAACAAAAAATAAAATAGTACGCACTTGTATTTAGTTCCAATTATATTCGCACCTCCATAGTACTATGCTGGCGTTACATAGATTTTAAAAAAAGAATGTGGAAAATGTTGAAGCTTATATAACTAATTGATAAGTAAGTGTAAGAAAATAATAATAAAAATCGGGCCTGTATATGGATGCTGTTGAATTTTAGCCATGTGGTGATTATGGTGAGGGAGCTTTACGCATATAAAATGGCGGCTCCTTCTTGACGTCACTGTGGTGGTACTAATTTTGTATGGGCAGTGTAGGATACGACCGAAGTTCTAAAGTATAAAATCCCAACTGTTTCCACGGTGAGAAGAGTCCAGAATCCCAGAAGAATAAACGAATTATCAACTCTATCTATCATTACAGGTGTCTCTAAAAAACCTTAAAAAGAAATAAATATTAAGTACCACCAATCTAAAAAAAATAACGAACCTCACTTTCTTCAGAAGGGTTTTTTTGGACAAGATGGCAGGGCGAGAAGTATACCGATTATATTAATCGGGTAAAGACTGAAATTAACGAGAAAAAAAATTATGAATATTACGAAACAAACATAAAAGGTTTACTTACAACAAAAGCAGAATTCTTTGAATTTTAGAACAGGTGTAGATCACTAAATGTACGATTAATTTTACAAAACCCAAATCGGGAAAACGTGGGTAACCACTTTCGTACGGGACCTTGTCACTCACCAAGAGTCAGGTCTCGAATCAGTGAGGTTCAAAGAAATCATCCTACATTTCTTTTAGCAACCAACCTGCAATACATCTATGCTAATAAATTCCTTTAATTAGGTACCAACCTTTATATAAAAGTATCATATTGAAATGCTACACCGCCCTTCTCCGAAAAAAAAAATAGTTTAACTGTAAAATATTTTATACTGCTTATGCAATGTCGTTACGTATTGCGTGAAAAAATATTATTTTGAGTTGGCATCTATGCTTACTATACGTCCTGAGGAGTCAACATTAGTAATTGTCATAATTGAGAAGCCAAAAAGTCTTTCAAAACAACATTGTGAACGCTACAATGGAGCGAGCGTAGATGCATACGTCTGCCTGTACTCGTATTTCGATACAAGAAGGCAGCAACGTCAAACACGGTTATTACTGGGACGGGTGACCCATTTTAAGGAAATACAGCGTTATCTTTCCATCTTCTAACGTTTGTATATCAGCGCATGCGTAGAAGGTGTATCTTTAAACGTGGGTTACATAGCGGATATACCATCCTTCGGAGGGGATATAAAGCAGTCAATCCGGTGTTTATTAAACGATCGGCAACTAAAAAATCCGTACTCTTCGATAGAGAAGAGGTTCGGCAAAATTTCCAGGTTTGGAATAGCTGGTCTCCTGGCGTCGGTGATAGGCCTTAGTAGAGGGAATAGGCCGACGTTAAATAAGTTGGTAAAAAATAATTCTCTCAGTATATTTTATTATAAAATATATGATGATGACACGGTAAAAGAATTAAGAGCAATTCATTGTTCCGTTTCTTTAGAGCGAGTTTTATTTTAACTTTAATTTTAATATTGTTGTTAGCTAGTAGACGAGAAATGACCCGCAAAATGGTGTTAAATAATATTTTATAATAACTGAACCATCTCATGGATTTTTATGAAATTCAATAGACGTGTTTTATTGACAAAGTGAATGTTTTCAATTTTAATCATTACCCACCAAAAAACTTGTGTATTTGGGTTCACATCAAACCGATTTTCGATTTGAAGGTATCAATGGATTTGTTATGAAAATTAGTATTTAATTACTGGGTGTCTAAAAAATGTTGCCATTTGAAAAAGTTGAACTAATTACAAATTAGTGATTACTTGGTTTGTCGTAGCTAAACCAATTCGAAAAGTCTCACGTTTACATTTTTCTCTTACTGTTTTGGTCCATTTGATTGATTCTAGTGCATCCATTGTAGTCTAGATGCAAAAGTAAAAATAGCCCTAAGTAAATCAAGTAATCTCAAAAAATTTCTAAAACTACTCAGTCGTACTTAGAATCGGAATCCAAAAATATAAAAATATACAGGATTTTCTGTTTATAATTTAATATTTGGGGTCATTTCCGGGGAAAATAGAAACCCCTGCCAAATTTAAGACTTACATCTTGAAAACTCTGCAAACAATGGCTTGTCTAAAAGCTTCCAATTTTTTTACAACATTTGTCAACCACCCACACCACCACCACTCCATAATTAAAGTGGTTAATAAAATAAAATCGATACATTCACTTGAAATTTGATACACGTATGTATTATAACGAAAAATGGATCTAGATTATATTTTGAGATGATTACGTTGAAGGGGTGTGGGTGAAATAGGGGTAAATAAGTAAAGCAAGCCAGTAGTAGTCCAGAAACTTGGGACTTCGTGTACATACTAGAAGCAAAGGTCACAAATTATTTTATGACATTTTGCACCCCCTCCACCACCCCCACTCCATTATTAAAGGGGTTAAGAAAATAAAATAAAGACATTGACTTTAAAGTTAATATACGTATGTATTATAACGAGATCTAGAACTTTATTTTATTTTGAGCTTATTCTGTTGAAGGATTAGGGTATAGTAAATAAAAAACAATCTAGTGAGAGTTTAGGAACTTGAGATATGATGTATATCTACTAGAAACAAAGTCTTAAATATTTCTATGACATTTTCCACCCCCACTCCATTATTAGAGGGGTTAGCAAATGAGGTCTGGAACTAGATCATGTTTAGAGCTTTTTCCGTGGAAGGGTTGGGGGTGAAATAGAATTGAATAAGTAAAGCAAACTAGCAAGACTCCAGAAACTTGGGATTTGGTGTATATACCAGGAGCCGAGGTATGCCCTCACTTCATTATTAAAGGGATTAACAAAATAGAATTTGGTAAGCGAGACCTGGTAGTAAGTTGTATTTTGAGTTTATTCCGTTAAAGCGTTGGGGGTGAAATAGGGGTAAATAGGTAAAGCAAGCTAATAAGAGTCAAGAAACTTGGTATATATACTAGAAACAAAGGTCTCAAATATTTTTATGACATTTTGCAACCCCACTAAATTATTAAAGAGGCTAACAAAATAAAATTGAAATATTCACTTGAAATTTGGTACACATATGTACCACAGCGATATACAGAACTAGATTATATTTTAAGATTATTCCGTTGATGAGTTGGGGGTAAAATGGGGGTAAATAAGTATAGCAAGCTAGTAACAATTCAGAAACTTGAAATTTGGTGCATGTACTAGAAACTAGGGTCTTAATTCTTTTTATGAAATCTACCATGCGCACCACCACCCGTACCCTATTATTAAAGGGGTTAACAACATAAAATTGTAATATAATGTGTACGAGAGCAAAAGTTCTTAAATAAATTGTTTGGCATCAGCGACTCTCATCCCCATTGAACGTCGGTCAATCGACAAGGTATTGAAGTGGCACGTCGTTTTTAATCCAGTTAATGGAGCGGTAAAATCTCTAACTTAAGTGCTAATGACTTGTAGAATTAGGTCAAAAATGGAAAAAACAATACGTTTACCTTTTTTGGCCCAAAACAAAATGTTTTTATTCTAGTGAATTTTCTCGAGAAATGCTTATTTTTTGAAATACGGCCATTCGAAAATTCCTAAAAGTGGGGGAAGGGAAATGTAAAAGTTGAAAAAAAATTCAGAGGTTTCGCAATCCTTGCAACCATCGGGACTTTGGAAATGATAACACCATACATAAAGCATAAACTTATTCCGAAACAGCTACGTTCCGTACCAAGAAACATGATTTTAGGTACTTGTTACAAAAATACCTATTCGCTATTTGTCAAACTTTATGAATCCATGGCGACTACGGTTGACGCTGACCACAACCGCATTATAACTTCACGTTCTGCGCACATACTCATACTGTGCACACTTGCTCAGTATTACGTCATCTGATCTCGACTCTTTCATGTCTGCGGCCTTAGATAAAACTAGTAACTTTGGCCTCATATAAGAACATTAACATTTCTGACGTTAAAAAGCGGTAGGAGACCCTCTTCTTTGTCTGCGGTGCTGATAGTTATCAACAATTAGATAGCATAATAAAAATCAACATAACTAACCTAACCACCTAACCATCTCATGAAATATTGAAATCATTATAGAAAAAGAAGGAAAACATTATTTCTGCCGTCAAATCAAACCTGAATTTGTGAAAAAATTCATTATTCGTTACAAAATAAAAACGAAAACTCGGCGTGCCCAGGAGTTGACAAACAGTGCTACAGTACGGAAGAAAGAGTTGAACAGACCAGACGGTACCAAAAGAGCAAATTTTGTAGCATCAAGCTGGCATTGTTGGACCGAGAGTTAACGACGCGTTACGAACATAGTGATTTTCACGATTTCAAGTTAATTTTCTGTTGTTCTGTGAGAAAGAGCTGGGGTATGTCTCCCGCACCCCCCCCCCCCCCCTATTCTTTGTCTGCGACGCTAATACTGCCTGCGGTGCTAATAATTATTAATTATTAAAAATTAGATAAAAATCTACTAACCTAACCTAAGGAAATTGTAGAAAAAAAATGTATTAATCGTCACAAAATTAAATAAAAAAAATCAGTAGGCATAGGAGTTTGAACCCGGAACCTTTCGCGCCGTAAGCGAGAACATTACTTATTCGCCAACCGTACGGCTGATGATGAACACTAGGACAAGAAATAAATAGTGAGACGAATTATATCAAGTTTCTTTATTCGTCAGCCGCAGCAGCACTAACGCATCCCGGCTCGATGCTACAAGATTTGCTCCCTCCGTAACGCCCTTTGTTTAACAGGAGGGACAATATCGATCGGCGCTGACCAACTACATCGCATCGCTTCCCACATGATAACACGCTCTCGCTCAATATTACATCATCTGAGCTTGATATTTTCATGTCGACGACCTTGAAAAAACTCGTAGCTTTTGTCCTATACGTTATACGCGAATATTAACTTTTGCAATATTAAAAATCTGAAAAAATTGAGGTGAATGTATCATCGAAATGCAAGAATTTTTTTATTTGCAACTTTTCTGTAAATTGCGTTTTCGCCGAATTCTTCCGGAAAAACCTGAAAAACTACCCCTTTCTGTGTAGTGCTTTAAAAATATGTAATTTAAAAATTTGAACAAATTCAGACATATGCATTGAGTCCTTCGAAACATTTTTCTGTCTCTTGGAATTTTTTTGTTACTTGCTAACTTTTCTAGTTACAGGCAGTTTTTCACGATAAATAATGTACTACATTTTTGGCATATTTTTAATTTAAAAATTATATTGAACCTTTAAAAATAGTATACCTATATATCATGTTTAAAAGTGAATTATTCATTATTTGTTTGCTTATAGTAATGAAACATTTTCTTTATAGGATTTTTCAAACAGTGGAAAGAAAAGCTATCTATGAGAACTAAAGGAAAAACTATATATATAAAAATATTAATGAAATCCCTGCATTCTTTCGATAACCTGACTTCTGGTTATGCTAGCAAGTGAAATTCTGAATTTTACTTGCTAGCATAACCAGAAGTCAAGTTATCGAAAGAATGCAGGGATTTCATTAATATTTTTATATATATAGTTTTTCCTTTACTTCTCATAGATAGCTTTTATTTCCACTGCCTATAAAGAAAATGTTTCTATATATCATGTTTCATATTTTTTATAACAATATATATAACTTTTACATTTCCCTACTCCCACTCTTAGGAATCTTCGAATGGCCATATTTCGAAAACTAAGCATTTCTCGAAAAAATTCACCAGAGTAAAAACATATTGCCTATACTTGTTTATTTGTGGTATATTCAGATTTTCTTACTTTTTGTTGGGTATTTTGCCACTGAAAAATATTTAAAAATTTTGATGAAAAGACGTTTGCGCCAAACGGATCAGACAGATACTGGTTCTTGAATACTTGACTGTTTCAAAAAGTCTCACATCTAAAAATATATAAACTAGAACAATGGTATGAACTATAAAATGAAAATGAAAGCTATAGGCAGTTAATGTTTCGGAAGGGAATCTACTTCCGTTCTCAAAACTTTTTGGCCGTCAACCATGACAGTTTTTTGTTTATGTATTTCCATAGTCACGTGAGACATTAAATTATGTTTATATTATTACACATCCACGTAGTGGATTGGAAGTATAGTAATCGCAAAAAAAATTTCAAAAATTTTTATTCGTGATATTTCACGAATAAAAATTTTTGAAATTTTAGAAATTTAGAAATTTATATAGCGAAAGACCATATATTGAATTACATAATTCTGGAAATAATCCTTTAATTGACAAAACTGTCATCAACCTGTCAAATCGCGAACTAAATATATCCGAGAAACTAGTATTAAGTAAAGGCTTGAATTATGCTTTAACACCAAAGGCTATTCCTAGATTTGATATAATAACTGCAATTGAACAGGCTACACAGAAGCTACCATTAGATGATTCTAACGAATCCCGAATTCGTTCTAAAATTGAATTAGAGAATCAATATAAGACTAGAGATAATTTAACATCCGATGAGAAACGTTCAATTTCATCTCTAAAAAATTTTACCAGCTGATAAAGGCAATACCACGGTAATATTAGATACAGCTATATATAATACAAAAATTACGAACTTGACAAATGATGGAAATTATTCCAAATTAAATTAAGATCCTACAAATTCTTTAGAAAACAAAATATATAGACTTATTTAAACACAAAAACGAATTTACAGATCACAGCAAACCTCCTCATTTCTATGGTTTGCCAAAAATTCATAAACCTGACATTCCCTTAAAACCAATTATGAGTTCAATTAATCCTCCATGTAGCAAACTCTCAAAACATTTATTAAAAATCCTAAACCCAGGTCAGGTTCCTCCAAGTCTTATATTAAAAATAGCAAATATTTTTTGGAAAAGCTGTCAGAAAATCATTTTAACAATAATCATCTAATGGTCTGTTTTGATGTAGTAAGCTTATTTACAAACGTTCCTGTAGATAAAACATTAATAATAATTAAAAGCAAATTGTAAGAAGAGTTTGGCGAATAGAATTAAGTTAAGCATTGAAACTATAGTGGAATTACTTACACTTTGCATTAAAACAACATACTTTGAATTAAATAATGACTTCTATCAACAAGACTTTGGGATGACCATGGGTTCATCATTATCTCCAATATTAAGTAATATTTTCATGGAAATTTTTGAGGAAAGTAATATTAATAATCTAGCTTATAAACCCATTGTATGGTGGAGATATGTAGATGACATTTTTGCTATCTGGCCTTATACTAAAGAATGTTTAAGTAATTTTTTGAATCAGATTAACGAAAACGAACCTTCAATTACGTTTACAATAGAAATAGAAAATAATAATGAATTACCTTTAGATATTTTAATTAAAAAATTAGATAACACATACCAAACCAGTGTGCATACAAACAAACACACACGAACAGATACCTAAATTTCAATTCAAATATATTAGTGTTAAGAAAGGTGTTGTTAAGCGTTTGTATGAAAGAGCCAAAATTATTTTTTCAAATGATATAATATTAAGGAACTAAAAGCACTTTATAAAAGCTGTCTTATTAAATAATCAACATCCGGAGAGTTTTGTTGATACTCAGTTATTGAACATTGGTAGTAGAGAGAATATATTATCACAACGTAAGGTATTTAGATCAATGACAGTAATTCCATATATACATGGTTTATCGGATAAATTATGAAAAATTGGGAGTAGGTTTTCCGTACGAACGGTTTTTCAAACGGGCTTCACGTCAAGATCGGTTTTATCAAAAACCGAACCTCTAAATACTGTTCAAAATTCAAAAAATTGTGTTTATAACGTTCCGTGTGAGTGCGGAAAACATTACGTAGGTGAATCATCTAGACCTTTCAATGTAAGGCTTGGTGAACATAGAAATTACGCTAGAAAGGAAGAATTTGAAAAATCCGAAATTTGTGAACACGCGAGGGATAAAAATCACAGGATTAAATGGGACTCGGCGAAGATTTTGGAAAAAAAGAACAACGGAACTAAAAGCAAACTTAAAGAATCCGCGATTATTTTATTAAACGAGAATAGATGCGTTTCAAATTATTCAATAGATATTTGTACTAGTTAGTTGCCCATCCTTAGAGACGAAGTAAGTAAAAAAACCGCTGCCTAAGGAATCACTACTTCCACATCCGGATTTTTCATCCAAGTCACTTTAAAGGAAACATTTTGACTATATTTGCACTCTAGTATGTGGAAATTATTGGTCATAGAATTTTAATAATATTTGGGGCAGATGTCATAGAAAAGTTTGAGGAGTTGGTTTCTACCATATACGTTAAAGATTAAGTTTCTAGTTTACCCTACTTATTTTCCACTATTCACAACCTACCACCTCCCACCCCTTCAATGGAGTCATCTCAATCAGATGTCACTACAATACATACGTGTACTAACTTTCAAGTGAATATTTCAATTTTATGTTATCAATCCCATTAATAATGAAGCGGAGGTGGTGGAGTTTGAAAAATATTAGAAAGAAATCTAAGGCCCTGGTTTATACACCGTATATACACCGAATCCCAAATTTCTGTACTCTTACCAGCTTGATTTACTTATTTTCCCCTAGTTACTCCTATTGACCCCAACCCTTCTACGGAATCATTCCAAAATATAATCTACTTCCAGATGTCGTTATAATACATACGTCTACCAAATTACAAGTTAATATCTCAATTTTATTTTATCAACCCCTTTAATAATGCAGTGAGGGTAGGGAACGGCTTGAAAAATATTATTAAAAAATCTGAGGTCTTGGCTTCTAGGGTATACACCGAGTTTCAAGTTGCAGCACTCTTACCAGCTTGCTTTACTTATTTTTCCCTATTTACCTCTACTTACCCCCACTCCTTCAACGCAATCATGTCAAAATATAATCTAGTTTCAGATATAGTTATAATACAAAAATGTACCAAATTTCAAGTGAAAATTTAAATTTAATTTTACCAACTCTTTTAATAAGGGAGTGGGGGTGGTGGGGGGATGGGAAATACTAATAAAAAAACCTGAGACCTCCGCTTCTAATATATACACCAAATCCCAAATTTCTGTACTTTTACCAGCTTGCTTTACTTATTTTCCCTTATATGTCCCTATTTAACCCCCAACCCTTCACCTGAATCATCTCAAAATATAATCTAGTTCCAGATGCCGTTATAATACATATGCGTACTAAATTTCATGTGAATATCTCAATTTTATTTTATCAACCCCTTGAATAATGGAGTAGGGGTGGAAGGGGGCTGAAATATATTATCAAAAAATCTAAGGCCTTGGCTTCTAGTATATACACCGAATTTCAAGTTTCTTTACTCATACCAGCTTACTTTACTTATTTCCCCCTATTTACCCCTAAATAACCCCCAACCCTTCAACGGAATCATTTCAAAGTATAATCTATTTCCAGATGTCGTTATAATTCATACGTGTACCAAATTTCAAATGAATATCTCAATTTTATTTTATCAACCCTTTTAATAATGAAGTTGGGGGTTGAAAAATATTATAAATAATCTGAGACCTCGGCTTCTAGTACATACACCGAATTTCAAGTTTCTGTAGTCTTACCAGCTTGCTTTACTTATTTTCCCCTATTTACCCCTATTTAACCCTGAACCCTTCAACGGAATCATCTCAAATTATAATTTAGTTCCAGATGTCGTTATAATATATACGTGTACCAAATTTCAAATGAATATTTCATTTTTATTTTATCAACCCTTTTCATATTGGAGTAGGGGTGGTGGGGGTTGAAAAATATTATAAAAAAATCTGACTCTTTGTCTTCTAGTACATACACCGAATTTCAAGTTTCTGTACTCTTACCAACTTGTTTTACTTATATTCCGAATAAAAATTTTTGAAATTTTTTTTTAGAATGTCATGAAACGTCGAGATTTTAAATTTGAGCGAAAAAAAAATGTCTGTCTGTCTGTCTGTGTGTCTGTTTGTCGGTCTATCTGTCTGTCTGTCTGTCTGTAACTTTTCTTGTCCGCACGTTTTCTCCGGAACGGTTTAAGATATTGACTTGAAATTTTGTACACGTATATATTATAACGAGATCTGGAACTGGATTGTTTTTTGAGGATATCCGGTGAAGGGTTGGGGGTTAAATAGGGGTAACTAGGGGAAAATAAGTAAAGCAAGCTTGTAAGAGTACAGAAACTTGAAATTCGGTGTATGTACTAGAAGTTAAGGCCTCAGATTTTTTTGTAATATTTTTCAACCCCCCACCACCCCTACCCCATTATTAATGGGGTTGATAAAATAAAGTTGAGATATTCATTTGAAATTTCGTACACGTATGTATTATAATGACGTCTGGATTAGATTATATTTTGAGATGATTCCGTTGAAGGGTTGGGGGTTAATTTGTGGTAAATAGGGGAATATAAGTAAAACAAGTTGGTAAGAGTACAGAAACTTGAAATTCGGTGTATGTACTAGAAGACAAAGAGTCAGATTTTTTTATAATATTTTTCAACCCCCACCACCCCTACTCCAATAGTAGTACAGAAACTTGAAATTCGGTGTATGTACTAGAAGACAAAGAGTCAGATTTTTTTATAAAATTTTTCAACCCCCACCACCCCTACTCCAATATGAAAAGGGTTGATAAAATAAAAATGAAATATTCATTTGAAATTTGGTACACGTATATATTATAACGACATCTGGAACTAAATTATAATTTGAGATGATTCCGTTGAAGGGTTCAGGGTTAAATAGGGGTAAATAGGGGAAAATAAGTAAAGCAAGCTGGTAAGACTACAGAAACTTGAAATTCGGTGTATGTACTAGAAGCCGAGGTCTCAGATTATTTATAATATTTTTCAACCCCCAACTTCATTATTAAAAGGGTTGATAAAATAAAATTGAGATATTCATTTGAAATTTGGTACACGTATGAATTATAACGACATCTGGAAATAGATTATACTTTGAAATGATTCCGTTGAAGGGTTGGGGGTTATTTAGGGGTAAATAGGGGGAAATAAGTAAAGTAAGCTGGTATGAGTAAAGAAACTTGAAATTCGGTGTATATACTAGAAGCCAAGGCCTTAGATTTTTTGATAATATATTTCAGCCCCCTTCCACCCCTACTCCATTATTCAAGGGGTTGATAAAATAAAATTGAGATATTCACATGAAATTTAGTACGCATATGTATTATAACGGCATCTGGAACTAGATATTTTGAGATGATTCAGGTGAAGGGTTGGGGGTTAAATAGGGACATATAAGGGAAAATAAGTAAAGCAAGCTGGTAAAAGTACAGAAATTTGGGATTTGGTGTATATATTAGAAGCGGAGGTCTCAGGTTTTTTTATTAGTATTTCCCATCCCCCCACCACCCCCACTCCCTTATTAAAAGAGTTGGTAAAATTAAATTTAAATTTTCACTTGAAATTTGGTACATTTTTGTATTATAACTATATCTGAAACTAGATTATATTTTGACATGATTGCGTTGAAGGAGTGGGGGTAAGTAGAGGTAAATAGGGAAAAATAAGTAAAGCAAGCTGGCAAGAGTGCTGCAACTTGAAACTCGGTGTATATCCTAGAAGCCAAGACCTCAGATTTTTTAATAATATTTTTCAAGCCGTTCCCTACCCTCACTACATTATTAAAGGGGTTGATAAAATAAACTTGAGATATTAACTTGTAATTTGGTAAACGTATGTATTATAACGACATCTGGAAGTAGATTATATTTTGGAATGATTCCGTAGAAGGGTTGGGGTCAATAGGAGTAACTAGGGGAAAATAAGTAAATCAAGCTGGTAAGAGTACAGAAATTTGGGATTCGGTGTATATACGATGTATAAACCAGGGCCTCAGATTTCTTTCTAATATTTTTCAAACTCCACCACCTCCGCTTCATTATTAATGGGATTGATAACATAAAATTGAAATATTCACTTGAAAGTTAGTACACGTATGTATTGTAGTGACATCTGATTGAGATGACTCCATTGAAGGGGTGGGAGGTGGTAGGTTGTGAATAGTGGAAAATAAGTAGGGTAAACTAGAAACTTAATCTTTAACGTATATGGTAGAAACCAACTCCTCAAACTTTTCTATGACATCTGCCCCAAATATTATTAAAATTCTATGACCAATAATTTCCACATACTAGAGTGCAAATATAGTCAAAATGTTTCCTTTAAAGTGACTTGGATGAAAAATCTGGATGTGGAAGTAGTGATTCCTTAGGCAGCGGTTTTTTTACTTACTTCGTCTCTAAGGATGGGCAACTAACTAGTACAAATATCTATTGAATAATTTGAAACGCATCTATCCTCGTTTAATAAAATAATCGCGGATTCTTTAAGTTTGCTTTTAGTTCCGTTGTTCTTTTTTTCCAAAATCTTCGCCGAGTCCCATTTAATCCTGTGATTTTTATCCCTCGCGTGTTCACAAATTTCGGATTTTTCAAATTCTTCCTTTCTAGCGTAATTTCTATGTTCACCAAGCCTTACATTGAAAGGTCTAGATGATTCACCTACGTAATGTTTTCCGCACTCACACGGAACGTTATAAACACAATTTTTTGAATTTTGAACAGTATTTAGAGGTTCGGTTTTTGATAAAACCGATCTTGACGTGAAGCCCGTTTGAAAAACCGTTCGTACGGAAAACCTACTCCCAATTTTTCATAATTTATCCGATAAACCATGTATATATGGAATTACTGTCATTGATCTAAATACCTTACGTTGTGATAATATATTCTCTCTACTACCAATGTTCAATAACTGAGTATCAACAAAACTCTCCGGATGTTGATTATTTAATAAGACAGCTTTTATAAAGTGCTTTTAGTTCCTTAATATTATATCATTTGAAAAAATAATTTTGGCTCTTTCATACAAACGCTTAACAACACCTTTCTTAACACTAATATATTTGAATTGAAATTTAGGTATCTGTTCGTGTGTGTTTGTTTGTATGCACACTGGTTTGGTATGTGTTATCTAATTTTTTAATTAAAATATCTAAAGGTAATTCATTATTATTTTCTATTTCTATTGTAAACGTAATTGAAGGTTCGTTTTCGTTAATCTGATTCAAAAAATTACTTAAACATTCTTTAGTATAAGGCCAGATAGCAAAAATGTCATCTACATATCTCCACCATACAATGGGTTTATAAGCTAGATTATTAATATTACTTTCCTCAAAATTTTCCATGAAAATATTACTTAATATTGGAGATAATGATGAACCCATGGTCATCCCAAAGTCTTGTTGATAGAAGTCATTATTTAATTCAAAGTATGTTGTTTTAATGCAAAGTGTAAGTAATTCCACTATAGTTTCAATGCTTAACTTAATTCTATTCGCCAAACTCTTCTTACAATTTGCTTTTAATTATTATTAATGTTTTATCTACAGGAACGTTTGTAAATAAGCTTACTACATCAAAACTGACCATTAGATGATTATTGTTAAAATGATTTTCTGACAGCTTTTCCAAAAAATATTTGCTATTTTTAATATAAGACTTGGAGGAACCTGACCTGGGTTTAGGATTTTTAATAAATGTTTTGAGAGTTTGCTACATGGAGAATTAATTGAACTCATAATTGGTTTTAAGGGAATGTCAGGTTTATGAATTTTTGGCAAACCATAGAAATGAGGAGGTTTGCTGTGATCTGTAAATTCGTTTTTGTGTTTAAATAAGTCTATATATTTTGTTTTCTAAAGAATTTGTAGGATCTTAATTTAATTTGGAATAATTTCCATCATTTGTCAAGTTCGTAATTTTTGTATTATATATAGCTGTATCTAATATTACCGTGGTATTGCCTTTATCAGCTGGTAAAATTTTTTAGAGATGAAATTGAACGTTTGTCATCGGATGTTAAATTATCTCTAGTCTTATATTGATTCTCTAATTCAATTTTAGAACGAATTCGGGATTCGTTAGAATCATCTAATGGTAGCTTCTGTGCAGCCTGTTCAATTGCAGTTATTATATCAAATCTAGGAATAGCCTTTGGTGTTAAAGCATAATTCAAGCCTTTACTTAATACTAGTTTCTCGGATATATTTAGTTCGCGATTTGACAGGTTGATGACAGTTTTGTCAATTAAAGGATTATTTCCAGAATTATGTAATTCAATATATGGTCTTTCGCTATATAAATTTCTAAATTTATTTAAATGTCTATTCTTTTGTGAGTAAAAAACTAGATTGTACGTACGTAGGATACTACAAACGGGCTCCACGCTAAGATTAGTTTTATCAAACATCAAACCTCTAAGTATTGTTCAAAATTCAAAAAATTGTATTTATAGTGTTCCGTGTGAGTGCGGAAAACATTACGTAGGTGAATCATCTAGACCTTTCAACGTAAGGCTTGGTGAACATAGAAATTATGCTAGAAAGGGAGAATTTGAAAAATCCAAAATTTGTGAACACCCGTGGGATAATAATCACAGTATTAACTGAGATTCGGCGAAGATTTTGGAAAAGGAGAGCAACGAAACTAAAAGAAAACTTAAAGAATCCGCGATTATTTTATTAAACTAGGATAGATGCGTTTCAAATTATTCAATAGATTTTTGTACTAGTTGGTTGCCCATCCTTAGAGACGAAGTAAGTAAAAATAAGATAAATATAATTTATTGTGTCATGCAACTACGTAAATACATAAACAAAGAACTGTCATGGTTGGCGACCAAAAAGTTTTGAGAACGGAAGTATATTCTCTTCCGAAACGTTAACTGCCTATAGCTTTCATTTTCATTTTTTAGTTTATAACATTGTTCTAGTTTAGATATTTTAGGTGTGATACTTTTTGAAACAGTCAAGTATTCATAAACCAACCTCTGTCTGATTCGTTTGGCGCAGACGTTTTTCCATTAAAATTTTTAAATATTTTTCAGTGGCAAAATACCCAACAAAAAGTAAGAAAAGTAAAAACATCTTATTTTGGGCAATAAATGTAAACATTTTGTTTTTTTTTCTCTAATTTCACAAGTTACGGAAGCCGTGATGAAAGGGGTGTTTTCTACCCCTTTCGATCATTTCCTACTCTAATCTTTTTTCAGCTTTTTTAATAACGTCATTACAACAAACACATTGCACAAGGTTTTATTAAAATCCATTCACTAGCACTCAAGTTAGAGGTGAAACCCCCCCCGTTGACTGATTATTTAGGATTAGACGATTTCAAATATTATGCAATTAAAATTCTATGAACAATTATTGCCACAGACTTGAGTGCAAATATAATACCAAGATGATTTCTTTTAAAGAGACTTGGATGGTAAATCTGGAAGTAGCGATTCCTTAGGCAGCGATTTTTTAATATGGCCGTTCGAGTAGTTTATATACCACCCCGATTTAATTTTATGCAGTGCATGGGATTTGCTAGATAGCATCTTATCAGACTTAATACCAGCTAGGAACACATTATTATTTCGGGGGATGTAAGTATAAATCTCTTTAATTTAATTAATCCATTATCACACAATGTTTCAACTCACATGATTTGTTGCAAGAAACTTATGAACTACGTGCTACTGAATTCTCGTCTACATTAATTCATCCTATTTCCTTCAATATTCAAAATGTTTGCAACAGCGATGGTATATCCAAAAGTTTATGTATGTCAGGGACCAAAAATTTTATTTTTGTGATTTTAAGGTTCAATACTAGATTACAGTTAAATCTAAAATGCGCACAATGGCATTTTAATATTTTGGTAATGTGCAATTTTTAGAAAATAGTTTTTCTAAATGCCCCTAACAAATTGTTTGAATTCGTTTTGGATGTAGGAAAAATTGCCGAAATACGAAGTTTTTCAGTATAAATGGGGTAAAACGAAGTATTTCGACAATTTCTCCTATATCCCTAAACCGATTACAATAATATTTTCGTACTTGATTGATTGATTATCCAGCGTACGGTAAGGATTGCTGCCACTTCCGGTTATCCAATCTGTATATTGTACATGCTTAGTATCAGCAGCAAGAGCCACTTGACGTATGCTGTAGGAGTATAGGATGGGAAGTGTAGGTGTTTGTGAGATGCTCTTTTTTAAGTTTCCATCTATCATCATCTCCTTGTTTATCTTCTTCTGTGTCTTTAATTTCTCCTGTTTTTTAGCAGAGTGTATATCCTTGTTATTTCTTTACTGTATTTCTTCCTGTGAGTTCTTCGTTCTGTAGTAGGGAAATATTTTAGTTGTCATTATTTGTTGTATTCTTTAGCGAGCTTCCCTTTTCGTTTGACCATGTGTGGGCTAAAGTTTTTCCCATGATGTACTTATCCTCATGTACTTGGTATATGTTGTTGTTATTCTGCGACCTTCATCTTCTTTAGTTGTTCGTATTTACTGTGTGCTTATCGAAGCGCTGTGTGCCAAATGACTGCCACATCTACGTAATGGAGAGGAAGTATAGTAATCGTAAAAAAAAATTCAATTTGTTTTTTGTTGAAATAGAACGTCGAGATTTTAAATTTGAGCAAAAAAAATTTTGTTTGTCAGTCTGTAACTTTTTTTATGCGCAAGTTTTCTCAGGAACGGTTTCAGATATTGACTTGAAATTTGATACACATGTGTATCATGACGAGATTTTGAACTAGATTATATTTTGCACTAATGCCGGTAAAGGGTAGGGGGTTAAATAGAGGTGAATAAGGAAAAATAAGTAAAGGAAGCTGCTAAGAGTACATGAATTTGGGATTTGGTGTATATACTAGAAGCCAAGGTCTCATATTTTTTTAATATTTTACACTCGCCCTCCTCACCACCCACGCCACATTATTATTGATATAATAAAATTCAGATATTCACTTGATGTTTGCTACACGTATGTATTATAATGACATCTGGAACTAGACCATACTTTAAAATGATTCGGTTTAAGAGTTGGGGGTTAAATAAGAATAAATGGGTGAAAACAAATTAAGTAAGCTGGTAAGAGTACAGAAACATGAGATTTGGTATATTCTAGAAACCAAGGCCTCAGATTATTTTATAATATTTTTCAACCCCTCCACCGCCTCCACTCCATCAACAAAGGGGCTGATAAAGATTTGATTGAGATATTTACTTGAAAGGGTCTCCGCCGTTAAGAATGGCAAAATGCCCCTACTCTCGGAATTCAAAATAAATTTGATATATTGGTTATGGGGGTAGATAAATAAGTTGTCACAGTCCATTTGACCCCAACCCCCTCTCCTCTCCCACAGGGTGAAAAAGGGTTTAGTTTGGTTTAAATTTTTTTCTCAGGGTGTGTTTATTATGCTAAATATCGGAAAAAAATCCTGAAAGTAGTTTTAATTTAATTTTCGGCCAAAAAACACAGGTGTAACATGAATTTTTTTGTCAACTTGTTCTGACTATCGAATGCTACCTTCTGGAATATATCTTAAATGGCTTTGGTTTGGTGCGCCATGCTTAAACTTCCATTTTTAAGTATTTTTTAGGTTTTTTTGTATTTCACAGGAATGAAGTTGAAGATAGCAAAGAAACTCAAATTACATTTATTGTGGATTATTTTGAGACGTACAATTCGTTTTTTTTTTAAATTTTTATTACTAACATAAATATTCTCAAACTTATGACTATTTAAAATTATTTTCTTACAATTTTCGGGCCAATTTAACTATTTTTAAGCTGTTTTTCAATTTAAGTTAAGGTTAGCGAAAAATCTCATACGATATATTTTAAGACGACGGATTTGCAATTTAATCAACAATCAACAATAACCCCAAGTACTGTAGCAATTGAAAAAGCTACATTAATAATTTTAGTTTGAATACAGTAAATTGACCCTGATTAATACATTTGTTTGAGTATGCAACCCACGATCTAGAGTTCGATAGTAGATGGTTGCCTATCTAGAGGGGGAATTATGTGTAGTAAACATGCTTTCCTTAAGTATGATTTCGAGTTAGAGGGGTTACTCACATATTCTTGTTGTTGGGATATTACACAATGCTGTAATTCAGTCTTTTAAATGCAAAGCCCTTTGTTGGCGCATTTTTATTGGCTAGACAAAGAGTTCTCTAGATGCTCAAGTTGGCAACACTGAGAGCGGGAGGACACTTCCGTCGGGGGAGATTCATTTTTCGACAGCGACGAGAGAGCTGAAGGCGGCGGTACCGGTTTTGTAGTGAAGAATTTGGGTTTTACATCGTTAACACTGAAAAGGGATTTGATTTGATGTACCCAGTGTTTCTTTACCGTCCTGTCAGAAACATTTTGTAAATTTCAGGAAGGAATTCTCTTGCTTGTCGTAATCTGATCGACACGTGTCTCGTGAGTTTATGCAATACTCTCTATAGGAGGTAAGCTTTTATTTTACTTAGTTGGTGTTTCATTTAGTTCTTATCTATTGTAAATATTACAGAGTGTTTGGAAGGACTGGCCCTTTGAAAATAAGTTATGTTTGGAGAGGTTTATGTTCAGAATGAATGGTGCTGCCATTTTGGTTATGTGAGGGGGCCCAGCATTTAGAGGAGTAATAGGAGGAAGTCTATTACTCAGATGTTTGATTTATGTGGGTTCTGCTGACATTTTGAGAAGTTTTGGTTGAAAAATTGTCCACAGCAGTCTCCAAGAGATTTGGGCCGAATTTTGGGAGCAACGCGGAGTCGTAGTCGTGAGCAACGTAGAGAACATCTTAGGAAGTGGTGATAGGTCACGCTGTAGTCGTCAGAGGAAACGCCAAGGCTCCAACCAGGTTTTATTGCTTCATTTTAGTTACATAATTTTGTAGAAATTATTATAGTTTCATTCAGTGATTTTTTTGTGAATTATTAGAGTAAATTGCACAACGATTTTGCAACTACATACTGAGCATGATGAAGTATCTTTAGATTTTTTACTGTAAGTAGCGCATGGTACCACGTGATACTAATTTACCTTCTATTATGTCACATATGAAGTACTTTTAGTAGAACATAATTATTTTAGAACATTCTTTAACATTCTAGTGTACATAGCGAGCATTGTGAAAATTGGCTCATAGAATCATATTAGTTACATAATATTTTAGTTATGAGCGGTAATTTTAATCCATTGTAAACCTTTAACTCGCTGTTGCTAATTTAAAATTCATTGTTGGTATCCTTTAAGCCGTAGTTGCATTTCTATAAAGAAGAGGTCAAATTACAGAAATAATTTTAGAAGGGGTCAATTACATAATTTGCATTTCTTTTGCATATATAGATTAAGTTCGGGGGACAATTGGGAAATTGTTTGTTTTTTATTGTTGTATATCTCACGTGTGTGTAATAAATGTCTAATGTCTACACGTTCTTATTATTTGCAGTGGTACTCCTGATATTTGTTTAAATTTTGAGATTTCATAGAGTAAAGTGGAGTTCTGATATTACAGATATATTTTGAGAATTCCATCGCATGGTTGCTAGTAACTTAATTTTGTTCCGAGCTGGCAAAATTATTTAAATCATATTACGTAACATACAGCCGGTGGCGCCCTTTTGAGTGTCCACACACAATCCTAACCCATGGCCCTATGCTCTCCAACAAAAATCGGCTGCCGTTCTCATCGGAATAACATGTTTTAATATTTAGGTATCAAAATATGTTACAGTACTCAAACTTTATCGGAAGACACTGTCACAACACACAAGTGATCTCTCTATTTATGAATCTCCTGGATTAAAGGAACCCCTATAAACAGTATTGATGCAGTTTAAACGAGTAATATCTACTGACAAATTATATTTCATTTGTCGATCAAAAAATAATTTGCGAGACGTTCCCTTTGAGGCTAGGATTCAATAGTATAATGTCAAGTATGTCAAACTCTGATAATCGAAACGTACTCAATGTGTTAATAATATTTTTATTGAAGTTAAGATCAGGTAATGCAGACAATATAATAGCAGTGATGTGGAAGTAAGCGAAAAGGTTATCAACAATTCGATTCATTACGTCTTAAATAGTTTGAAAAATATGTCCTTCCAGTACACTTTGGCATTGATGCTAAATCAAGAGAGTTGTTTCTTAACGAACTGCTCCAAAAGCTAGGCTTTTACATGACATCAGTGATAAATTAGTTGCTATATGTGATGGTACATATCTTTGACATGAGAAAAGTAGCAATAATCTATATAAAAGGAAATCATATTCTGGGCAAAAAAAATGTCTCTATGTAAGCCATTCACGATAAATCCATATACAACGGAACTTGTAATGATGCAGACATTTTAAGAGAGGTATTAAAAGATACAACAAACATTATTAATATCTTGAAACCTGAAGATATATTCATTCTCGATCGTGGTTTTTGTGGTAGATTTGTTAGAGCAAAACAGTTATCAAGTTTTAATGCCTTCTGTGAAAGGAAAAAGGAGTCAACTCGCTATAAAAAAGTCTAATAAATCCCGATTTGTAAAAAAGACTTCGGTGGTTTATCGAATCGATTTACGGAATTGTGGGACAAAAGTATAGGTTACTCCATAATCAATTTTACAACAGTATGTTGCCTCTTTCAGGGGATTTTTGTAAAATCACCTGTTTTTTACAAAATGAGTTTGATAAGCGTTTGAGTATGGAAACGGACAAGTAGCCTTAATTGTAGAAAGAATGAAATCAACTAATGTTGAAGTTAATTCCTTAAAAGAACTTGTTTCCTCTCACAATTATTATGATAGAAAAAGTGTTCCATTTCAAAGCAATTCATAAACTGACAACAGTTACTCACATGTAACAAGTTTGGTGTATTATTCATCACACGGTAGATATATTTCTAGAATGTTATTTGATATTTTTTATTTAGATAATGTGTCCAGTTATAGACGAGGACCGTGATGAGGATTAGATAAATTAAGAATAGTACATGTCTAATGACTTTTTGAATAATACAGTAATTGTTTAAATTACATTATTTATAGCAAATTATCTAAAGAGCGATAATGTAAGGAATAACTCACGCAGATGAAGTTTGCGGTAAATAATCAAGTGTGTTATTACCATTATCGTAAGTTGAATACTATGTGTAAACTAAATTTAAAAAAAAAAAACTTAGAAAAACATGAAAAATGGGTTCTTTAGCTAGGCGCACCAAACCAAGCCATTTAAGATACATTCCAGAAGGTAGCATGCGGTAGTTAGAACAAAATGACAAAAAAAATCATGTTACACCTGCATTCTTTGGCTGAAAATTCCATTTTTAACATTTCAGGATTTCTTTAATAGGGTTACAGACCCTAAGTGACCTTGGAAAAAATTACATAAATAGGTAATATAGTCAACTACCTTCATGATTTTTTTCCGAATTTTCTCGAAAACACACCCAACTAGCACAATTAGTCGTGGGAACGTAGCAATGACTATTGTAGGCACTTTAAAGTGTTTTGGTACTAGTCACAGGCACGTAATAGGAACGTTCCTAATACGTGTTTATGACCAAAATGGGGAATATTTTTTGGTGACGATAACGTTCCAGCCACGTTCCAATGACGTTGTTGCTACGTAGCGGCGTAGACGCCGAAACTTTCAGAATACTTTACCACTCCCTACTCTTTCAAATCGATGTTGCCCATTCTTTGTCTTGCAACCGATTTTATTATATTTATGTTTCATTCTTACATATGATTCTTGTTCTTGTTCATTTCCCTAACTCAGAAATTTAATAGAATATCAGGAGGTAATATTATAGACAGCAAAACTTGTGCTATTTTCCAATGGTCTAAGGGTCACAATTAAAACGAATGCAATTTCACTGATAAACATAATGATATAACGTCCGAATCTAACCACGCGCCTTTAAAATTTGCATTTTTTAATGAAAATATTGTTTTTAAAATATGTAATGTCATGCGAGAATATGACAGATTAGGTGTCGAAACCTATTTTTTATTGTTCTTCGGAACTTAATACTCCTTTTTATGTATTCATTTGTTGTATTTGGTGAAGAAATGGTGATAAATTAAATTTATTAGTCAATTATGGAATTATGGTTCATGTGTTATAACAATGGCGTCCATAATTTTGGGCATCAACATGGCGTATTTCAGAAAATATGACTTTAAGGTCGTTTTTTCACCAAGAAATGCTACTTGAAAGTAATTGCTACTTGGCGATAGTGACGAAAACCGCAAATACGTAACTTTAAAGTTATATTTACCACAAATCTGCGAATGGAACTGTAGCATCACTTCAAAGTCGTAGCAAAGTTGTGACTACCACAAATTACCTCTTCAAAGTTGCCGCTGCTACTTCATGGTTACATTTTTCCCGATATTGATTCGAAACGTACGTGTTAGCCGTACGTTGAGGTCTAGACTGAACGCGCTCCCAGCTTTTGCTGTTTATCATTTACCTAACTTCACATTGAAAAACCTATCAGCTCATCAGCTGTCGCAATTTACTTGTATGCAGCCATATATCAACGACTTAAAAAACATAAACCTTGTTGGCATAATATACTATTACAGTGATAGATAACATAGAAGAAAAGGTAGGTGTAATAAAACTGTGTTTATATTAAAATTTTTTGCCTTATTTTGAGCACAAAATATTGCAAAGCATTATATAGCAGCATATAATTCTAGTCTACGTTAGGTAAACATATTATATAGGTTAGGTGTGTTGCATTAACTTTATCTATGGTCAACATTGGGAACTAGATGGTGAAATTTACTTCATGGTATATTTCAGAGGTGATGTGCACTTTGTAGTAGCCGTACACAGTTCTGTAGGTAGCAGTAACGTCATTAACACCTATGAATATTACTTACAAGTTCCACTACTTTAGAGAAACTACGAGGCAGGGACTGTAGACTTGTCAAATGAAGTTATTTTTACACCAAAGTCGTAAATTTTGTCGCAATTACGTAATGGTTACTCATACGAAGTTCCTATCTCAGTTACTGTCACTTTGGTGCTAGTTGGGCAGCCTGAGAGAAAAAATAAAAAACAAAATAACCCCATTTTTAATCCTGTGGGAATGGGGGGGGGGGGGTTGGGGTCATATGGACTGTGGCTACCTTATTTTTTACCCCCATAACCAATATATCAAGTTTACTTTAAATTCCGAGAGTGGGACATTTTGCCATTCTTAATGTGAGAGATATTTTGGTACACGTATGTATTATAACGACATCCAGATTCTGGAATTAGATTATATTTTGAGCTGATTTCGATGAAGGACTGGGGGTTAATTAGGGGAAAATAAGTAAAGCAAGTTGGTAAGAGTACAGAAACTTGGAATTGGGTGATAAATTGGCTGATAAATTAAAATTGAGATATTGACTTGAAATTTGGTACACGTATGTGCTATAACGACATCTGGAACTGTATTATATTTTAAGATGATTCTGTTGAAGGGGAGAGGGATGGTGGGTAAATAGGGGAAATAACGAGGTAAATAATTAAAGCAAGCTAATAAGATTTCAGAAACTTCATATCTGACGTATATTCTAGATGCTGACGTCTCAAATTTTTTTCTGTCTCAAATATATTATTAAAATTTTATTACTAAAATTGTCCACGTACTAGAGTGCAAATATAGATGTTTTCTTTTAAAGACACTTAGATGGGAAATCTGAACGTGGAAGTAGTGATTCCTTAAGCAGCGGTTTTTTTAGTGGGCTTCCAGTTACACTTGACTATGTGTTGGGTTTTCCAATGATGTTCATTTTCTGTTCTTATTTCTTATAATTTCTTGGGCGATCTGCTTGAATATTGACCCTGTCCGCTTGCGTTCAGATGTGCTTTCACGTTTACTAGAGTTTTGTGTTATTTCTCCAACGTCCTGTATTGGCGTGTCCATTTCGTTTGCTTTTCAAAACCTATTTTAGTTTACTACAAGAAACTTTTATTACTAACTCTACTACGATAAATAGCAATTCACAGTCTCCTGAGAGATATATTAGCCTGCTGTGAGATTTTCTTTATTAACTGTATCGCTGCAAAGAAAAAAAATTTTTTCGGCCTAGTTGCAAATGAGAAAGAGACCTGAAAGAATCTTTTGTACACCCTGTATACTGTTTTTGTTGTTGTTGTTGTTGTTTTGTTATAATAAATTTCAATTATTTACTTTTTGTTCCAGGTAGTCTTCTATGTATCTATCTGCCTTATGTTTGAGAAAGTTTTGTTTTTGGAATTTGGAAATTATGAAATTATTTAAAATTAGGTTTATGAATTAATAAATTAATATAGCTTAGCTTCTATCATCGTCTGATTTTATTGGTCACCAGTTTATTTTCTTTTCTTGTACTGGTTTCCTACACTTTTTTGATCACTCACACAATTTATTATTTATCTACTCTTTCCAAATCAGGTTCAGTTGGGGTTTTATTACCTACTCTTAATTCACAACAGTGCTAATATGTATGTATTTATTTATAATAATAAAAATACTTTATTTACGGACAAAAATTGATTACAACAGCATACATATTGGATTTACAATAACTGAATATACATATGCAGTATATTATGCACTAATTTCACAGATACGAACATATTCATGTAATATAAAATAACAAACATTGACATTATTTAAGCTGAACTAAAATAAATTGAACATATAATAAATAAAATTCTGGTACAAAATAGACCGAGCTTGTTTGCAGAATGGGCTGTAATTAATATTAAAATAATCAATATCAGCCGCACAGGTATTAAGTACAGTTATTTATTATTCTATTCAGATGTGTATGACTTTCGTAAGAGGTTCTGTGAAATTCTGTGCTAAAAAAAATTATATGAAAAAATATTTTTAAGAAAAACCTTTTATTTAAAATAACTGCCCTAAAAAGTAAAAAATTATTTTTTTAAATCCATTCACCTGGAAACTAAAAGCTTTGGGGATGGTCATATAGCACAATTGCATACTTACTTTGCTCAATTGACCGCCTCCAAAGCTTTTGGTCATTTTTTACTTTTTAGTACAGTTTTTTTTTAAATAAAAGCTTTTCCTTAAATTTTTCTTTTTATGTAATTCTTTTTTCGACAAAGCGCACTTTACTCTTGAACGATTTTCATATTTTTTGCCCTACCCTGTATACTATTTAACTTGAAGCCATTCTAAGTACACCTGAAATGGTCATCGGACATGCAATCACTTTTGGCGGTATTTAAACTTTGGTTGTGCAACTAAAAAAAATAATAAAAATCAATTTGTGCACACTTAATCGACCACACTGTATATCCTGGGTGTAGAATCAGGTCATGCCTATCATAAAAATGCATTGTCATTGAAACTGAATCAACGTGTAAAATATCAACTCCACAGGATAAGAGGAAGTGGTTATAATTCAGCTTGCAAGATGTGACCTAAACAAACAAACACAATAACATTTCATGTTAGCATGTTAAATAAAAGCTTTTAAAAATGAGTGAATTCCACATACGGTCACTTGATTATACCTCGCTGGTTAAGGCTGGGCAAGTTGAGATACATGGCAGCATTAATAGTATTCAAGTAAATTCTTTGCAGCGTGAGTTTGTAGCATGCTTGTTTCAGAAATTTATGCTGTACAATTTCATATGAAGATGTCCATACCACTACACAATATTCAAGTACTGATCTCACCGGTGAAATATATAGCCTACGAAGAGCTTGAACACTATTGAAACTTGCAGTGGATATTTTTATGAAGCCTAACATTCTATTAGTATTTGAGATTATATGATCGATGTTACTATTAAAATTTAATTCAGGATTAAGTATAACGCCAAGGTCTCGTACTTGATTGATTTCATGGAGATCATGGCCATCAAGTTGATATATAACATTAATACCTCTATTTATTTTCCTTGATAAAATTATATTTATCGACATTCTATGTCATTTAATTCTCATGACACCAACCAGTGGTCTTCTTGAATTCTTTGACAATCATGTAAATCAGATACCCTTGAATAAATTTCTATAATTCTATGCATTAATAAATATTGTTAATGAAGATATTGAATTATATTGGTCCCAGGTGAGAGCCTTGTGGCACATCAGAGGTAGGTGTAAAAATGTTTGATAAATGCCTTTTGATTCTCACCTGGTGACACCTATTTAATAAGTACGAGAATAACCACTCCAGCAACATATCACCAATCCCCAGGTTGGATATCTTTTGGATAAAGTGTTCTATATTTTACCATGTCTAGAACCTTACTAAAATCCATATATTTGATCACCTGACTATTTGGAATTTCGGGCATAATATACAAGACCATGTTTGCTGCAGTAGACTTACCCGACTGAAACCCGTACTGTTTTTTAAAGATAACATTCTTGAGCTGAGACGTTAAAAAGTATATTTTTCAGTACTTTTGGAATTGCTAAAAGAATTGTTATTGGAAGATAATTTGCTGGATTGGATTTATTTCCAGATTTAAAAATAGGAGAAACCTAAATCTGTTTCCATTAATCTAAGAAGATTCTAGTTGTTAGCGATTTATAAAAAAAGCATGCGGAGTTGATAGGATCAGTCTACATGATTTCAATAGGGAAGTATTCCATCAGATCCAGAGCCCTTCTTTGTATTTAAGTTAGCCAAAATGTCACATAATTTCAACGGGCATATTGACTCCATTAATATTATTAGCCGTTAATGAGTTGAGATTAATTTTCTTGTTACTTTTCCTATTATAATATTATTACAGTGTTCACGAGATATCTTAACTACGGGCAATAAGCTCGAAAATTCATTTTTAGATAACAAGCACGAATGATGTTTGCGGAAAATATGTCACGAATTAAAACATGATATATATCTGTGGCTACAACGCGATTTACATTGTAACTCATTATTAAAGTTCTTTATATACTACTTGAAGAATAGATTCCAGTACGTCTATTATAACGGTTATAGGTCAAATACTTAGCTTGTCATGTCAGGTGTGCCTCAAGGGTTCAACTTGGCCTCACTGCTATTTATCATGTTTATTAATGACTTAGTGGAATTAATAAAATAGACGACTGCGTAGATTTACAGCATCATATTCATAAAATTGAATTGTGGTGTATGTCCTAAAATTACTTGCAAACTTTGCCACATTTGTACCACCAGTGATTTCTACAATAATAGTAATCACTGTAGAGGGAATATTGTTTTCACTATCATTAATTATCTTAACATAATCCCAAAAATTTTTAATATTGTTGGAAGACTGTTTTCGACACGTTCTGCATATTTTTCAAAATCATGCTAGATCAATTTTTTACATTCTTTAAATAAATAGCAAAACTGATTGCATATCATTCTACCGCCTGACATTTTATATTGTCCGTCTTCTCTCGTCGACGGCCAAACTAAGAATCAGAAAAAAATGCTCCTTTCTAAAACACTAAAAAATTATTGGAAATTTTAGAATCACTCTATAAATCTAAGTGAAATCAACAAAATATGAGGTTAACTCATGAATTCCAGCACCTTTAGAATTACGACTAAAAAAAGGGGAAGCTGGCTGATTAGTTCTAATCACCGCAACCCCTTGCTGATCTATTGTAGCGCTACTTGTTTAGATTTCTTAAAACTCCTTATTTGGTTTTATTCTTTGTATCAGACACCACAGATTGCATAAGACCTGATAAGGACCGTTGTTGTAGCTATTAGCCCTTCGCTATTTCTTGTCAAGTAGCTGAAATCTCAGTCTAACTAGGCCCTCACAGTAGCATGGCACCTGAACTAAGGTTTCCTCTTCCTCTTTAGATAATATGGACATTGTGTCATTTATCATGCCCATTAGACTCATATATTTATTAAGTCGATAGTGTCTGGTTAAGAGACCGATCATTATCCTAATCGCCTTTCTATTGTGAAATCTTCTTACTATTTACTTCCACATCCACGTAGTAGATGGAAGTATAGTAATCGTAAAAGGAATTCAAACATTCTTTCCTTGACATAGGTTTAGAATATCATCAAACGTCTAAATTTTAAATCTGAGCGGGAAATAAATTCTATTTGTCGCTGACTAAAATGAGCCCAGCCAGCGGGGAAGAATATAAAATAGGAGACTACATCTTGAGAACCACGAACATAATGAGATACCTAGGAATACATCTAACGAATCAGCTCAAAAGGAGGGAAACAGTGAGGGAAAGAATCAAAACGGCCCTACAGTCACAAGAGCTATACCACCTTTCATTGAGGAAAATAGATCACCATGGAGTCTAACTAAAAAGATATACACGACCATCATATTGCCTACGATGACGTACGGAGTCAAAAACGCAGCAACGGCAAAAGCGAATAGAATAAGTCTGAGAATAGCGGAAAGGGACATTGTCCAACCGCTAGCAAAAACAGGAAAACCACAAAAACGACAGAAAACGTCAGCATTACTAGAGGGGAAAGCAATAATTAAAAGAATAAAATGATACGTACGAGACACGATACACCTACTAAAGAAAGCGCTAAGACTGAACAACAACAAATTGAAAATAGGGAGGCTATGCTACATACGGATAACAACATTAGAGAAGATTATGAATAGACTAGGAAATAATTTATATACACTGGCAAAAACGGCAAAACAGAGGACGGAATACAATAGAGAAATTTCAAGGATAGGCGGGCCGAAAACGATTGAAAAATTTTTTTTTTTGAAATTTTATTTGGTATAGCAAAAAAAAGTTGTAAAATGTCCTGTATTTTTATGAACAGTATTAAATGAAATTTGGCCGCGCCCCAATGGCCTTAAAAGAAAATTTTTGTAAAATTACTATTCTGGATATGGTATAGCCGTAAATACTTTTTAAATAATGGGTCTAAATCACCAATCAAATTTCATAATTTTATCTTAATATTTAGCCGCGCCCCAACCTAAAAACATTTTTTACGCTTCATCCACACTTAGCCCGGTCCTGGTAATAACTGCCTATTGCGTCGTAGTTACGAGTGTCGACCTGTATGTATGTGGTACAATGCAAGTATAATGTGTTTATTTAGTTTCACGTTAAGTGAGCCTTCTGAAACCTTGGTTGTACTGACAAATTTTATTATGAAAGTCTGCTCGTCATTATGCCACTATGGAGCGGCTACATTTATGTAAATCGATAAGTCTATCCACAGAATTTCCAAATGAAATAAAGAAGATTATTGACAGTGTTATTAGCACAAACGCTTATTTTGGACACACCGAAAACATTTTGTTAACCATGATCACAGATTTTCGGAGTCATGTAAGAGAACTTGGGATATATCGCATTTTGAGGGCTAGGAATTCGAGAGATTCAAAAAATGTAAGAGTGTTTAAAATATATGCTTTCAACTAGCATGCTAAGGACTATATCGATTTAATTGACTGGAACAAATGTACCGTACCGAAATTATTGACAGTGTTATTAGCACAAACGCTCATTTTGGACACCCCGAAAACATTTTGTTAACCATGATCACAGATTTTCGGAGTCATGTAAGAGAACTTGGGATATATCGCATTTTGAGGGCTAGGAATTTGAGAGATTCAAAAAATGTAAGTATTTAAAATATCTGCTTTCAACTAGAATACTAATGACTATATCGATTTAATTGACTGGAACAAATGTACCGTAACCGAGCCGCCTCTTACAATGACCATTTCTACCGACGATTTAATGACAGCACTTCAGAACAAATCTGCCATCACTATAAACAATTTTCATGCCACACTCAACCTGTCGAGTGATGTGTAAAGATCACCACTGAAGCTTCAGGTAAAGTTTGTAGTCGTGACTCAAGAGACGGGTACATTCGCGTAAAATTTGGTGCGAGGAGTCATCTGCCATCATTTGAAAACAAAAATCTATACTACACTATAGATCCAAAAAAAGCAAAACTGAGAAATAAGTAAGTTAGATCTACGATTAGAATAAGTACAAGTAGTCGAAAAAGGGAGGAAGGGGTGGGAGGAACTTGGTAAGCAGCCACCTCCTCGCGGTGAGTTCTGGGTTGAGTAATTGATAAAGTATGTATATTATATTAAATAAAGACAATCAATACAATAATATTAGACAGCCTATCACTTACTCAAACGAAGAGATGCTTTTATATGTTTTAAGGGCCCTGGGGCGCGGATAAAAATCCTTTTATTTCTTTCATATTACTTCTACATCCACGTAGTGGATTGGAAGTATAGTAATCGCAAAAAAATGTTCAAAAATTTTTATTCGTGAAATAGGTTTAGAATGTCATGAAACGTCGAGATTTTAAATTTGAGCGAAAAAAAATTTCTGTCTGTCGGTCTGTAACTTTTTTTTGTCCGCACGTTTTCTCCGGAACGGTTTAAGATATTGACTTGAAATTTTGTACACGTATATATTATAACGAGATCTGGAACTGGATTGTTTTTTGAGGATATCCGGTAAAGGGTTGGGGGTTAAATAGGGGTAAATAGGGGAAAATAAGTAAAGCAAGCTTGTAAGAGTACAGAAACTTGAAATTCGGTGTATGTACTAGAAGTTAAGGCCTCAGATTTTTTTATAATATTTTTCAACCCCCCACCACCCCCATTAATGGGGTGGATAAAATAAAGTTGAGATTTTCATTTGAAATTTCGTACACGTATGCAATTAGATTATATTTTGAGATAATTCCGTTGAAGGGTTGGGGGTTAATTTGGGCTAAATAGGGGAATATAAATAAAACAAGTTGGTAAGAGTACAGAAACTTGAAATTCGGTGTATGTACTAGAAGCCAGTGCGTCAGATTTTTTTATAATATTTTTCAACCTCCACCACGCCTGCTCCAAGATGAAAAGGGTTGATAAAATAAAATTGAGATATTCATTTGAAATTTGGTACACGCATGTATTATAGATAACTGGAATTAGATTATAATTTGAGATGATTCCGTTGAAGGGTTGTGGGTTAAATAGGGGTAAATAGGGTAAAATAAGTAAAGCAAGCTGGTAAGACTACAGAAACTTGAAATTCGGTGTATGTACTAGAAGCCAAAGCGTCCGATTTTTTTGTAATATTTTTCAACCTCACCACCCTTACTCCAATATGAAAAGGGTTGATAAAATAAAATTGAGATATTCATTTGAAATTTGGCACACGTATGTATTATAACGACATCTGGAACTAGATTATATTTTGAGTTGATTCCGTTGAAGGGTTGGGGGTTAAATAGGGGTAAATAGGGGAAAATAAGTAAAGCAAGCTGGTAAGACTACAGAAACTTGAAATTCGGTGTATGTACTAGAAGCCAAGGTCTCAGATTGTTTATAATATTTTTCAACCCCCACCACCCCTCCTCCATTATTCAAGTGGTTGATAAAATAAAATTGAGATATTCAAATGAAATTTAGTACGCATATGTATTATAACGACATCTGAAACTAGATTATATTTTGAGATGATTCCGTTGAAGAGTTGGGGGTTAAATAGGGGTAAATAGGGGAAAATAAGTAAAGCAAGCTGGTAAGACTACAGAAACTTGAAATTCGGTGTATGTACTAGAAGCCAAGGTCTCAGATTATTTATAATATTTTTCAACCCCCACCACCCCTACTTCATTATTAAAAGGGTCGATAAAATAAAATTGAGATATTGATTTGAAATTTGGTACACGTATGAATTATAACGACATCTGGAACTAGATTATACTTTGAGATGATTCCGTTGAAGGGTTTGGGGTTATTTAGGGGTAAATAGGGGGAAATAAGTAAAACAAGCTGGTATGAGTACAGAAACTTGAAATTTGGTGTATGTACTAGAAGTCAAGGCCTCAGATTTTTTAATAATATATTTCATCACCCCACACCCTTACTCCATTATTCAAGGGGTTGATAAAATAAAATTTATATATTCACATGAAATTTAGTACGCGTATGTATTATAACGACATCTTGAACTAGATTATATTTTGAGATGATTCCGTTGAAGGGTTGGGGGTTAAATAGGGGTATATAGAGGAAAATAAGTAAAGCAAGCTGGTAAAAGTACAGAAATTTGGGATTTGATGTATATACTAGAAGCGAGGGTCTCAGGTTTTTTCATTAGTATTTTCCATCTCCCCACCACCCCCACTCCCTTATTAAGAGTTGATAAAATTAAATTTAAATTTTCACTTGAAATTTGGGACATTTATGTATTATAACTATATCTGAAACTAGATTATATTTTGACATGATTGCGTTGAAGGAGTGGCAGTTAAATAGGGGTAAATAGAGAAAATAAGTAAAGCGAGCTGGTAAGACTACAGAAACATGAAATTCGGTGTATGTACTAAAAGCCAAGATTTCAGATTTTATAATAATATTTTTCAACCCTTCCGCTACCCCTACATTATTAAAGGGGTTGATAAAATAAAATTGAGATATTCACTTGTAATTTGCTAGACGTATGTATTATAACGACATCTGAAACTAGATTATATTTTGGGATCATTCCGTAGAAGGGTTGGGGTTAATAGGAGTGACTAGGGGAAAATAAGTAAATCAAGCTGATAAGAGTACAGAAATTTGGGATTCTGTGTATATACTAGAAACCAAGGCCTCAGATTTCTTTCTAATATTTTTCAAACTCCACCACCTCCGCTTCATTATTAATGGGATTGATAACATCAAATTGAGATATTCACTTGAAAATCAGTACACGTATGCATTGTAGTGACATCCGATTGAGATGACTCCATTGAAGGGGTGGGAGGTGCTAAGTTGTGTATAGTAGAAAATAAGTGGGGTGAATAGAAATTTAATTTTTAACGTATATGGTAGAAACCAACTCCTCAAACTTTTCTATGTCATCTTCCCCAAATAATATTAAAATTCTATGACCAATAATTTCCACATACTAGAGTGCCAATATAGTCAAGATGTTTCCTTTAAAGTGACTTGGATGAAGAATCTGGATGTGGAAGTAGTGATTCCTTAGGCAGCGGTTTTTTTTTTTGGTTACTGTATACATTGATTCCTAACCTTTTGACTCTATAACGAAAACAATACATGACCTTGAAAATTTGGCCCTTTTAAGGCCCATGGGGCGCGGCCAAAAATTAAGCGAAAATTAAAAGAAAAATTTAGCGAACATGTCTTCCCTTCAACTTTTTATGACTATACCAAATTAATTTTCCGAAAAAAATTTTTTCGGCCCGCCCTAATACACAGCTCCAGATTCAGAAACAGAAGAAACAGAAAACTCAAAAGAAGAATAGGTGAGAAGATGATCACAGACGGAAACTAAAAAGAAGCATCGCTGGTTAGTCAATTAATCAATCAACTATACAATTAAGGACATGATGATAGATGGAAATTTAAAAAAGCATGGAAACTTAAAAAAAGCATCTCACAAACGTCTACACTTCCCATCCGATGATGACAGATGGAAACTTAAAAGATACATCTCACAAACACATCCCATCCTATATTCCTATCCCATGCGCCACGAGACGGAATGTAAAGTTCAATGAACGCGGTGATTTATGTTGGTATCATTTTACTTTTGAAGGAAAAGAGCAACGAAATATAAACAACCGTGTCAGTTTAGATCTACTTACAGACAAAATATTGATTCAAAAACTAACTAAATCTGCTGCTGAAAAGTACCTATTTTCCCATATTTAACCCTATTTATCCCCCAACCCTTCACCGAAGTAAGCCCAAATAATCTAGTTCCGGTCTCGTTAAATTGTTATATTACAAATAGACAGACAGACCGGCCGACCGACAGACATTTTTTTCGCTTAAATTTAAAATCGCTACGTTTCATGTCTAAAGGTATTTCAACAATTACTACACTTGGATGTGGAAGTAATATGTTTTATTATAACATAACTATGCAAAATAATTGGCTTTGAAATAGGTATAATAAAGGAATTGTACATCATTTTTGTTAGCCCCATAAATATGAAATGAATTTAAAAATCAGTTAATATTCTATAATACGTTTGATACTATGGCTACATTTGCAATTTACGGGGATTTAGCATCCGTATTATGTATCTAAATGGTCTGCTTTGAGTGCTTAAATGCGACTAAATAATTTTAGGTCCTTGAGATATGTTGTATTACGACTTATGCTGTTCTACCGCAAACAAATCTAGATGCCTACATAGATCCTAAGAACCCAAAAATTATTTATTAGTATTTAAGCACACAAAGGAAACAATTCACATATATAATACTACTAATTTTCTCAGAAACAGTAATTGTAATTAATTTTATATTGCTTATACTTAGGCAAAGCATTTGAAGTGGTGTCCTATGATTTGTTATTTATTGTTTCAGAACGTTATGGAACACGGAGTAAACCAAATCATTTATTTATTTACGAGTATGTATATCTGTTATTCACACAAATTTCCGAGAGTATTTGTGGTTGTTTCCTCCACGCCCTACTGCGGGTCAGAATTTGTAATAAGATGAAATCTAAAGTCTGTAGCTGGATAAGCATGGATGGGTTGCCTCGGTTGGATTTGTTTCGTATTTGGGAGGTAAGGTTTTACCACTGTGAAATTAATTTATACCAAGTGCCAACTTATTTTCTTTGCTGAAGTTATAAAAAAAAATTAGTAATTAAACATTTCTTTTTCTCAAAGGCTAAACCGATTTTGATTGCTCAGATATATGTTGTACAGGATATAGAGCCCAATTTCCAGGGAGACATAATAATAATAATACGACTTTATTGTGTAAAACAAACAGCACACACAAGGATAAAAGACAAAAGAGTGATTCCCATTCTACTCTTACACGCTATAATTCAGGTACCTACCTACAATTCAGTATCTAATATTTTAAAAGTAAAAAAAATACTTATTGAATACTTACACATGTATAGGAACTAAGTATGTTAGACATCATGTAATGAATAGACTCAGATTTATACATTTTAACAGTACACTATAATTTTTGTACATTAATATTTTCCAACAAGCCTGTAAGTAGGTAGTGCTTTAATTTTTGTTTAAAACAAGGCCCGTTTAACTAAAAAACATATCAGGGGTGGGGTGGTTGTAGATATATGATACTCTGGACGTAAACGATGCTTCCATGGGAGTGGGACTATGCGCTGGTAAGGTAACTTTGTTGTTCTTTCGATCTCCGTTATGGTTATTATTTTTGAATTCAATTTTATTTTAAAGATATTGTGTTGTCTGAGTCCTGATAATAATTATTCGTATGAGGCAAGCATAATGTACAAATCTCCTTTCATCAAGTTTTAGCATATTTAACTCTCTCTCAAGTATGTTGAAATATGTGTTAGACACACATATGTATTACATATATATCTTACAAAAAATGTTGTATTTTCTAGAGGCGATACTTATCTTCCCCTGTGAGGTGAGGTTGGACCCATAGATTGGGTCTCCATAAGCTATATGATCTGTAAAGGTTAAGCGTGGGTCGAAAGGAATTCCTAAGTTTCGGGCAGATTCTACTAGCTCTAATGTGGAAGATGCTAGGCGTACTGTCGGGTTGAGATTTTTCATTAAGTTTACTTCACATGGTGAACCAATGAGCATTAGCTGAGTTTTAATTGGATGTATAAAGAGTTTATTGTTTTGGAACTACTTTAGAATTTTTCCTAGATCATCTTCTAATTTATTTATTTTTTCATCAATACCCGATGGTTGTACTGTTAAGTATACCTATATATCATCAGCATATAGATGCATGATTGAATTAGGGGAATATATGATAAGTCGGCAGTAAAATATTGAAGAGGATAGGCCCTAGTATGGACCCCTGAGGAACCCCAGCCTGTGTTCATGATTCTAGTGAGAGATTGTGGTCATTTAGTTTGGTTGTCTAAAATATTTCATATAAGTAACTCTTGAACCAGGTGACTAACTTTGAATCAATATTATACCTTTCTAATTTATTTATTAAGATATCAAAGTTGACGTTGTCGAAAGCCCTGGATATATCTATTAATATTAGTAGTTTTGCTTCACCTTTATCTTGATTTAGTAAGATACTATCAGAAACAGAGAGAAGAGTAGTTGTACTATAGTTTTTACGAAAGTCGAATTGATTGCGAGATAAAATGCTATTTTCATTAAGATATTCTATAAGTTGAGATACGCTGCTTCACCTAATTTTAGGAGGCTTATATTTTTGAAACCAGATAATTCATTCGAATTAGGTTTCTTAGCTATAAGTCTGCCGATTGCTTTTCTCCACACTTTAGATACTATGCCAATTTCAAGGGAGTAGTTTATCATGTGCGTTAGTGGCTTTAGATGAAAATCACTAGCGAAACATAACATTTTGGGGCCGACATTGTCAATTCCTGAGCAGTGCGGTTTTTGTCTCAACAGTAACAATTTTATGGTATTAACATCAGCCGGAGAGTAGCCAAATAACTGCTGAAGCTGTGAAAAATTATTCTTATGATAACTTTTGACTTTTTGGTGGGTTTTTAATAATAGAAAGGTATTCTAAAAACTTAGCAAGGCCACTGTGGTCGGAATAAGAAACAAAATGGTGTCAAACTAAAACAAATTTTTTTTTGGATATAATTTTAAAATATGAAAAATACAAAAATTATCGTGGAGATGAAACTTAAAGAGCACAATATTCTACAAAAAATTTCGTACATACAACGATTCTCGCGTGAAATAAGAATCAAACTATAAATGCAATTTTCTTTCTCTGTTTTAGAGTCTACTCAATTAATTATCTATATTTTGAAATATACTCGTTAATGTAACAAGTTCTGTTGATTTTAAGTTCTTCATATGTCACATTTAGTAGAGGGTCCACGCCTTCGAAAGTTCTCAAAATCGCCAAGTAACCCCTTCCAGCAAGGTAAATAATTTTTGAGCTGGCCTGTCGAAAGAGGGTTCAAATGGGCATCGGAAATGGCTTTTTGGACTTTTGTTGGCGCTTGCACAACTTCTCCGCAAGAAAAAAAGATGGCGGAATGTTACTTCAAGAGTTTATGTTTTAAACATTTACCTCTCGCTAGAAAATTAACTACCTCTGATATTGATCTGGGTGATCGGGGGTGGTTTTTGAACCCTTAGACGGCTCCCAAGTAAATTGTACTTCATTCAAAGGGTTCAGCATATGATTTTCTAGCTGTCCTGTCAATTTCAAAGTGATAACTCGTTTCCATCTTGCTGTTTGAGAATTTTTTATTTCTTCGGGGGTGGTTTTTGAACCCTTATACGGCTCCCAAGGAAATCGTACTACATTTAAAGGGTTCATTATATGATTGTCTATCTCTCCTGTCAATTTCAAGATAATAACTCGTTTCCTTCTTGTTGTTTGAGAATTTTGCATTTCTTCGGGGATGGTTTCTGAACCCTTAGACGGCTCCCAAGTTAATTGTACTGCGTTCACAGGGTTCAGTATATGATTTTCTAGCTCTCCTGTCAATTTCAAGGTGATAACTCGTTTCCTTCTTGCTGTTTGAGAATTTTGTATTTCTTCGGAGATGGTTTTTGAACCCTTAGATGGCTCACAAGTAAATTGTAGTGCATTCACAGGGTTCAGTATATGATTTTTTAGCTCTCCTGTCAATTTCAAGGTAATAACTCGTTTCCTTCTTGCTGTTTGAGAATTTTGTATTTCTTCGGGGGTAGTTTTTGAACCCTTAGACGGCTCCCAAGTAAATTGTACTACATTCACAGGGTTCAGTATATGATTTTCTAGCTCTCCTGGCAATTTCAAAGTGATAACTCGTTTCCTTCTTGCCGTTTGAGAATTTTGTATTTCTTCGGGGGTGGCTTTTGAACCCTTAGACGGCTCCCAAGTCAATTGTACTACATTCATACTGTTCAGTATATGATTTTCTAGCTCTCCTGTTAATTTCAAAGTGATAACTGGTTTTCTTCTTGCTGCTTGAGAATTATGTATTTTTTCGGGGGTGGTTTTTGAACCCTTAGACGGCTCCCAAGTAAATTGTACTGCATTCAAAGGGTTCAGCATTTGATTTTCTAGCTGCCCTGTCAATTTCAAAGTGATAGCTTGTTTCCTTCTTGCTGTTTAAGAATTTTGCATTTCTTCGGGGGTGGTTTTTGAACAGTTCAACGGCCCCCAAGGAAATTGTACTACACCTGCAGGGTTTAGTATACGATTTTCTAGCTCTCCTGTCAATTTCAAAGTTATAACTCGTTTCCTTCATGCAATTTGTGGATTATGTATTTGTGCGGGGGTGGATTTGGGTGGCTGCCAAATAAGTTATTTTAGTGCAGCCTTTACTTGTTACATCATTTTCTGGCTCTCCTGTGAATTTCAAAGTTATACCTTGTTTCTTCAAGACATTTTAAAATTATATCCATTTAATTTAAGAATTTTATGTATCAATGGGGTGAGGTGTGGACACTATTTATGGTCAATAATTATTGAACCTTTCTCCACTAGTAATTGTTAATTTCTTAGATTAGGATCTAATTAAAAAAAATTACCCCTTTTTTATTTTTATTGCACGTCTATGTACCTTCGGGCGTTTCCGTAATTTTGGCTGCTATCTTTTAGCTGCCAAGTTCACATAGGTGGGTTGAATCTGCTTCGCTAGGTAGAGGTACATCAGTTGCAAGCAAATTGTACTAAACCATTGGACTCTCGTTCGCTGTAATGTCGGTTTTAAATGCAGTCAGAAAACGTCTTCTGTAGAACGTAGCAAACGCCGAATAGACTTATGGAAAATAAATGCTGTTTTAGCAAATCTAAGGATTTAAACTCCCTACAGCCATACAAATTCGCACGGGACTTACGAGCACCTTCAGTTACACGATCACTAATTGTTATGCTTTTTCTCTTAACGTGTACAGCTATTTTAATTAAATAAATTTTCGATATATGGGCTGTATAAAACAATTTATTATATTACAATACATCAATTTTTGTACCTTGTTATTTTTTTTAACATTGACACCATAACAACGCAACAAATGAAATATAAACTTGGAATTCAATGGCGTGACGATGTACTAATAAATTTAGATGAACAATATATTTAGGACAATATTAACAAATACAAAATAAACAAAAAGGCCTTAACACTAATTGCATCGCAGTTGTCTCCAAAATTAATCAAATTATTTAGGTGGCTTGTTTGTTTTAAGGCAACTGTAGCTGCTCATTTCTTCCCCTTAGTAAAGAATAACTGACAGGTCACATAAGACATAGGCTGCTCCCGAAGCATTGTCTTTTGGAACACCCTGTATGCAACTTACTTACTTTAACCAACACATGCAATCGAAATTTGCATATGCATCTCCATCTACTAGAATCCGGGTCCCTCAAAGCACTGCGGGCCCGGAGGGAAACTCCCCCGACCTCACCCTCTCGATGGGTCTGCTTCTAGTATATTCACCGAATCTCAAGTTTCTGTACTCTTTCCAGCTGCCTTTACTCATTTTTCATTATTTACCCATATTTACCCCCCTACCCTTCACTGAATAATCTCAAAAAACAATCCAGTTCCCGATCTCGTTCTAATAAAATTTCAAGTCAATATCTTAAACCGTTCAAGAGAAAACGTGCGGACAAAAAAGTTACAGGCAGACCGACGTTTCATGACATTATAATCCTATTTCAACAAAAAAAAAAAATCACAATTTTTTTACGTTTACTATATTTCCAATCCACTACGTGGATGTGGAAGTAAAACTGCTCTGTATTATTTCTACACTTAAAATAATTGTTAGGAAACGATGCATATGCACATGCTACAGAACACCAAGTAGATGTAGATTTTTAGTCACACTTTACTTTACAATTCCACTTTTTATGTTTTTTAGATCCGGTTGTAATTTTTTTGTCATCATTTGTGATTTCATTTGTTTATTTTCAATCATATATCCAAATTTTCTGGGAGGAGGTAAATTGGAAAGGAGATCGGAGAACCGCTTGAAAAATTTGATAAAGATACCTATATTTTCTGAACCGCTCTCAAGTCACCGAAGTAATTTGTTGAAAATTCAGAATATTGTGTTAGGTAAGGTACAGTTTATAGTAGAGTCGTAAAAACTTGTTCTGGATAATTTTTACAATAAAAATTATTTCGTAGTACGCAGGGTTGAACCTGTTTCGCCAGGTAGAAGTACATCAGTTGCAAGCTAATTGTACTAGACCATTGGACTCTCGTCCGCTGTAATGTTGGTTTTAAATGCAGTAAGAAAATGTCTTTTGTAGAACGTAGCAAACGCCGAATAGACTTATGGAAAATAAATGCTGTTTTAGCAAATCCAAGGATTTAAACTCCCTACAGCCATACAAATTCGCACGGGACTTACGAGCACCTTCAGTTACATGATCACTAATTGTTATGCTTTTTCTCTTAACGTGTACAGCTATTTTAATTAAATAAATTTTCGATATATGGGCTGTATAAAACAATTTATTATATTACAATACATCAATTTTTGTACCTTGTTATTTTTTTTAACATTGACACCATAACAACGCAACAAATGAAATATAAACTTGGAATTCAATGGCGTGACGATGTACTAATAAATTTAGATGAACAATATATTTAGGACAATATTAACAAATACAAAATAAACAAAAAGGCCTTAACACTAATTGCATAGCAGTTGTCTCCAAAATTAATTAAATTACTTAGGTGGCCTGTTTGTTTTAAGGCAACTGTAGCTGCTCATTTCTTCCCCTTCGTAAAGAATAACTGACAGGTCACATAAAACATAGGCTGCTCCCAAAGCATTGTCTTTTGGAACACCCTGTATGCAACTAAACTTGTTCAGTATTTAATTATAAAGCGTACGAAAATTTAATGCCATTTTCATGCCACTGGAATAGTTACCGAACCTTGTTAAAGAAGTTAAAAATCTAATAACTCCTTGAACCCAAACACACAAAAGTTCTTTGCATTATCTGCCAACCCCAGTCATCCATAAAATGCCTGCCATTATGTTCGAGCACCTGCATGTATTGATTATAAGACCGGGTCCTCATATTGGAAGTATTACAAGAAAAACGTGTCCGTCCTTAGAAATCAAAGCTTTGAGATAATATCGAATCCATTAAATTGGAATATAATTGTGTAAGAATACAGTATGTCCCCGAATGGGGTTGTGTACTCTTGTAAACTTTCTTTGTTAGTTTTTTGAGAAAATATTATTCTTTATAAAGAGTTTTGTTTATACTGGAAAGCCATGAACAAGAAAATTCAAGGATTTTGCTTAGGAAAAGATCACAAAACATATTAATCGAATTAGGGTTTGGTCGAAAAATGCAAGATATTTCATGTATAGATAGATAGATAGATAGTTTATTAACCACAAGACGATACAATTATTGTACATATGGCAAGTCAATTCAGTATTACATTTAAGTATAAATAAATAAAATACAAGTCAATAAATAAACAAATACAATATACATATAATATATATAAAATACTTATGGTAAAGTAAGTAAATAATCACTATCACACACAAATTTAACATGAAAAATTTAATAAACATTTATATTGTTAAATGGAATGAAGAAGAAAAAAAACAATAATAATAATAATAATATCTTTAAACAAAGTAGAACTGTATTAATTTCTGTACAGAAACTCCTGTAAATTATAGTATCCATTTTCAAGCAGAAAATTCTTTGTTTCCTTCATTAATTTATGACAATTTTTATACTGCGAATTTCATTTGGTAAAGCGTTGTAACAAATTATACAATTGTAATAAAAACAATGTTTAAAATTACTAGTTTTGTGGTTGGGAATAGAAATAAGATCACCATGTCTAGTGTTGTACTTATGACTTGAAGACAACATTGTGAACTTGTCTTTAAGTTTTGTGAAAAGCGTGATGCATTTTAAAATAAATATGCTAGGAACAGTTAAAATTCTTTTTTGTTTAAAAAAGTCTCTACAACTTTCTCTATATCTCAACCCAAATATAAGTCTCACGATTCTTTTTTGTGCTATAAATACTCTATTCATTTCAATTGCACTACCCCAGGATGTAATACTATATGAGATACATGAATAGCATAGAGAGGAATAGACATCCAAGAGTACCTGCTCATTCATCGAGTTTTTGAGCTGAAGGATGGCAAAAAATCCCTTGTTGAGCTGCTTGCAGACATGCTCAATTTGAGAGCTCCATGACAATCTTTTGTCCAAGAAGGTACCTAGAAATTTAACTTCTTTTGCAAACTTTATATTTATCATTGATAGCAGGTCCTCTTGGAGGGGTTTTTGTAGGTGAAAGTTCAGACAGATAGTTTTTTTATTGTTCAGTATTAACTTATTTCTATCACACCATATGTTTAATTCTTCTACAACTAGCTTTGCCACAAACTGAATTTCCTCGGGACTTTTTGCCGAAATAGTTATTGTCATATCATCTGCAAACATTGTAACTATGCCATTTGAAATGTTAAATGGAAGGTCATTCACATAAATACCAAACAACAGTGGGCCGAGAACTGAACCCTGGGGAACGCCCAATTTTACATCACGAATTTCTGATGTATTGTCTGCTAACTTTAAGATTATTTTCCGACCACTAAGGTAACATTTGATCCAACTTAGAGGAGAATTTCTAATACCTATATTATATATTTTTTCTATAAGAAATTGATGATTTACAGTGTCGAATGCTGCAGATAGATCAAAGAATAGAGAAACAACATACTGGCCTCTATCAAGATTGGAATATACATATTCCATTAAGTGGCAGCATGCTGTTTCTGTGGATTTGTGCTTCCTGAAACCATGTTGTGAGTCTGTTAAAATTTTGTATTTCTCTAAAAAAGATTCTATTATAGACAACTCTTTCTAAAACTTTTGATAATATACTTAGAATTGATATTTGTCTGTAATTTTCAATATTCATTGGATCATCTTTTTTATGTAATGGTAACACTGATGCCATTTTTAGTATGTCAGGAAATTGACCTACTTCTAACGATAAATTAAACAGATATACCAAATGTTGCATTATGTTACTAGAAATATGTTTTAGTACATGAGTTGTTATCTCATCGAAACCACTAGATTTTGTATTTTTTAAGGAGTTTATAATATTTTTAATTTCAAGTTCAGTGACAGGTTCAAAAAAAATTGAATTTTCCGTTTTATTCAGTAGAGTACAAGGTAGTACTAAATTGGAACCAAAATGATTCAGTACCTTTTTTTCGGCTAGTGTAGAGAAATGATCTGCAAATAAATCAGCAATTACATTTGGGTCTGTTATTTCAGTACTATCATAATTTAGCACAATTATACTGTTATTAATTTTATTTCTGCCATGTTTTTCATTTATAATTTTCCATGTTGCTTTGGGTTTATTATTTGAGTTCATTATTTTATTACTATAATATTGTGTTTTGGCTTCTTTTATTTTTTTTCTATATTCCTGTTTTCTCTTATTATATGTTGCTTTTGCATTTTTATTGTTGCCTTGGTTGATATAATGACACATATCTTTTAGTTGTTTGCTTTCATGAATTAATTCTGTAGATAACCAGCCATTTTTTGATTTTTCTACATTATGTTTTTTATAAGTTTTGACAGGACAACTAACATTGAAACACCACGTTATATTTTCCAAAAACAATTTGAAAGCTCCATTGAGATCTAAGTACAATAGAGTCAGTCAGTCAGTCCTACTTAGATGGTAGTTCAACTTATTGAGATTATGTTCAGTAAATTGTCTGGTCCTCACTTGCATAGTATTTACTGTATTCTTTCTATGGTCTTTCATTGAAATTGAAACAACATGTGCAAAGTGATCGGCAATGTTGGGATTTGTTACTTTACATTTTAACATTTCAAATGGTATATTTGTTGCTACATAATCGATACAACTAGATGACGTCTGGCCTTTCCCGTTTGTAAATACTCGAGTGGGTACATTTGTTACAACACTCAATTCAAAAGAGTCAAAAATATCAATTAATATTTTTGTACTTAATACTTTACTATTAAAATCTAAATTTAAGTCTCCGCATAACATAATGTAATCTGATTTTGTCACAGCAATAGTTAAGGCCTCCGATAATTTAGATACTAAAATATTTATGTCGCCAGTTGACGGTCGATATAACGTAATCAATACAATTCTTACTTTATTAGAAGTGTGATCACACTACATATTTCAATTTGTAATTCTACTGAAAATTTATTAATTTCATCCAAATTAATACAATTTCTACCAGGTTTTGCCAATATTAGTGCTCCACCATGTATATGAGCACTTCTAGAATAATAAGAAACAAGATTAAAACTGGAAAACTTAAGATTAATTATGTCATTGTTTGAAATCCAGTGTTCACTTATACATAATATATCAAGATTTTCAATAAGGGCAAATAGTTCAATTTCATTAAATTTACTCATAAACCCTTGAACATTAACATGGTACAGGTAAACTGAATTTATATTTACAGTGGAATCTTTATTAGTAAAGTTAAACTTATTATTTAGTCCTCTATTGTTATTTGAGACAATCGAGGGTATAAAAAAGGTGCATGTCCCTGTATATTTTTATCAGTTGATTCATTACTTATCAAATCAATTAAAAACTCTGATTTATTGTTGAGCTCTTCTTTCTCCACATTTAAAAATACTAAATTTTTTTTTCTATTTTTTAATGTATTTATTAACATTACAATGTTTTTGCTGACAAATTTTCGTATTAAATATGATAGTCTTTTCATTTACTTCAAGATATGCTATGTGTCCCTCAGTAAATTGGTCCAATTTTTCACAAATATCTTTTAATTTTAGATTTATAAACACTGACTCATGTAAAAGAGGTCAAGAATATTGAATATCATGCTTCGGCAATACTTTTTGTTTAGTGCCACATTGTTTAGATAATTCGAAAAGTTGAGAAATTAGATTTTTGTAAATAAAAAAACAGAACTATTAGAAAAAAATGTTTCATATGACAAATGTGGCTAGTAAAGAGACCTACAAAACCCAACAAGAAATTTTCAAATCGGTTAAATTGTTTATCTGCAAAATTGAGAAGATCGTTAAACTGGCCTCTTATTTCAATTTTTAAAAACTAATGACAAATTAAGCCTTGTGACTTTGAAGTTATCAGAAAAGTCATTTGTTTATTAAACAGGTGCTTTCGTAAAATGGTCTCAATTGTTTTTGTAGACACTGTAGAGTAACGAGTCAAAGTCTTGACAAGTTGTACTATCAGGTACATATCAAATTTATTTGGTTTTCGCGAATTTGATTGTTTAAAATCGGGTTTGAAAAACACGTGCGTTTTAAAGTCATCAATAAATAGAACAACTCATTTAATTTTTTTACGTACGTCACACAGTGGGGCAAGAAGTTACATTTATGGACAAAAATCGCCTGCCAGTCAAATTATGACCAAATTTAGTTTTTATTCTAAATGCTCATGAGGAATGTAGCTTCAATGCCCAACTGTTACAATTTTGAAATAAATTATACATAACCTAAAAAATCAAAAATAATACTAGAAAATTTTTATACAAAATTTGTATCTAGATCAAATGAATCTATTATCGCATAAAATTTTATGCAAGGGAATCTAAAGATAGAAAATAGGGAAAAATACTTTTGCGAACATACATTCGGATATGTGTTATATAACCTAAAAAATTTTAATAAATCAATTTTATTGGCCAACATGCCTGCCAGCTTTATACTAGAGTAGTATATATACTAGAGTAGTATAGTTCTTTTATATACCCACACTTACTACAAAACCCTCATCGCCTCTGATCACCATTCTAAAAATCACAAATAATGTATTTATGTTATCTGCGTTAGATTTTGCTCTCCCCTCCAAAACATTTTCCCAAGTGTTAAATTGTTTCATTCCAAACCTAGATTGAGTCGTATCGCTTTATTTTTGTTTTAGATGTACTTATTAATTTTCAGCTTAATCCATAGCTCCTTCTCCCCCAAAATTTAAATATTTAAATTGTGAAATATAAAATTATTATTTTGTGTACAGTTAAGCTTCACAGCTAAAAAGAAAAATATTATAATGTATAATAATTTGTATTTCTCATGTAATTAGATATATCTGTTTGAGAAATAAATAAATAATAATGATAACGATAATAATAATAATTTACATACAAACATTTTTACATTACAGTGTGTCAACGAAATTTAAAGTTAATCATGTGTTTAAAGTTAAATATTAAATAGTGACATTTGATAAAACATATTTGTAACAAGCATTTTGGAATAACATGAGGTTTTCACAGTTTCCTACAGAAATTAACTGTTTAAATCCATTGTGGAATAGGTTAACCAGGCTATATTTTGTATGTACTGTTGGAATATATAAATTTTCTCTTGATCCTGTGTCGTGTTCATGAATGTTCCTCATGAAGGTATCATAATTTGATAATTGTTTTGGTACTAACTCATGTAATATTTTGTAAATAAGAGTAATGGTATTTAAAGTTATAATTTGCTTCACTCCCAGTAATTTCGCAGCATTAAGCATTATTTTTATATTTGTATATTTGTTACAGTTTAGAATAATTCGTAATGCTTGGTCAGGTTTTTTCTTTGACATATTTATTTCAGCATTACTGGGTAGAAAAAGTATTGTTGAGCAGAAGTTGAAATTGTGGTAAAATAGTTCCATCAAATTAACTTGTTTAGCTATTTTTGGTAATATAATGAGCATGTCCGGAGAACGTTAAATGATAATCAATAATTACACCTAAATACTTGCTCATCAACTTGCTCAATTTTTGTTCCATTAATGGTTCTTCCTTGGTTATTTACTGTATCTACTCGGCTGTATTTACTTTTAATTACCATAAACTTAGTTTTATCTTTAAGCTAAAGCTATTCATGTCAAACCATTTTTCTATTTTTTAAGCTAATTATTTATTATGTTTATGGTCTAGTCTACATTATCACCAACTAAGTATATCAATATGTCGTCAGCAAAAGATGTGTTCAGAACATAGACTTAAATATTGATTGAACCCTAATAAAACGGGTTCATTCGTACGGAGTGCTGTAAGTGTGAGGTAAGCGAAGGGTGTGATGCTTTTGGTGCGCCAACAAGCAACAGATGTATTTCAAGCCATAAGAAGGACTTCAGGTGATAGATAAGGTACGTTCCAATATAGAAGCGTAGAAAAATGAAAATGGGTAGGAAGTCTGAAAATGACTTGGAGAGGGTGGGATGTCTCCGTTAAGGCTGGAATTTTTTTAAACGTTATATTTATGTTTGCAATTAAGTTTCCAATGATTTTTTTAAAATTAAAATGGGCCTGAAATCAGGCCTTATTAACCCTCCTCCTTAAGGAGCATGTACAAGTCGAAATTGTGGAACATTTCGTCTTCCTATTCCACGAGTTAATTTATTAAAATGGTCCCATTTATATTTCGTGTGTAAAAATTATAATCTACTGCAAGATAGGTGTATTCAATCAATTAAGCAGCTTGATTTATAATAAGATATGCTTTTATGCTATTTTAGTGTAGATCCATTCCATTATAATGATATATTACTGTAATGTTTCCCATCCTGCAATTGGTTACTGTTGGGTGGTGTATCTGAATAAATAAATAAACCCCACATTTAAGCTCACTTTGAATTTTAAACAAATATGTTAAATTAACTATGAAAAATAATAATAATGGTACCTTGCTTAATAAAAATTTTACATTTTTTACATTTTTGAACACCCTGTATATTTGATCACAAATCTGACCCCTGCTCATGGCTTCCCAGGATAAGCGCAACTTTCTATAAGGAACCGATCATGTTACGAACAATTTAATGCTAGTGCTACACGTTGGGCCAACTCTAGCAAACCTCGGCTAAAGCCAACATCTGGATGGTAAGTTTGTCTTGATTCGCCGTGAATGGGCGAAGTTTTCCTGTGATCACACATATCAAAGGGATCTTGGGCTTCCTTGAGTCAGATACCAATTCCCGTCCATACGTTGGTGCATAAATACCGCTTATAGCGTGCGCATGTGATTATTGTAGTTAGTGTTGCGTTAAAAGGGCAGTTATGAACAACAATAATATTTTTAAGTTTCTAGAACTGATATAGTGAGCACCTACGATATGGAAACCGAAAAATAATTGGCTTGAGATGTTGAACAGATAATGTAGACTTCTATAACTATCACCAGTAGCTAGAAACCTTAAACTAACTTTGGCTGATATACTTAACATTTCTCCAATCTTTTAAATACTTGGTTCTCTTTTGCACATGCGAACTATGTAGTTTATGATACCCTCCTCTTTCCCCTATGAACTTAACAGCACCAATGTGGAATGATCGATGTTATGGAATACTACTTGCATGTAGAAAGGGCTTTTTGGATGATCAGGAGGGGCCCACACAACGCCGGAGTACCTACCGCATACCTAGCGGTTTAAACTCCGATCGAGTGGAACGTTTGTATAGGTGTACAGAAAATAATAAAGACATTTTTGGGTTAATAGTATAATTTAATAAAATTATATAGAAACTGGCACTGATGATACAAAACACAGAATTGACTCTGGTTTCTCAACCTGTGCTTGCGAATAGTGCATTAAAACAAGTTTTGTTAAACGCTGCAGCCGGGATAAGAGGTTCCCCCAGTGTTGCGAATACCAGGGGATTTCGGAACAGATATTTGAGAAGATGTTCTTGTCGAGCAGGGAGGGCACCTAGCTGAGTGACTAACTACGTGTTCTCAAAGTTCGCCGAAGTGTAGAATACGGTAAATCGGGTCGTTTGACACCAAATACTGCTCACAATAGTCAGTAAGGGATTTCCATATCCGCAACAGGTGCACCCCAAACTCGTCATGCCCAGTTAATAGCTCAATAGCCCTCATAGATAGAACAGACTCATCCGCGAGCAACCAGACACTGACGTCCGGTATGATCCTGAAGAGGTGCCTTCCCTTGGTGGATTCATTCCATTCTAATTGTCAATGCTGGAGTAAGATGTTATCAATATGCCGAAGTGCATTGGGCATATCGCGGAACTCAGCTAGGGAGATGTTCTCACCCAGAAAGACGACATGGCCTGTGGCCCGGATTTGCGCTAGAGAGTGTAATCTGGCTAATTCCAGGTGAAGGAGTCCTACATATAATACATAAAGCGTCCACAGGTACCGTTCTATAGGCTCTTACTATGCATCGGCGACAAAGTGCTTGAATCTCCCTTGCGGACCACTCTGGAGTATAAGAGGCGGTGGCCTCATATACTTAGATTGTAACTTAAAATCGGCAGGACAGCAGGTTGATAGATAATGCGGATAGAATTGTGTGAGAAGTTGAACGTACGGTACACGAGCCGGCGAAGGGCAAGGAATGTGAGCTTGACCTTGCCGACTATGTATTCAACGTGCTTGAGAAAGCCAAGGCGATCATCGAGCATGCTTCCCAGATATTTCACAGATTTGACCCTAGAAACAGGGATGTCCTATTTTGCACAGGAGAAATTCGAAGTCAGTTGATGACATCCTACAGAAATTCTCGAATTCACTTTTTAGGTTCTAGCAAGCACTGCTATATTGTAACGGTCATGTTTTGTAAGAACACTCAGTACCTTAAATTAGATAAAGCGCGCGACTATTTTATTCTATGTATTTAAATTTAAATTATACGGGTTTAAATTTTATCGGCTAGTCATGACAAATGCTTGACCAATAGCATAGTAGCTTGTATTAAGCGGGCATATTCTTACGCCGAGTCTGGCTAAGAGGGAGACGTTGAAAAGATGGCGTAGAGGCGGTTGCCTGTGTATGGCCGTAAGAATTAAAAAACCGCCATTTATTGTAAATATCTATATATAGTGATTAATAACTGCGCATAGAATCAGTAAAGTAGTTATTATAGTTTATATGTTCTGTGTTATTGTGCTTCATTGCCCATAACTATAGTAAGGCAATGTTTTCGTCGAATTAGCTCCGATTGCGAAAATGCAGAATTATTTACGGCTTTCAACACCTCGTTCCACGTTTGGCAAGTAATATTCTTTGTTGTATCCAGGTTACCGTCCGGTAAAGACTTCTCTTACCCCATGAGAAGACTATAATAGTGCGTGAATAATTTCATGTGAACGTTATGTTTACGTAACTATATCGCCCCGTATTTTGACATCTCCCGTGTGTTCAACGGTCGAACCAGTTTATGTCGAAAATATTAATTGTCGGGCCTTTTTTGTTAATACTTTTATGTACAGTCTAAAGTATTTCCTTTTGTGTGTTTTCATGTAATTTAATTGAGCTTGTTTATGTTAAAGTGAGAATCTTTTCCCCGAAAGTTCGGATGACCAAATCTTTCGGAGTAGGCTTCTGTATTTGCCGTGGAGGGATTCTTTCACTTGTTGCACATCCTGGATGTGATGTTGCTCCACACCCAGGTATGTGTAGGTCTCTCCGGTATCCAGATGTCTCAGGATGCTTCCGTCTGCGAGTTGCGCATCTTCAGCAAAGGGCACGCATCGTCCTCTCTTGAGTTGAACGACCGCGCACTTGTCCAACCCGAACTCCATACCAATGGCCCGCGTGTACTGCTCGACCACCCATAGAGCATTTTGAAGTTCATGCTCTCCAGAGGCATACAGTTTAAGGTCATCCATGTAGAATAGATGAGTGACCTTATGCCTCCGGTTGCTGGGTGGTCGACAGTGATACCTGCGTGTTTGGCAGAGCTCAACAGATAACGGCAGCAGTGAGAAGCAAAAGAGGAGGGGACTCAGAGAGTCTCCTTGGAAAACTCCTCTTCGGAATGCCACCTGCTCTGTTGTAACCCGCTGTGCACTGGATGTTATGGTGAAGCGAGTTCTCCAGAGAGGCAGCAGTTGTTCTATGCATCTCACTAGTGATTCTGCTACCGCAAGACACTTGAGCAAATGCAACAATAGTTCGTGCGATGTTGTGTCAAATGCCATACGATAGTCAATCCAGGCCATCGATAGATTCCGCTTGTACTGCACAGAATCCTGCGTTATACAGCGGTCTATCAGCAGGTTGTCTTTACAGCCCGCCATGCCCTTCTTGGCACCACGCTGCTCGTAAATCTGTTGCAAGACCGGATCAACCTGCCGTAATGTCCTAGCATACAAGATACGTGTAAATATCTTGTAGCAGGAGTTCGGCCTATAATTCCTTGGATTGGACAGATCTCCCGTTTTGGGGATTAGCACGGTACGTCCCTCAACAAACCAGTCTGGAATCTGCTGCCCCTCGTTCAACCACGTGTTGAAAACTCGGGCCAGACGACGGTGGGTGGAAGGAAATTTTTTCCACCACCAGTTGTTTATGCCGTCTGGGCCCGAAGCAGCGAAGTTCTTGGCTCCAAGAACTTGTTGAACGTCCTCTGAACTGATTGCCAGGCACACCACTTCTGGCTCTTCTAAGATTCTGTGGCAAAGAGCCTCGAAGTGTGCTATTGCTGGAGTGTTGCTATCGAACGGATGTGTCGTTTCGTAGATTCCCTTCCAGAAGCTTTCGACATCGGCTACAACTGGCGGATTGTCGACAACACGCTGTGGCTCTTGAAATAGACGGGAAGGATTCGTACGGAACAGTGTATTTTGCTAGATACTCCTTACCGCCTTATTAGCTTTTTCTTGATAGCCATGAGCGCTCGAATCCGATTTAAACAGTGTTGCTTAATGCTAAGAATCACTGTTAGATTTAGTATGTGGTGCTGACGTCTTAGTCCGGCTGCTGTTCGCCGGACTTTAGGCGTGAATGCCTTGTCAGCTGTTACGCATTCCACAACATTCTGGATTCGAGAAGCGTGTTGTCTGGCCAACTGTATTTTGCCTTCGATCTTTTCTACACGCCCTTAGCCTATTATTATTATTATTATTATTATTATTATTATTCCCTTTTCACGTACTGATGGTCACTATAATATTTTGGGCTTTTCAGCAAGAAAATATTATTAGGCAAGATGTTTTCTGACATTGTTGACGTGTTCAGAATCATAGATTTTTGAATGATGTTTTGTCGCTCTTCTCTTAAATCAATTTGCTTCAGCGAGTCTTTAAAAAGTAGCGGCGTTACTCCAGTTGCGGACATGACGAGTAGTACTAAAATTACTTTTTCTTATTTCCAAATTCTTTTTATTTCTCTTGTCAATTCTGTATATTTATTAATTTTATCTGCAATGGCTTTTTGGATGTCATTAGAGTTTGGGATTCCAATATCAGTTAAATCTGTTATTTTGGTGGCTTTCTAAATGAGAATTATATCTGGTCTGTTGCTCAGCACTCTACGATCAGTTGAAATTGATCTATCCCAGTAGAGTTTGGAGGTGACATTTTCAAATACACTACACGGCTGATATTTGTAGTATTGATAAGTTTATGCGAGCAACTTGGTTGTGCCTATGCAGATAAATCTGTGTCAGTTAAGACCTGGCACCCAGCAACAACATGTTGGATTGTCTCTGATGCTATTCCACAACTTCTACATAAAACTGACCATATGTGGGGATCCTTGACGATATATTTAAGGTAGTTTTTTACACGCATTACTTTGTCTTGGATGGCAAGAATGAATCCATCAGTCTCAGCGAACAGGTAGCCAGTTCTCAGCCAGTTGTGCGACACATTTTTGTCGACATGAGGCTGTTCCAATTGTTATTATTATTATTATTAATATTTTCAGGAAAAAACAACAATAAGAAAGTACCTCACCCGGGGACACACTGTATGTAAACGTGAAATTTTAAATTTAAATGCGGCTTATAATGAAGACTTCACGGTTTTTAAAAAGCTGGATAGATTTAATATTGAATTTCCGGGCGTAATAAAGGAGTGGAGAAGATGGATGGGTCAACGATAATCGTTGTCGTTTATTGGAAATTGGAAAACCTCAAAACTAACACCGCCTACGGAAGCCGCTACGTCACAAGATATTCTTTAGATCCCAGAAGTTTTAAGCGATTCACGAAGTTGGGAAAAGTGATTTTTGAGTGAAGGCATTGGAGCTTCCCGATTCATACATACACTTCTTTCACACGGTGCAATCTCAACTTTTCCGTTTCTTAAAATAGCCTTTGTTCGCTTACTTGTTTGCCAACGCATTAAAAATGATTCTTCTGGATTTATGTACTATTGTACAGACTGATGCCAAACTAGGGGCAAGAAATCAGTAGAAGATACGAGGAGAGCTGGCATTCGTTATATAAAGAAACACGTATTTTTAATTGCCTACAACCACAGATCGGAATGTGTACATTTAAGGGACAGCGCTAGAAATGAGAAAGACGAGAAAAACAAAATGTGTTGTTCGAATATATTGTTCTGGAAAAGTTTTTAGATAAAGGCCTCGACATTTATTTATTTATTTATTTAATTGTACATAATCCAACAGTACGAAACCCTTTATAGGATGAGAATCTAAACCAACTTAACTTAACATAACAAAGTACAAGTAGATATTATAAAGGCGTTTAGACTATAATGCAGAAAATCAAAGTCCCGGCTGCTAGGTAAATATAATAATAATAATAGTACACTATATTTATACCATTTTTAAGCATAATACAAATTAGTAGGAATTCATACAGATTATAGAAGCGAAATCAGCTAGAGAATTTCTTGCACCTGTTTTTACACTTAACCTAGTCACAATGGTAGACAGTACGTATCATAGAAAAGAAAATATACATATCTAAAGAGGAAAGAAAATAATCCATGTTTAAGGAAAAGTACAAACATCGACTATACCGGGTGGTTAAGTTTGGTATTCGCGCCCCTGTATCTTTTTTATTTCAACAAAAATTACAACAAACCATGTATATTTGTAGATTGCTTGTCAAGCTCTATCAAATGATCTCCTTAAATCATCTGTGTGATCATATATGACAAAGTAACGATAGTCAACTTTTTTTTTTTAAATAGTATGCTTGCCGATTGTTGTGAGATTCTTTTTCTGCATTTACCTGTGTAAAAAACCTATGTAAAAGAAAGAGTTTACTTTACACCTCAAAATGGAGTCGAAGATCTTAAAAATAGAATACGAGTTGAATGTCGCTGATTAACTGTTGATGTTCTTGAACATGTATGTATCCAAGGCGTGACAAACAGAGAGCAATTATGTTTAGAAGCGAACGAAGGCCTCCTCGAACAGGAGAAGTAATAATAATAAAAATAATAATAATAGTGACTTTATTAATTGCACCGTAGTGTATTGACATGGCAGTTAGAATACTAAAAATTATAAAATTAGCAAATACTCCTAATATAGTCAAGAATTTATGAAAAGCAGGATGCAAATGTAAGTAATTAAGTATAAGTAAACGACATACAGAATACACAAAAGAATATAACAAACAAAAAATATATATATACTGTTATGTAATAATATAACTTTTATTACACAACTTTTATATTTATTAATTTTATTATTATTAAAATTTGCCTGAGCGCCAGTCACGATTCACCCCGCGACAAGGTATTATGCTAGCTCACTTTAGAACATGAAACCTACCGCTCGTTCGCCTCTCACCTCAGGAGTAAGTTCTACGGTGTCCTGTAAATAAATGTTATCTCGATAATAATCAAAAGGAAAGGCCCATTCAAAATCACAATTTTTAATAAATAAATAAATCTGGGAAAAGTAGGTATAACTGAATGAAATAAACTATTCTAAAATTTTAAACTAATGGCCTTTTTAAAACTTATAAAATATCTGTTGCAACTTTATTATCTTTGGTTTCCTTTTAACGTTCGAATTTAAGCTTAAATTGATATAGTGTTTAGTTCTTACTCCGTCCTGGATATACAGATCGCTGCTTCTACCTTCCGGCCTGAGATGTAGACCCGCTACACTGTCAATCTTTCAGATCTGTGAGTTCCTGCTTGATTTCTCTGCGTTTTGGTGAAATTCTGTTTAACGACGAATTTTGCACTTTGTTTAAACGGATACACTTCCGAACTTTGTTCTACTTGTTAAGGTAAGTAGTTGATTATCAATATTTGTGAGAAACTGCTCACTTGTAAATAATAACTGGATAAAATTGTTTATAAAAGTAGGGTTATGTTTACACAATTCAATGAAAAGGTATTTGGTTACCTTTGACTGCCTTTTAGCTCCTAAATTACTGTTTGACGTATTCCACGTACTTTCAAGATACTTTGAAACTTGCACTTTATATTTTATTTAAGAAAATTTTATTTAATTTGAATTTATTTTGAAAATTTTTGTGGAGCTTTAAAAAAACGGCGTCTATTTTCTACCCACGCTTGAATCACCCTCTTTTTTTCTTATTCCTAAAATTCTATTGGCTTAGATGTGACATTTCTAAAAACCAAAGCAATCTAGTTTTGACATTTTTAAAATTTATATTTTTTATATTGAATTTTCTTGTAATTTACTGAATAAATCTTTACTCTGATTATGTTTTAATCTTTCTGACCTTCTTCGGAACATTTTGATACCCCATACATGTCTCTAGGAGTCTTATTAGTAATTTCGATAACCTTTCATAAAATTGTTCACAATTGCTTAAAACTAATAAAATTACTTTACTTTTCCCATTTTAACTTAAATTCTAATCACCTACTATCGTTTTAAATCATATAAACACCAATTTTGACATTTATAACAATAATAATAATAATCCTGCATTTTTCAGGTATGCCTACGATGCAATGCTTGTACCAGTCCTTGGGTATGGTATTCGAAATATGCTATTACATCAAATCAAACTACAAAGTGGTCTCTATAATTACAAAAAGAATAAACTTACACAAAGTCTTTATTTGACATGTTTTATGCAACTTTTATGGAGAAAGTCCTAACCAAAGATTACTACCAACTATTTTATAAAGTTTCTACTATTTAAAATCAACACATTCCAGTGCTTGGTGTGTGATTACATACACTTGGTAAGTCTTTATAATCCTATCACTGATTTTAGTCATTACGAGGCTTGAAATTTGTATTTTCAATAACTTTACGTTAGCTGCGGGAGAGTTTTTCACTATCTTCTAAAGTCACTGAGTTTAGGTCTCCCATTTGATTTTTATAGTTAAAATGTTATTCATTAAGCACTTTCTTAGCCTATTACCTTTATATTTAAAGTTTATTTGTGAATACATTCTTTTTAAAATGTTTATTTTGTATTTTGTAGGTTCTACGCTGGGTTCCAACTACATCTATGCACTCTGGTAGAACACTACCTATGTTTAACCACTTGTTATTGTTACATAAGCCTTTTGTAAGTTAAACGATGTACCAATATCCTTTTTTAATATCAGGTACGTTTAATATTTAAAATTATAAAATTAAAATTATTCGATATTCAGTATACTTCAAACATTACTGCTACGCGTTGCTATTGCCTATACATTTTGTATGAGCCCTTCTTTTTACCATTTCACCTTACCATATTGAACTTAGTACTGCAGTAAGAGGCCCACGTGCAACATCCTCTCATGTTCTGCGGTGAGGTAGTTTCTGGCTTAAGCGTCGTAATTTAATGTTTTAATTTACGTTATGTTTTACTATTTTGGCAAATCTGTTGTAAAGTTTGGCTTAATTATAAAGTATCCCAATATCATAATAATACATACATACTTATATAAAAATATATATACTCAATATCATAGAAAACAATATGCCAATAACACATAAAAACATAAGTTTACATATAATTAAAATCTGTAATATTGTAGTAAGCATTGGCCAAAAGGTGCAGTTTTAATTGGGTTTTAAATTGTCTAGTCGGCAATTCTTTACCACTATTTTGAAGTAAATTAAACAAATCAATTCCAAAGTTAATTCGCTTTATATAGGCCAATCTCTGACAGGGTGTCTGTATTTTATCTCGATTTCTAGTGTTATAATCATGAGTTTCACCATTCTTGATGTACTCACTCAGATGTACTTTTATGTAATAAGTGACAGTAGATTATCTCTGATGGTAAAGTCAATATGTTAAACTTAACAAACCGTGGTTTACAACTTTCAAGTTGGTTCACGCCCGCTAAAATTCTTATGGCTCTTTTTTGAACAACAAAAACATCCAGAATTTTGTTGGATGTACCCCCGTTAAACAAACCATATGTCATAATACTGTGAAATAGTGCATAATATGCAATAAGTGCAGCACCTAGGTTCGCTTTGTTTTTTGTTTGTGTAATAGCATATATTTTTTGACAATTTCGTAATTAAAACACTGATATGAGAATGCCAAGTTAACCTACAGTCCAAAGTTAGGCCTAAAAATTTTACAGTGTCAGAGGTATTACTAATAGTAGAAGAAAGTGATGTGTTAGTTTTGTTCGTATTTAAGCATAACTTGTTTGCATTGAACCAGTCAGAGGCTCTATTTTTAATGTTATTTTCTGAATCAGCAACGTTACTGCCAGTATTTTTTAACTGTGTCGCGTAAGTAGTATCATCCGCAAAAAGTACCATGAGAATTGACATAACGTCAGGTAAGTCATTAATGTAAATTAAAAATAGTAGCGGGCCCAATACACTACCTTGCGGAACACCGTGTTGTACTGGCAGCATGTTGCTAAATTTATTCTTATAGAACACACACTGATATCTGTTAGTTAAATAAGAATTTATTAGTTCACCTCTAAAACCATAGAACTCCAGCTTGTTCAGTAAAATCTTTTTGGAAACACAATCAAATGCCTTACTTAAATATAGAAAGAGTGCCAGCGTGGAGTTTCCGTCTTCAAAGCCCTCACTAATAAAATTGACTAGTTCTAGTACTGCCATTGATGTATTTTTACCTTTCCTGAATCCAAATTGTCTGTTGGTAAAAACATTGCAAGATTCAAAATAATTTAGTATTCTAATAGCTATAATTTTTTCAAGTATTTTAGTTAAAATAGGAAGTAGTGCTATTGGCCTATAGTTGGATACATCCTCGATATCACCTGACTTTAACAAGGGAACGATTTTTGCCATTTTGAATTTGTCTGGAAATGCGCCTATCACAAGTATGAGGTTAAGAATGTAAGTAAGTGGAGCAGATAAAGAGATAAAGATATTAAGTTTTCTTTGTACATGTCGACTGAATGTCCATACAGGTCGGTAGCTTGGGAATTCTTTAAGGATCTTAAAATATTTCGTACCTCTACTTCCTCAGCGGGATAAAGAAAAATGGACAGATCACTTTTTTTAAATATTATTATGTAAATATTCCAAGTAGCTCGAGTTTTATTTGGGCACTTGATTTATTAATCTGTCAGCAATTTGAGTGAAAAAAGAATTGTATCGGTCAGGAGAAATTGAGACTGCTTCTGTTTTATTATTGTATTTACCAGTATTTTTATTGATAATGTTCCAAATAGTTTTCTGTTTGTTGTTTAAATCTACTAATTCTTTGTTTACTTGGTCTTTTCTTAGTTTAATAATTAGTTGTTCATATTCATATTTTTTTTGTTTTATTTGTGTACTTACTTTATCACAATTGGGAAACATTTTAATGCTACTATTAAGCCTCCCAATATCTTCTTTCTTTGCTATTACATCTGGATTTGAAAAAACAGCATTGCTTCTGTACTTAGGTTTACTTCTAACAGAAAATTGAGGGAAGGATAAATTGTGATAATAATTTACTATACTATAGAAAATGTCAGTAGCCTTATCATGTGTATTTTCGTTATACAGCTCTGCCCAGTGTTCAGAGGTTAAATAATCAGAGAGTTTTAACTCAACCTGAGTAGTAATAAATAATGGTTTTATTTTCATAATTGTTAATTAGTTTTATTAAATGTTTGTAGTTTTTTGTTGGTAATTATTATTTATTAATAACACAATCGCAAATGACAATGATTTGACGTTTCTAACAATGTCAAATTTCAATTGTTTCCACGGCTAACTATGTTGATTCCGAAACAAAACCTTTGATTGAAGTTTTATCATATTTTAATAATTTTCTCGAAATTTTTCTTATGGAAGTGTATACTTTTTTTACACAGGTGAATGCAGGAAACAGACCTCTACAACAATCGGCAAAAGGAAGTATAGCATACAATTTGAAAAAGAAAGTTGACTTTCGTTACTTCGAGATGTATTTTCACCAGAGGTCGGAAATTTTATCTCGGTGACCTAATAATCATTGTTGGCTCTGCCGGCGTGAAAAGATTTTTATGCAAGTATGATACAATTTATCTTACCTTGTACTTTTTTAGAGAATTCCGTAATATCTAAAATTAATATGGTCAGTTTATTACAAACACTCACTCGAAGAGGAGGTATTGGGGGATGTAATATTGAACTAAAACACACACACATGTGTTTTTCACTAACTTGTTTCAATTTTTCATGACCTATAATGAATATAAAAGTATATTATTAATGTTTGTTCCAAATGTTCTGAAGTTAACCTTCGCCGCCTGTCATTAAAAATCCATTTATAATAATAATAATAATAATAATAATAATAATAAAAATAATAATAATAATAATAATAATAATAAGATATCCGGCACAACTTGCCGCTGACACCACGAATAAAGAACTATCTGTTCTGTTCCTAAAGAAGGGCTATTTTTATCCTGCAACCGAGGGATTCATTATGTCTATTCAGGACAAGGTAATAAGAACAAGGAATTACGAAAGAAATATACTAAAAATGAATGTAGTAGACAAATGCAGAAAATGTAACCGTCCTGGAGAAACTATAGAACACATTACAGCAGGGTGTTCAGCTCTATCCGAAAATGACTACCTATGCCGACATAATCAAGTTGCGAAAATTCTCCATATTCATCTTGCTCTGAGACATAAATTAATTAACAACCCCGAGCCGTACTATAAGTACTCGCCTGAAGCTGTCCTCGAGTCCAGCGAGGCAATATTATACTGGGATAGGCCGGTCATAACTGATAGAACAGTAGAGTTTAACCGCCCAGATTTAATATTCATAAATAAGATCGATAAAACTGCACTAATAATTGACGTCGGTGTTCCCCTTACCCACAATCTAACCAAAACAGAACAAGATAAAGCTATTAAGTACCAAAATCTGGCAATTGAGGTAAAACGTCTGTGGAAACTACGCGAAATTAAAATTATACCAGTGATCATTTCTGTTGATGGAGTTTGTTCAAAACACCTGGAGCAAAACTTGGCTAAACTAGAGCCTCCTCATGGCCTTATAATACTCATACAGAAGGCTGTTATTCTACAAACCTGCCGCCTACTAAGGAAGTTTCTATCTACGTAACAGCAGCTGGATAGGGTGAATTCCCTCTCAGCTGATGAAAGTAACTGGCAAGCATACCGAGAAAAAATGAAATAATAATAATAATAATATTAATAAATACTTTATTGCCCAACAGAATACAAAGTAATCCAATTACAGGACAAAATTTAAATTGTACAAACTAAGTTTGTGTAAACTAAACTAAACTAAGTTTAAATTATTTAAATTAAGTTAGTATATTAAGATGAATTAATTAAGATCAAGAAAGATGAAGAGAAAGAAAGGGGGAGACAAAAGAGAGAGAAAAAAATATGTGTATATATGTAATCGAATAAAAAGTGTGCCAAAAATGTTGGGGTCCCTCCGCCTACTTAGGGCACACGATTCTGGTATTTATAGTCACTAACCCCACAAGTCGTGGGGAGTGGCTGTAATTATGGCCGGCGCGGCTACCGTGTGGTATCGGTCGGAAAACACGGAAGAACTGTCCGACAACGGATAAACCGAAAAAAAAAAAATAATAAATAATTTATTGCCCAACAGAATACAAAGTAATCCAATTACAGGACACAATTTAGATTGTATAAACTAAGTTTGTGTAAACTAAACTAAACTAAGTTTAAATTATTTAAATTAAGTTAGAATTTTTTACGTTGTGTCATGTAAAATTAAATTCTCCTTTCTCTAGTATTAGCATTGTAGGGGTTAAAGTTGCTTTTTAAGATTCTCGTTATTTTATTAAATGTTCTAAAATTTTTAGTACAAATTATCAACTTAGCCATGATTAGAAACAATCATCAATGTCAGTAAGTCAACATGTAACACATTTGCTACTCAATACCCACAAAAACAGAAACAATCACCAAGCAGTGAAAGGCGCATATTGGATAATTTTAGAATATGTCGCTCTGTCAAGGCAGAAAGTTAAAGCCTATTGTTGATGACAAAAACATATAAATAGCAATTTTTGGATATTTTTGGGCATTTTCAATGATGGAATTAAGGCAAGCTGCTCTGGAATCAGGATTATCTAAGAATTCAATTCAGAAAATCTTGTCAACACATAGGTTTAATCCATTCTCCTTCCATATCGTTCAAAAATTAAAAGAAAAAGATTTCCTAAGAAGAGAAAATTTTTGTGAATTTATTTTAATAAGACATAAAAGTGACAATTCTTTTTTGAGAAATATTATACGGTCAGATGAAGCTAAATTTACCAAAAATGGACTTTTAATCGACACAATTCCCATTACTGGAGTGACTCGAATCCTCATGTATTCAGACTGTGAAATTTTCAAGAGCATTGGGTATTTTAATGTTTATTGTGCCGTAAAAAACGATGGAGTCGTAGCATTACTCTTTTATGAGGAAAACTTAAATAGTAAGTAAGTTAAACTGATTTCTTCAGCTAATGTGTAGTTACAATTTTTTGTGTTCGTAGGTGAAAGATGTCTAAATATTCTACAAAATTTGGAAGATAACTATCTAGAAAATTTATCTCTCGCCGAACATAGACAAATTTTTTATCAGCACGATGATGGTGCCCCTCCACATAACTCGTAGTTGATCAATACATTTTTTACAAGAAGTTTTTTTTATGATTGGTGGATCGCTAATAATGGATCTTTCCTATGGCCTCCTCGCTCACCCGATTTATCCATTCTGGATTCTTTTGTTTGGGGAACTATTAAAAATAAAGTTTATGAAAATCCATTAATAACCATTGAAAATTGTATGCAGAGTGAGAAATGCATTTTAAAACTAATCATCGGATTCAGTTAGAAGAGCTACCCGTGAAGAACTAGTCTGATGGTGCGAAAAATATTTGGAGGTTCGAAGGCTAAATTTTGAATATTTATTGAATTGAAATGAAAACATTTTTTTAATTCATTTTCTCTTGTCAATAATTGGCTTCCTCTTTTGTATCCCTGCGTTACAGAGCAAAACATTCTAAAATTATCCAATATGCATTTTACAGTGTTTGATGATGGTTTCTGTTTTTGTGGTTATCAATACTTGGTACACGGCTGCTCTTGGAATATATTTTTTTACTCGAAAACTACAAAGTGTACCACTCTGAATTTTTTACAGTGTATCTAGAATAAAGTGGTCTTTATTCCACTGGTAATGCCATTCCTAAAAACCCGTAGGGGCGATGCAATAAGCCAAAGATATCAATACTTGGTACACGGCTGCTCATGGAATATATTTTTTTACTCGAAAACTATGCAGTGTGCCATTCTGAATTTTAAAATGAGCAACCTGAATCCTGGAAACTAAACACTTCCCGATCCGTGTTTATAAGAACTTTTTTCCTAATTTGAAAAGTTTTTTCACTCTGTGAAGTTTGGTATATGCAAATACATTGTTCTGTATTCTCTATCTCTTTCTATTTTTTGTATGTCCAAATTTACTTCTTGAAAGTAAATTGAAATGAAATTATTGGACGCCAAATAGTTTTAAGAAACAAATAAAAATTACAGACTATAGAACATCATTAGCATGTTTATCTATACTCTATAGACTGACTCTTAAAAGTAAATGTGTTACATGTTCTTTATATTACTTTATCACATACCTGTAAATAATAAACAAATTTAAAAACTCTCCATGGGTGTAATTTAAATGTGCTGGCGTTTTTTGACCTAATAGAATGACTGACATTGATGTTTGTTTCTACTCATGGCTAAGTTGATAATTTTTACTAAAAATTCTAGAACGTTTAAGAAAATCGCGAATATCTCAAAAAGTTGTAACTTTAACTCCTACAATGCTCATACTATAGAAAAGAGAATTTAATTTTGCACGCCACAACGTAAGAAAATACAGGGTGTTCGATTTGAAATAAAAACGTTTTTGAGGTTTGAATTTGATAAAATGTAATGTGAAAAATGGAACACTTGATATACTATTAAGGACAAAAGGGAGAGAAAAAAAATATGTGTATATATGTAATCGAATAAAAAGTGTGCCAAAAATAATAAAATAACAAAAAGTGGATCAAATTTAGTAAACTAACTTAAGCTAGGTAAGAATATAAATCAATGTCAAATGGGGTTGATATGGCCCGTGATAATTCTCGTCAGCTCGCTTAAGTTATTATGATGTATATCACAGTACATAGCAACGTCATTAACACTATTGCACATTGTATAGATAGTGAAAAGTAGTCGAGACTCTTGAGAATAATCGCGGAACTCGAAATATTATTTCGTTAACAAGGCCTATGCAATCAATTTTATTATGTAAAAGTTTGTAAATAAATCCTACTGCAAATAACACTCTTCTTAGATGAAGCGATTGGAAACTCAATGAATTTAACAACAGATGCTGAGAGTAGCCCCTTTCGGGGTACACTCCTGTGATTTTATATTGAAAGAATTGGAGGAACTTCCTGAACATTTCCAACGGCCAGTTCATGTCCATTATAAAACGGGTGCCAGATTTAGGAACCGTATTCTAACTTTGATCTGACATAAGCAAAATAAAGGACTTTTAACGCAGTGTGATATTGAAAATTGCGACAGTTTCGTATTATAAAACCTAACAGACTTAATGCGAAGGTTGTAGTTTGGTTAATATGGTCAGTAAATGACAGTTTTGGGTCAAACACTATATCAAAATCTTTTATGGATTCAGATCGGCTTAAGTTTGTGGACTAGCTGATATGTAAATTCAGTATAATGTTTCTTTAATGTAAAAGTTAAGCTTTTACATTTTTGAGTGTTTAAGTGAAGATTATTTTCGTCACACCAAACTTCAATATTTCTCAACTGGTTCTGAATAAATAAGCAGTCTTCATCATTCTCTATGGTATGGTAGATTTTTAGATCGTCAGCAAATAGCACCTTTTCACAATCTATGATCTGTATGAGATCATTAATGAAAAGAAAGAATAATAATAATAATAATGGTCCAAGGTTGGAACCTTGGGGTACTCCAGAAGTAGCAATAAATTATTTAGAGTCGAACCCGTTGTAAGATACGTACTCTGTTAGTCAAGTAAGACCTAATCAGTGTTATAAGTATAGAAACAAATGAAAATATATTACCAAAAAATACTAGTAATTATTCAAACTTTTACAAAATACTTATCACAAATAAGTTTAAAACATATATCTTTCTTATAACAATTATAACAAAGAAAATATGCCCATTATGAACAGTACAACTGTTATCATAATGTTATTTTTAATTTAAATTATCCTGCTCAATGAAACCCAAAGATAATAAAAACAAAAGCACTTACCGATATAGCAGTAACACAAAACTTTAGAACATCCACAGACACGTGTTTCGACATCTATGTCTCTTCGGTGCGGCTTTTCCTAAAGTTCACAATCAACTGAAATATGTAAGCAAATACTCGTGTTATAACCATCAAAGGATTACCAGAACAGGATATTAAAAATTAAAATTTTAATTACACAGGATATTAAAAATTAAAATTTTAATTTTTAATATCCTGTTCTGGTAATCCTTTGATGGTTATAACACGAGTATTTGCTTACATATTTCAGTTGATTGTGAACTTTAGGAAAAGCAGCACCGAAGAGACATAGATGTCGAAACACGTGTCTGTGGATGTTCTAAAGTTTTGTGTTACTGCTATATCGGTAAGTGCTTTTGTTTTGATTATCTTCGGGTTTCATTGAGCAGGATAATTTAAATTAAAAATAACAATATGATAACAGTTGTACTGTTCATAATGGGCATATTTTCTTTGTTATAATTGTTATAAGAAAGATATATGTTTTAAACTTATTTGTGATAAGTATTTTGTAAAAGTTTGAATAATTACTAGTATTTTCTGGTAATATATTTTCATTTGTTTCTATTGTTATAGAGCTTTTACAGTTCCAGGAAGTTGCATTTGCATATAATTATATTGATAATTATCCCTTTACGGGGAATTTCCTATAATCTAATTTTAATTTTTAATATCCTGTTCTGGTAATCCTTTGATGGTTATAACACGAGTATTTGCTTACATATTTCAGTTGATTGTGAACTTTAGGAAAAGCAGCACCGAAGAGACATAGATGTCGAAACACGTGTCTGTGGATGTTCTAAAGTTTTGTGTTACTGCTATATCGGTAAGTGCTTTTGTTTTGATTATCTTCGGGTTTCATTGAGCAGGATAATTTAAATTAAAAATAACAATATGATAACAGTTGTACTGTTCGTAATGGGCATATTTTCTTTGTTATAATTGTTATAAGAAAGATATATGTTTTAAACTTATTTGTGATAAGTATTTTGTAAAAGTTTGAATAATTACTAGTATTTTCTGGTAATATATTTTCATTTGTTTCTATTGTTATAGAGCTTTTACAGTTCCAGGAAGTTGCATTTGCATATAATTATAGTGTTATAAGTGATTCATGAAATGAAAGTTATTTAGCTTGGTTAAAACTATTTCGTGATCGATGCGATAAAATGATTATAAAGGCATATCTACAGTCTTTCACTAAAAAACTAGGGATTTGAAAGTGACCTGACGTCATTTTATTTTTCAATTTATTGGCGGAATTCAGTAAGTCCTTTTCGGTAAATTCACGTATATTAAAGAAATCTATATAATTAAAACAATTTAATTCAGCAAAGGTATTAGGGCTGGTTGATGTAGAGTAAACGCTACTAAAGTAATTGCTAAATCCATCAACAACAGGTTGAGGACCATCAAAAACTACATCGTCATTAACTACTTTACCTGGTATACTAGATTGTTGTTTTTTTGTGTGAATATAATTCCAGAAATACTTTCAACTCTATTGAGGTATAATTTATATGCTACTTGGATGTCTGATTTAACTAACGATCTTAGCTGTTTAAACTGTTCCAAATGTATATCTAAATGTATTTTTTACGGTAGTAATTTTTTAATTTGATATTGTTGATTATTGCAAGTGTATACCAGGATAGATATTTACGTTTATAGCTAATAAAAGTTGGCACATGCTTATCAAATATGTCTGTCAGTCTGTCATAAAATATTTCACATGCTAAGTTAACGTCAGAACATAAATTTAGGAAGTACCAATCTGTTGTTAAAAGTCCAATGTATAAGTTAGGATAGTCAGCTTTACGGAAATTAAATATTTTAATATTATTATTATTACCGGAGAAGTTAACAGGATGATTGTCAGTAATCAGTGTGCTGATACGTAAAGAAGGGTATGAAGATCTTCATTAATAAGGTGAGTAAAGTCTCGACGTGCTTCACAATCTATAATGCTGATGGCTAGATCCAATAACTTGCCACTACTGTTACAAACACTATTAAATTGCCTTAGAGTACTTAAATTAAGAAAATTTTTTGATATTTTGCATCATGCGCTAGTTGATTATTAAAGTTCGGGACATTGAAGTTACCCAATAAATTACATTATCCTGATTTAATATAATATTTTCAAACATATCCAAGACATTTTCAAAGTCCACTTCAGATGTGCTAGGTGGTATATATAATGTATAAATAAAAATTGAACCAGTATTAAGATGAAGTTTACATCCGACTAAATATATTTTCTATGTAAGATAAATCTAACCTTTCAACATTAAAGTCTCTTTTATGAACTATGAGTACACCCCCACCACGTGAAGATAGCATAGTTTCAAATTTTCGGTCGCATCGTAGCACGTTATAGTTATTTCCAAAATATTCAAAGTTTAGCAGGTCACTGGATAGCCACGTCTCGGTCAGGCAAACGAACGGATACGCATTTTCACTGATTGCACCGTAAAACTCATCAATTTTCGTCCTCAGTCCCCGTACATTTTGAAAATATAACTGCAAATCGGATAACTTTGATATGTTGGGCATATTTAGTTTAAAGATGTTATTTTAGGTATGCTGCTAACATTTAATTCATAAGGTTCGTTTCTTCTTTAGAAATACGTTCATCAAGTTGTTTTTTTATGGCCTTGAAGTGTTCAATTTGCTTCGATGTACGATCGAGCGAGATAGAGACATTTGAGAGTTCGGAATTCATCAGTTTCTTTGCATTGCGAATAACTGTTTCGACAATCTGCTCATTGGTAAGAGTAATCCGGATTGGCCTAGATTTCGGACGGTAAATATTTCCCAAGGCGCATAGGTTTAATGTCCTGTGTAGAGATATTTGTAGCTATTGTGTTCACTACGTTCTTTGCGGAGTTTGCATCATGCACTAAACGAGTTGCCTCATCAGCATTAGCATAATGAGAATATGACCGCTCAACGTCAACAGATGTCATCGGTGTGTACTTAAAATATGTGAAATTTCTTAAAGTCGCCCTATTGACGCCTGGTGTAGAAAAGTTTACCTCCTTACCGTTTAAAAGGTTTATTACAGATGACTCCGTTACAAATCCGGGATTGGTTTTAAAACTTTTTGGAATTTTGCTTGAACTCTCTCAGCGTTTCTTTAGGTAATTGAAAGATATATTGCCGGAGATCAAACACGATGTTTATTGCATCAACTGCAGTAAATTTTAATGATGTTGCATTATATTGTATGGCTAGGGAAATTCGCAAGAAACTTCCATGTATGGTCTTCAGACCTTCTTGAACAGTTGGATCCATAAATGCCTGTTGAGCCTGTGAAACAACAACTGCGTCATCTGGATTTAACTGCAGTACTACTAGCTTGACGTTTTCAAAATGGCAAAAATAGTGTGATGCCGTATCTAGTCAAGTTCCCCACCATGTAATAATGGGCGCTGGAGGTAATGGTGTATTTGGAAGTATTTCTTTAAATAACCATACACGATGTGGTGCTGTAAGGAAAACTTTCTTTACAGTAGATATTAAGTTATCCACATTAGTGTAGCACCCTCTAATAGTTTCAGCAATTCTATGGAGTTCATGAGCTAGACATGTTACATGTAGCATAATGCGATATGTTTCCTTCATTATTCGTCCTCCAGCTTCCATATAAGCCATCAGTAAGAAATAATAAGACCCTGTCCTTATTTTCTACATATTTGTCACCCCTTAACTCTTCTAGACTTAAATTCACTGCCTTCATTATAATGCGACAATTTGTCGTTTCTACAACAAGCGATCAAGTGTCCACGCACTAAACAATTTTCCTCCAATGCACCCACTAAAACATTTGCTACCTTCTCACTACAAGCATTGGTGGTTTCGTCTAACCTAACCCAGATATAATTCCCAGTGAGCTCAGAAAATAATTTTTGTCTAACATTATCACACTCCGTTGATAAATATTTTCTCTGAGTGTCGTTTCCGACGGCACCTGAACATTATTATATTTGCTACTAATATAATTTTCCAAATATTGTCTACAAAGTGGATTATGTAGTTTTGACCTCTTATGTTACATCCCACCATCACTTCCACTAAATCTAAATTAAAACTACGTTAACTGTCACTATTAGTAGACCCACTAGCACTAATATGCTTTTGTGAGGAAATATGTCTATTAACATTTGTTTTAGAAATTGTTTTGTTGCAACTATTACTAATATAGATCTGTTCCGTCATATTGCAGTTCTGGGAAATCGCGAATCCAAAAGTCTATTGCAGCCTGAGAATCACTAGACATTTTTGTATACCGCCGACTCTGTATAATTTTACACTAGGTTTGTAGATACAGATGTCATACATATGGCTAGATTTATACTAATAGTCTAGTTAAAATATTGGAAAAAGGTCTCTGTAAAATTCTTAGAAGCATTTCATATTACTTTTTGGTACATGGTTTTTTCCTCCTATTTCGACCCCGCTGAATCCGAATCTGCCTGTTGCCGAACCGAAATCGCGACCGGAAGTGGGATATTCAAGATGGCGGCCAATATGGCGCTGAAACCCAAAATCAGTGCTGTAAGGCCCCACTTGAGCACAGGAATGCGTCCAAAATATGGAATTACATGTTTTTGAGCATGGAGAATTCAAAAATACACTAAAAAATAACTTTGGTTAGATTTTCTACTCGGAAAGGTGAAAAAAAAAAGTTTACATGTTTACAGGTTCCTATAAAAATAAATCCATCTAAATAACTAATATGAAAGTGGGTAACATTTGTACTAAAATATTTATCAACTTTCTTGCAAGAGAGAGCAGAAGAGGACAAAAACTTTAGTCTTTGGTGGACGTACATTTACATGGTCTTGATTCTTCTCATGTTTACAAGAGGAATCCGTAGTGGCGATTGGAAAAGCTACCGTGGCGCTCTGTCAGACATACTCCCTTATATAGCTTTGTACGATCATGAAAACTACTTGAAATCCCTCACCGCCTACATTGCAGATATGAATCAGTTGCCACCCGAAGTTGAAGCTGGGTTTTGGTTTGGTGACTTTGCTGTGCTCAGGACTAAGAAGAAATTTTCTGAAGTGGATCCCGATCATGCTCAAGTACCTATAAAAGTGCATCTGGAGGTGTCCTTGGCATAACACAGGACGGAGCAAACTTACAATTTGTTTACAAAGGCATCAAATGCAACTTGTCCTAAAAAGGAAACACGTGCCCGATGTGCCAAAGATCTTCAAGATGAAGATGCAATCTTGCAGGTGATGGAAACATACAACCTCGGTGCTGTAAATGGATCATCTACAGTTTTCAGCAATGTAGCTACTAAGGATATCGCTACACCAAAAATTTCTAACGCTCTTTTACAGCAAAAAATTACAGCGAGGAATTGGTTGAAGACTTTGTTCGCAAAAGGCTTGTCAAATGTCAAAAAACTGGAAAGTGTGCAGTTAGCTTCCATGCAACAATACATAAGAACAAAGCACTCTACAAAGAGAAGACTTCTAAGGAATCTAATAGAAAGCAAGTTATGAAAACGGACACAGATTTCTTACGTGTATTGATAGCAGCATATGATGAGGGAAGAGAAATTGATCTTAAGAAAATTGTATAGCATGAGCTTTGCAAGGTTCCTATACCGTTAGCATCAGTGAACGACGAGCTGATAACAGCAGAAAAGGCTTCTCTAGTGAAAGAGATTGTCAAGGGAATAGATTGCCCGAAACATCTACCTGTAAACCCAAAATCTGACTCAATCCTCATTATCGATGGAATGACATCTGTCTTGTCTCTGGGCCGTCCTCATCAAGCTGACACATTTGGTGACTACGCTGATTGCTTTATCAAAACGGTATTAAGTTATGGATATAAGTAGCGTGAGGTTCACGTTGTTTTTGACCGATATGTCTCTGTGTCTGTGAAAGCTGGAATAAGAAGAAAAAGGGCCAAGGGTTTTGCCCCAGTACGCAGGCACATTACTGACTCTAACGTACCGTTGCCAAAGAACTGGAGTAGCTTTTTATTTCTTTCAGACAACAAATCTGACTTGTGCAGGTTTCTGTCAGATAAAATTCTAGAGCACGACTTTGGTGACCTTGAAGTGGTGCTCTTAGGAGGCTTCACAGACGAGTTACACGCGCAGTCTACCAATCCAACTCGCAATGTCGATTCACAAGAAGAAGCTGATACTCGTATGGTTCTCCATTCCGTTGACGGTACAGACAACAATATCGTTGTAATGACCAGAGACACTGATGTAGTACTTCTTCTTGTACAACACTTGGCCAAAATGAAATGCTTGCATCTGTGGCTAATGAGTGGTACTGCGCGGGACATGAAATACATTTCAATGCATGATATTTGCAAGACTCTTTCACCTTGCAAAGTCACGAATTTGCTGACTTTTCATGCAATCACTGGATGTGACTCCATGTCCAAAATTTCATCTATAATAAAGACAAGTGACCAGAAGGTTCATAGTGGCGAAAACGTCAAGCTTTTGAGCGGACTTGGATGCTGGCCACTTGGTGAGAATGTTCTCGAAAACGTAGAGGCTTTCATCGTCAAATGGTACAAGGTATGTGGGCGCACATTTCTTAAATTAATTTAACGGTATCTCATATAAAAAATTAAAACCATCATGTTTTTTGGTTGATTCCAGCGTTACCTGTGCAGATGATGTCCGCAGTATTTTATTTGGAGCTGTGAAGAAGCCATAATCGCTTCCTTCTACAACAGATACCCTTCGGCTGCACATAAGAAGGTGCCACTATCAAGTGAGTTCTGAATTTTAATATCCACTTAAATACTGTGGAAACGTTATTTAATCTATGTGTAATTTGACAGGTATGTGTAAGGGAGAATGCTCATGTTCCCACGCCATCGCTGCCATCACTGGAAGACTGCGGATGGACTCTTGACTGCAGTCGAATTGTCCCACAATTCATGACTCTAGAACCAATTCCTAAGACGTGTCCAGAAATCGTGATTTGCCACTGTAAAGGAATTTGTAAAAAATGAGATAATTAATGATTAGCTAAACAAGAAATAGAATACATTTGTACACTTTTGAAAAAAGGAGACAGAGCGAGAATTGAGTCAACGGGGGAGAGAGTTGTATATTTTACATAAATTACACGAAAATTACCTTTCAAATAAGGCCGTTCTATGTACAGGTGGAGTTAAAGTGCCATTACATCTAACATTTAAATTATGTGCGTGAGTATGAAACGTAATCTTGTTATAAAGATATGAAGGTTTATTAGTTACTATGATTTTGTGATACAGAGAGCTAATGTGCAGATGTCACCTATTTCTTTATATTAAAACATTTGGTTTCCTTCAATTTGTGACTAATGGGTTCTCTTCAACTTAAATAGGGGAGTATAAACTTTGACACATTAGATTTAGGAGTGGATAAGTAAAAGCTATGGAAATGACGAGAATTAATGCGTGATACATGATGAACTTTCATTGACTTAATATTTCATTACAATCTACTTTATTATGCATAATCTTATCAACAAAATGCAAATCAAAGGATTCACGCCTGAAAGACTAGTAATATCAAATAACATCAAATAGTAATTTCAAACTTTATCAAGTAAATGACTTTGAGGAACCCCGATAGGTGGATATGTACCTTCAGTTTTCAAGTTTAAAAATTTCAGGTAGCGACGCTGGACGCTTTTAAATTTGACGTTATGCCTATCATAACCAGATCACCAGACAATTGTCAGTAGTTGTTTTTTTCACTAGACATCGCGTACCAAATATATCTAATTCAAGTCTAGCAGGATTTAATATTACAGTTAGCAACCATTATACTTATTTAGGAATAATCCTTGATACTAGACTCACTTGGGATCAACACATATCTAAGTGCTTAATTAAATGCGAAAAAAGTTTAAATATAGTAAAAGCCAACAACCGGTATTCATAGGGCTCTGATTCTAAAATAAATCTTATATTTTACAGGGCATGTACTAGGTCTATTGTAGACTATGGTTGTGTATTCTATGGCTCTGCCGTAAAATCGCGGTTAATCAAAGTAGACAGACTTCAGTACAAAACACTGAGGTTAGTTCTTGGAGCCTTGAAATCTACTCCTACCTCCGCTCTATTGGCAGAATGCATTGAACTACCATTACTGCTTAGGCGTCACTTTTTGACACAGAAAATCCTCTTGAAAGACAATAACTATGTTAAGAATAATCTTCCTCCAAAAGTTGCCCAATTAGCAACTCAAGATTTGACAAATCCGTATTAGTAAAATAAATCATCTCCCACCTTGGCGGGTGCATTTGTTAAGGTGACTGAATATGATTGATTCTAGCATTACAATGTCTAATTTGCCCTTCTTTAATTCTATGTATAATATTAACTTTTTTCAGTCTATGGTGATTATACCCAAACATAGTGGGCATGTACTAGGTCTATTCTAGACTACGGTTGTGTATTCTATGGCTTTGCCTAAAATCACGGTTAATCAAAGTAGACAGACTTCAGTACAAAGCACTGAGGTTAGTTCTTGGAGCCTTGAAATCTACTCCTACCTCCGCTCTATTGGCAGAATGCATTGAACCACCATTACTTCTTAGGCGTCACTTTTTGACACAGAAAATCCTCTTGAAAGACAATAACTTTGTTGAGAATAATCTTCCTCCAAAAGTTGCCCAATTAGCAACTCAAGATTTGACAAATCCGTATTAGTAAAATAAATCATCTCCCACCTTTCTCAGGTGCATTTGATAAGGTGACTGAATATGATTCTAGCATCACAATGTCTAATTTGCCCTTCTCTAATTCTATGTATAATATTAACTTTTTCCAGTCTATGGTGATTATACCCAAATATAGTGATGTAACTGGAAACAACAAAATTTTGCAGTAAATCATATCTAGATACCACACCTCTTGTAAAATTTTCACTGATGGTTCCAAATCCTGTAGTGGTGTTGGTTGTGCTGCGTACATTTAAAACAACCAAGACGAGTTTAAGTTTATATTAAACAATATGTGCTCTATATATACCGCAGAATCTATTGGAATAAGCAAAGCTTTAGATTGGGCTTTGTGTAACGATAATTTCATAAACTTTTTAATTATGACCGATTCGATCTCAGTTTTGACCGCAGTTTCTAATCCACCAAAGCATATATACTCAAACTCAATTATGGTGAAAGTTATGGAGAAGCAAGTCAAATTCAAATATCTTATTAATTTATATGGGTCAAAGGACACTCTGATATTAGAGGCAATAACGCAGTGGACAAACTAGCGAAGACTGAGGGAGATTTAACCAATAGTTTACCTCATTCTGATGTAATCCCACCGGTAAAAGAAAATATGAAAAAACTATGGGAAGAAGAGTGGACCAAAGTATGTAACAGCAACAACTATACGTACTGCAAAATCAACAACAAGCTGCCTTGGCCTTGGCATGAAGTATGTCACAGTTTATTTTCTCTTGTTGTTTCGAGTACTGTCTGTGTTTTTTTATTTGTGTTAGGTTTGGTAAAATATATAACTAATCGTGGCTGAATGGGCTTAGCCTAAAGCCGAGGAATTGCAAAAAAATAGTTTTCGCATCATTAGTCATGGCTGTTACGCAAGATGAAGCCTAACGTTATGTATGCATGAGAAATTACAACATCTATATGGTTAGTAAAGGTTAATTTATTATCACAGATTACACCTAAGTCCTTGAACGTAGATGGTCTGTTTATCATGTCGTCATATATAATTGGGAACCCCTTAATTGTATACCTCATAACATTACACTTTCCAGCAATTAGGTGAAGATTATTTTCATCGTACCAAGCCTATAATTAATTGTTTTGAAGTTGTTCGCAGTCAGTAAAATTCTTAATCCTATACAACATGTTAACGCCATCGGCATATATTAAGAAATATGCATATCACTGATATCATTGATAAAAATACTGAAGAGAAGAGGTCCAAGCATCGAACCCTGTGGTACTCCTCACGTGACGTGGTAATCAACAGATTTATAACCATTATAAGATATGAATGTGTCATTAAAACTCGAGTGTTTTTCGTTATATATTAACATAATTATTGTTATTACTAACATTGTTTTCTTCTTTAGTGCATCTTAACAGTTTTAGTTTGTTTTTAAAAGCGTGTTTTTTATTTTATTTTTTTTATATTAATTATTTATTACCTATAGACTCTAAATCTTTTTTTCTCTTATGACATTCAGATTTGATATGATCTTATCAGACAATAGCATCCTTAAAATAATGTCTTAATAATGCTTAACAGTTAGATTTTAGAAATTTAGGAATGAAAATAACAACGATATAGGTGAAATAAGAAAAAACTGTTTTGTTATTATCTTATAAAGTAAAAGATATTCAGAATGGTCATAATACGTTTCAAAATTATCGTCATTTAAAGATATTTCTATCACCAGTGGTATCCGTCACCACTGGGTGATGGTAGGAGACGAAAGGGAAATATACGCGAGAAAGAACGTTGGATTATTAAAACTTCATCAAAACGTTAAAATTGTATCATACAAACACTATAAAGAAACGCTGGAAAAATATGTGTCTTAAGCCTTTTTTCTCAGATTTAATTTACGTTAACTAAACACTCTAATAAATCGTTTATATTTTCGTTATTTGAAACGTTTGAAAACCTACATTTTTAAGTTAGTAAAAAGTACACGTATTTTTAAAATGGTGTTTGGATATTATAAACGATTTTTTATCGTATGTGTGCTTACTGGAATGTATTGAAATCATATGGAATGCACATTGGTGCAAGATTTTGTGCTGGTGCGGGGGGGGGGGCTGTATAACTGGGCACTGATAATGTTATATTCCCTTGTAATTTTATTCTGAAAAGTTGCACTTTTTTCTAGAGTTTCATTGTTTTTGTAGAAAACTCAAACCGTTATCACTACCTATATTAAACTGATATTACGCATTACGCAACACACGTGCGGTTAATTTTTATTACAATTAACCTCGACCTTAACTCTTGAACACAAACACATTCGATACCTATGAAGTAACAGAGACTCTGTTAAGCCTTTGAACTGTCATGGCCACATTGGTAGGGAGTAAACAAAATAAATTAACTGATTACTAAGTATCTTGATCAATAGATTTCTGACTATATGATACAAGCCTATATCATAACGCCTTAGGGTCTCCTTTGAGTTCAGCTTTGTAGTATCATTCAGCTTAAGCCTATTAATTGTACGCACGTACAGTATCATAATTAAATTATTAAGATGGGATAATAATTATAACAGAAACGTTAATTATAACCCTTTATATTTATCAGGATCCTTTATTACACAACTTCTTTACTTGTTTGATTATACAGCCAGGCTTAAACTCAAATATTTTTTTGTAACGAAATTTACGTAAAATATCTCTTTGCTTATAATTTTGTTATGCCTGCTACAAAACTGCCAAGTGCAATACCTGAGTAAATACCAGTTAACATTCAATGTTTTAATTAGCTGTTGTGGAATGGGGCTGATAATTAAATTTAAACATTACGTTTTAGCAGATGCCCAGCAAACTGGTAGCTTGAAGGAAGCTACAAATGAAAGCCAAAATTAATCATCAGCCAAGTTTTAAAACTGGTGAAGCCAAAACTGCACACCCGCTAGTTATTTTATTCGATAACACAGCCTCACAAAAAAAAAGTTCAGACCAGCGAACCAGACCCACGTATCCCTATGTATTTTCGGCCGCTCAATCCTAATCTGATATCAAAAAAATTCATACACTCCCAAAATCATTATCTAGAGCCAAGAAACACCCCTGGAATGGGGTAAAAAAAGATTATGCTGCGAGAATAGTTGTTACATCTTATTCAATTGAATTATATAAGTTAAGGTTAAGAAGCGTACATACAATAGATATAGGACACCCCTAGAAAGGGGCGCAAACTACCCCCATATATAAAACAATCGATCCAAAACAGCAATGACTGCTGAAAAAGCTCGAAATGTCTAAGCTTTGTTAAAATAATAAGAAATTGCGTCAGGTTCGACATATTCTTCATATACTGCCCCTATGGGGTTGGGAGCAGCCACCCCTAAGTTTGAAAGACACAAGAAAATCAAGGGAAAGCGTAAAATCCAACAGGATTTCTATTTTCATGGATGCTATGATTGATTGAAATTGCGTAGTACTCTAAAATAGAACTACAAACTTACGCATTATCAACGTCCTACAGTGTCAACCTTCAGAGGGTGTGAAAACTACCCCTATCTATAGAAAGTTACAGTGACTTCTATAAAGATTCGAAACACCTGCTTTGTGTGGAAGTGAGAAGAAAATAGACCATGTTCGACGCTGTGCTTGAAAACCACCCCCACGGGGTTGCGAGATGCCACCCCTATGTCCGTAGGATGCTGGGAAAATAGAGAAACTAACTGGATTTACATTTTTATGGTTGCTATAGTTGGCAAAAATCATTTATTTATTCATTAATTTATTTGACAGTACACTACAGAATTAAATACAATTCCAATTGGTACATTAACAATTTTACCTAATTACAAAAAAAACTATATATAATACACACAGATAGAGATTAATATGACATAATAAAAATGAAAAGGCGCAAGAAGAAAAAAGCACATTTATTCAATGTCTCACGACAGCTTTTTTAAAACTATATAAGCTGGTGCCAAACAGATCGTATGCAGCGAAATTGTCATTAAAGCTGTCGGCCATTCTATCGCAAAAAGCTTGTTGTCCATAGTTAGTTCTATAAGGTCTGATAAAAAATAGTGTCCTGTGGCGGGTGTTGCATGGGGCAGCATGAAAATTAATTTTACTCAGAAGAGATGGACAGTCAATAGAACCATGTTGTGCACTTAGAGTTTGAATCTCATCCCCGATCAATGTTATTACGTAACACCCCCAGAAAGGACGTAAACTACCGTCATTCAAGATGCAACGAAAAAAACGTTATACTGACTGCTGAGAAAGCAATACTGTTGCTTACAAGCTTTTTCAGTAGTCGGTGCAACATGGTTTTTGTTGCCTCTTGAATGACGGTAGTTTACATCCTTTCTGGGGGTGTAACTTAATAACAGTGATAGGACATGATGCAATTTCTTATCACTTTAACAAAACTTAGACATTTCGAGCTTTTTGAGCAGTCATTGCTGTTCTGGGTCGATTTTTTTATATATGGGGGTAGTTTTCGTCTCTGCCTGGGAGTGTGTTTCATACCTATTGTATGTACGCTGCTGTTTAACCTTAGTTTGTATAATTCGATTGATTGAGATGTAACAACTATTCGCATGGCTTAATCTTCTTTTTACCCCATTCCAGGGTTCTCTTTTGGCGCTAGCTAACGATTTTGGGGGTGTACGATTTTTTTTGGCCTCGGATTAGGAATCAGCAACCGAAAATACATGGGCTACATGGGTCTGGTTCTCTGGTCTGAACTTTTGTTTGTGAGGCTGTGTAAGCTATATATATATATAACGTTAGTTCATTGCCAATATCGAGAACTGCTAACTCTAGAAAAAAGTTTGAGGTAGAAAAGTTGCCTCTATTGTTTACAGTTATTTCTTCCTAATGGTATCTACTTCGGGAGATAAACACGTGTTCCACTTGCCCTATTTACCCTGTTGATTCTCACGCTTTATCGATAGACAAAAACATTCATATATTCTGCACTTATTAAAATTTGACCTTTACATTATATTCTCAATTGAGAAATTTTTATTTCTCTAATTCTGGTAGTGGAGCTTTTTCTATACGGTCTGACCTAGTCGTTCCAACACAGTTTATGTTGTTGGTCGTTAGTGTTTCAAGTAGGCGTAAAGAATTAAAATAATTGTCGACAAAGACGACACTATCTTTTGGTGTAAAATTTACACAGATTTTTCGCTGCTTCAATATCTTACTTTCAATTTTATCCCCAGCCCCAGCGATACTTTATAAAGTATTCATTAAAAGTAGTAAAGCATCAAAATTTAAATCCGAAACGTATTGGCTTTCTCCTGATGAATTGTTTTTTAGAATGTCGTCCATAATTAGTTACCAAGAATTTTGATGTGTTCTTAAATATGATGCAAGATTTGTATTTGGAGTGAAATTTTGTTGTTTTTTTTTATGTTTTATTTGCTCTCATTTTTGTTTGTTGCATTTTAAAAGTTAGAAATTTAAATAGATTTTAAGCCTAACTTAGTTTGATTAGGTTGATTTCCTTTCGCATAATTTTACGCTAACGTATCCATTTTGGTTCTACACTGTGTCCACTTTAAAATACTGCGTATCCACTTGGATGCATAACACATATGTTAAAAAATGCCCCGATCACCACCTCATACTTTCAAACATTCGAAAATATATAAAGCTTGACCTTACTTTTGGATAAATTTCAAATAGTGTTTGATTCTAATAATACCATCAATAAATATACAGATTTAACTAAAAATGTGCTTACATATTAGCCATAGTAACGCGTAGCCACGTACATGTATCAAATGTATACAGATTCGGCAATTGCAGTTCGTGATATGTAAACGTAACCCACGCTTTGTCGCAGATCAACGCATTAGCAATCGTTCATACCACCACCGCTTGACCGTATCAACGACCGCACTCATTCTGCTTTCAATAGTAAGTTTATTCCCTATATCACGAACTATATTTGCCGAATCTGTATACAGGCGATTTGTCCCATTAACTAGGTACTTCTCGGTGATGGTCAGGTTGATGACTGCAGACATAACAAACATACGCATACACGACAACCCGACACACAGACACAAATTACTACACCAAAGACTCCCCGTCTTTTTCGAAAGACGGTGACAATAACTTCACCCTACAAACCCACGTCACAAAACAAAACACGCACACGAAACAACCAGTGGCGTAGCTGAAAATCTCGGGGCCCCCCCGCAAAATGTATGACCGGGGCCCCCACAAAATAAAAAACTCACTTAAATTATAAAGTTTTCCGGCAGCGGCGTACATTCTTTAGCAAAGTCTTCGATTATGTGATCAGTATCTAACTTCCTTGCTCTCTATTTCTCAATACTTAATACACATAATGCTGATACTGATAGTCTTCTTTCAGCTGTAGCAACAGTAACTGGTAGTGTTAAGAATAATTTTATGGCAATGAAAACATTTGGAACACTTAACAGTAAAGTTTTATGATTTTATATAGGGAATATAGCAAAATAAAAGACTGAAGAATCCGCAATTTCTATTATTTGTATGCTCAAAACATTTCTTAGTAACAGAAGTTCGCGGGGAAAATCTGCCGATAAATCTTCAGCAAGATTGCTAGCTTCCAAATGAAGCTGATCGTCACTCAACTTTGATAATGTTTTGGGATTCAAACAGAAAAATCTCTTTACCACTTCGCTCATCCCAGAAAATCGGCCAACAATCTGTTGAATGACAATATCAAGGTTGGCATAAAATACATCTCTACTATAAAAAATGTTTCAGAGTCTGTAAGTCGTTCATCTTCTGCTAATTCATCAAAAAAACTATTTAACAGGCCTTTTTCTCTTTTTTTGAAATTCTTGTTCTATACCCCATTTATTTAACAAATCCGAGGCCTCTACTAAAATTAATTATGTACGAAATAACTTTTTTATCAGCCATTATTATATTAAAATATTTATATATAATATTGACTATTGAATATTGATGTTTAAGATGAATGTAATTTTTAATTTCGATGATATTTTCGCGTCATCAATTTCTAGACTCGGGGGCCCCCAAGAGCTGGGGGCCCCCCCGCACCGCGGGCCCTGCGGGTCCGTCCGCTACGCCGCCGCTGGAAACAACACACAGACATAAAACCATCTTTTTTCCTATCTTTCTCCTCCCCCTACCCCGCTGACATAGCGACATCACACACAACCGGCATTTATGTGCCCCAGTTTTTATCTGTCGACATTGTCTTTAGTAGGGTTTTATTTGATTTTTCCCTATATATCTGAAAGAGTACCCACGTATCTGCCCCTAACTTTTTCTTTTCCTTTATTTCTTAAATTCTCTTGGGAGAAATATTGTAAATAAATTCATATCAATCTTTATGAAGTATGATTGCAAAGACAAAAATTATAAATAACTTCAAAAAATATAAAGTCATCGGCCATACCAACGGCGGTCCCCGTGTTTTAGCTCACCCTGTGAGTAATAAAACACGGAGAAGTAAAGAATGTACAATGAAGCACATTAGATTTAGTTATATAATGTTATATAGTTAAAGAAAATAAAAAATATTAAAATGGAAATGGAATGGGTGATGGTCAGGTCGAAAAACTGCGCTGGCAATTTGTTTTGATTCACCTTTAGTCGAATGCAATTAGACACAAGTAAAAATGATGGAACCCAGTTATAATGAATGGATTTTCATGATTTTTTGCATGGAGTTTCTAATACTGAGTACAGAAAAATGTACCCTTGAAAAATTGCCACTTTTTACTTTGGGGCGGTTCCCACCCCCTCTAGAGGGGTGATAAAAAAAGTAGGATAGTAACCACCAATGCTAGTATAGAATCATATTGTAACAGAAAAAGATGGCTTACCATTTTTCAGTTAGTTATAACGATTTGAAGATTACGTTTTAGCTGATTTGCGTAAATAACTCAAAAGTCTTAACATTTATGGAAAAAATGGTGTGGTAAAAAAAATAACAATATGAAATTAGAATAATTTTATTTTTTGTTTATTTCTGTACAATGAGTATTTCTAAAAATACGCTAATTTAAAAACGGCGCTCGAACGTTAATCAGTCGAGATACAATGTTTAAATATCAAGAATGTTAGAAACAATCAGTATGATGTTAAAAATACATATAATAGTAATTAAAGGGCTTGAATTACTCCTTCATGTTATTTTTCTTCTATCCGTATGGCTTGAAAAATAACGATGTTATATACAAAACAACGAGTGCTTTGTAATTTTTTTAAATACAAAATTTAAAATTTTCCTACTGCCATTGGCCATAGAATAGAAATTTCCAAAATGTATAAGTAGTGTTTATTACATGCTCTAATTTTAAGAGCTTCAATCTATACAAGATTTGAGGAAATATGGGATTTAAATATATTCCTTTGCCACTAAAAGTTCAAGCCGAAACTATTCTGCAAATATTTTTAAAAACAAATTAATATATCGCTTCTTGAGCTTTACTTTTCCATACTATCATATTTTCCTTTAATGGTGTTGTTTTGGAGTTATTTGCAAAAAATAGGAATTTTTTCATCAAAATCGTAAAATTTTTCTTAATTACTTCCACATCCACGTAGTGGATTGGAAGTATAGTAATCGCAAAAAAATTTTCAAAACTTTTTATTCCTGAAATAGGTTTAGAATGTCATGAAACGTCGAGATTTTAAATTTGAGCGAAAAAAAAAAATTTCTGTCTGTCTGTCGGTCTGTCGGTCTGTCTGTCTGTAACTTTTTTTTGTCCGCACATTTTCTCCGGAACGGTTTGAGATATTGACTTGAAATTTTGTACACGTATATATTATGACAAGATCTGGAACTGGATTGTTTTTTGAGGAAATCCGGTGAAGGGTTGGGGGTTAAATAGGGGAAAATAGGGAAACATAAGTAAAGCAAGCTTGTAAGAGAACAGACACTTGAAATTTGGTGTATGGACTAGAAGTTAAGGCCTAAGATTTTTTTATAACATCTTTCAACCCCCCATCACCCCTACCCCATTAATGGGGTTGATAAAATAAAGTTGAGATTTTCATTTGAAATTTCGTACCCGTATGTATTATAAGGACGTCTGAAATTAGATTATATTTTGAGATGATTCCGTTGAAGGGTTGTGGGTTAATTTGGGGTAAATAGGGGAATATAAGTAAAACAACTTGGTAAGAGTACAGAAACTTGAAATTCGGTATACGTACTAGAAGCCAAGGAGTCAGATTTTTTTATAATATTTTTCAACCCCCACCACCCCTACTCCAATATGAAAAGGGTTGATTAAACAAAATTGAGATATTCATTTGAAGTTTGGTACACGTATGTATTATGACGACATCTGGAACTAGATTATAATTTGAGATGATTCCGTTGAAGAGTTGGGGGTTAAATAGGAGTAAATAGGGGAAAATAAATAAAGCAAGCTGGTAAGACCACAGAAACTTGAAATTCGGTGTATGTACTAGAAGCCAAAGCGTCAAATTTTTTTATAATATTTTTCAACCCCCACCACCCCTACTCCAATATGAAAAGGGTTGATTAAATAAAATTGAGATATTCATTTGAAATTTGGTACACGTATGTATTATAACAACATCTGGAACTAGATTATAATTTGAGATGATTCCGTTGAAGGGTTGGGGGTTAAATAGGGGTAAATAGGGGAAAATAAGTAAAGCAAGCTGGTAAGACTACAGAAACTTTAAATTCGGTGTATATACTAGAAGCCAAGGTCTCAGATTATTTATAATATTTTTCAACCCCCACCACCCCTACTTCATTATTACAAGGGTTGATAAAATAAAATTGAGATATTCATTTGAAATTTGATACACGTATGAATTATAACGACATCTGGAACTAGATTATTCTTTGAGATGATTCCTTTGAAGGGTTCGGGGTTATTTAGGGGTAAATAGGGGGAAATATGTAAAGCAAGCAGGTATGACTACAGAAACTTGAAATTCGGTGTATGTACAAGAGGCAAAGGCCCCAGATTTTTTTATAATTTATTTCAGCCCCCACCACCCCTACTCCATTATTCAAGGGGTTGATAAAATAAAATTGAGATATTCACATGAAATTTAGTACGCATATGTATCATAGCGACATCTGGAAATAGATTATATTTCGAGATGATTCCGTTGAAGGGTTGGAGGTTAAATAGGGGTAAATAGGGGAAAATAAGTAAAGCAAGCTGGTAAGACTACAGAAACTTGAAATTCGGTGTATGTACTAGAAGCGAAGGTCTCAGGTTTTTTATTAGTATTTTCTATTTCTCCCCACCACCCCCACTCCCTTATTAAGAGTTGATAAAATTAAATTTAAATTTTCACTTGAAATTTGGTACATTTATATATTATAATTATATCTGAAACTAGATTATATTTTGACATGATTGCGTTGAAGGAGTGGGGGTAAGTAGAGGTAAATAGGGAAAAATAAGTAAAGCAAGCTGGTAAAGGTATTGCAACTTGAAATTCGGTGTATGTCCTAGAAGCCAAGACCTCAAATTTTTTAACAATATGTTTCAACCCTTCCACTACCCTTACTACATTATTAAAGTTGTTGATAAAATAAAATTGAGATATTCATTTGTAATTTGGTAGACGTATGTATTATAGCTACATCTGGAACTAGATTATATTTTGGGATGATTCCGTAGAAGGGTTAGGGTTAATAGGAGTGACTAGGGGAAAATAAGTAAATCAAGGTGATAAGAGTACAGAAATTTGGGATTCGGTGTATATACTAGAAACCAAGGCCTCAGATTTCTTTCTAATATTTTTCAAACTCCACCACCTCCGCTTCATTATTAATGGGATTGATAACATCAAATTGAGATATTCACTTGAGATTAGTACACGTATGTATTGTAGTGACATCTGATTGAGATGCCTCCATTGAAGGGGTGGGAGGTGAATAGTAGAAAATAAGTAGGGTGAACTAAAAACTTCATTTTTAACGTTTATGGTAGAAACCAACTCCTCAAACTTTTCTATGACATCTGCCCCAAATATTATTAAAATTCTATGACCAATAATTTCCACATACATTTTAATGTTTAATTTAAAACAATGTTCAATTTTAATGTTAATTTTAAGCCGTCACAGACGGCAGGTGTTTTACCTTTTGTTTTTTGTTGTTCCATTTTATTAAACCGAACCGACCGTGATCCGTCCAACCTAACGTCCGTCAAGACGTCACGCGCCATGGTTGTCTGGTTGGCTCCGGATCTCGGTCCGAGGAGGCAATGTTTGTACCCTTTTAATATATAATATATCAACAGTTCTATGTAAATAGTAAGTATCTATGGACATTGATTATAAAAAACATTCTTAGAGCTGTGTATTTATCATACACACCAAAAAAGATTTTTTGAAAAAGCCCTGAAAAAGGAAACAGGTGACATTTCCGAAACGTCGGCGAAATATTTAATTTCAAGTTCTTATGCTTATTTGTGTTATTTATTTAAAAAAAAGAAATCTCTAACTGATCCTTTGACGTAAAAGTCACAGGTGTAGAGGTTATTTACCAGTAACATACTGGTTAATTGTGATATATTTCAACCCTTCCACTACCCTTACTACATTATTAAAGTTGTTGATAAAATAAAATTGAGATATTCATTTGTAATTTGGTAGACGTATGTATTATAGCTACATCTGGAACTAGATTATATTTTGGGATGATTCCGTAGAAGGGTTAGGGTTAATAGGAGTGACTAGGGGAAAATAAGTAAATCAAGGTGATAAGAGTACAGAAATTTGGGATTCGGTGTATATACTAGAAACCAAGGCCTCAGATTTCTTTCTAATATTTTTCAAACTCCACCACCTCCGCTTCATTATTAATGGGATTGATAACATCAAATTGAGATATTCACTTGAGATTAGTACACGTATGTATTGTAGTGACATCTGATTGAGATGCCTCCATTGAAGGGGTGGGAGGTGAATAGTAGAAAATAAGTAGGGTGAACTAAAAACTTCATTTTTAACGTTTATGGTAGAAACCAACTCCTCAAACTTTTCTATGACATCTGCCCCAAATATTATTAAAATTCTATGACCAATAATTTCCATATACTAGAGTGCAAATATAGTCAAGATGCTTCCTTTAAAATGACTTGGATGAAGAATCTGGATGTGGAAGTAGTGATTCCTTAGGCAGCGGTTTTTGAAGTATGTTTTTAGAAACGACTGCTTTAAAAATGCCAAAAAATTAAAGCATGTTAGTAATGCCATTCATTAATAAAAACCGATACAGATTTTTTGAATTTTCCGTCATATGGCCAATGACAACAGGAAAATCCTATTTTTTTTCTTAAAAAAATAGGTAAAAAAAATTGTTTTAAGTTAAACGGTTTTATTGTAAAGAAACATAATAATGATGCAGATAATGTACTAAAAGATAAAAAATAATTAGGTAGGTACCAGGGAACAGTCATCACACCACTCTCCTCATCAATATAGAGCATTGATCAGATACAAATAAAATCGCGGGCGAGTCGAATTTCTATGATCTACATTCAACCGCTTATATCATTACAGGTTGGATGAATCTTCTCAATAGTCGAATTATGTAAAATATGTGTAAAGGTAAATCTGTCACTATCATCATGCGACATCGCAGAACGATCATTTACATATTTACTCAGGTTACGCTACTCCCCACGATTCTATTTTAGTTTGATCAATGCTATAAATTGATGAGGAGGGTGATGTGATGACTGGTACCTGGTACCTACCTAGTTATTTTTTAGCTTTTAGTACATTATAATAATAATAATAATAATAATAATAATAATAATAACAATAATAATAATGATAATGTTTATTTGAGATAACAATATAACTATAAGACAACACTTACATCTAAATACAAATAAACATGAAAAGAAATCACAGAAGGTTCAATTAAACCTTGAATGTGACTGTAACAAGGGGCATAAAAAAAAGATTTACAAATTAATGCAATAATTAAAAAGGATTAATATACATTTAAGATATCCTATTTGGGAAATAAAATAATAAGAATGCAGAGTATAGACAATCATACTCTGTTTCATATTTTAGGTACTGTTTAATTTTTCAATTTCTAACAATTTCATAGCATCTTTTTTTTTTTTTTCATTTACAGTTTTATGTTCGGAGTATATGGTCGGTTTATAGGGCATATAGTTTTCTAAAATTTGGTATAAATTTTTTTACATATTTCTTAAATAATTTTTTATTTAATAATTTTTTTAATGTTTCAGGTATAAAATTAAACGCCTTAGGTGCTAAGAATACATGGGATCGTTGTCCAATTGTTTTGCATATTTGTTTAACAGGTATTATCTATCTGCATCATTATTATGTTTCTTTACAATAAAACTGTTTAACTTAAAAACATTTTTTTACTTATTTTATTTTCAAGTGTTTAGTCTCTTATTTAGTTACTTAATATTTCTTATTCTATTTAGTTCAGTTAGTGCCACATTATTACAAGGTTTCTTTCCTGTCAGTTGTTTAAACTCTATGATCCGCCATTTTGTTTCGTACGTTTGTGGTGGCGGCCATCTTAGATTCTGAATTTTTTCATGGTGTACTAGTTAAGCCCTTTCACTTGATACCCATATTGAGGGGGGTGAAAAAAAATATGTAATTCGCCATTTTGTGGCGGCGGCCGTCTTGGATTTACAATGATAATGAATATATATAATTGTATTGTCATCAGAACTAAAGGTGTGTACCAAATTTCAGATCAATCGGTCAACAGGAAGGGGGTAAAATTGATTTGACCTACACAAGACACAAACAAAGTAAGCTAAGTAAAACCATTTAAAAAAATACAAAGCACTCATTGTTTTGCACATTGTTATCTTTCAAGCTCTACGGATAGAAAAAAAATCCTATGAAAGTATACTTCAAGCCCTTTAATTTGTATTATATGTATTTTTAACATCACAATGATTGTTTTTGACATGTTTGAAATTTAAATATTATATCTCGACTGATAAACGTTTGAGCGCCATTTTTAAACTATAATATTCTTACAGAAACAGAAAAGTCGACTTTGCAACCCCCGATATCTGAAAAACTGTCCATTTTCCGACCTTGTGCCCGTGAGAACTGTTGATCAGGAGGTCGAGAGGAATAATATATTTCGATTTCAGCACCCCCCTTGCACCTTCGATATCTGGAAAACTGTGCAGTTTCCGACCTTGTGCCCGTGAGAACTTTTGACCGAGAGCTCGAGAGAAATAACATATATCGATTCCAGCGAATTTAACCGAAACGAGAAGTTTTTTTTGTATTTGAAAAAACACCTTTTTCCATAACATTTTTTTTATAAATAGATAGTTGACTTGGTGATATTAGTAGAGAGCCCAGAGGCTTAAAATGTTCATCCTGTAGGGCTTTAAAGACTAAAAGCTGACGCCTGGCTAAATCGATAGCTCATATATAGGTAAACTTCCAAAAAAAGTTGCCCAAAGATTGCCCTGTACAAAAGGGCGCTATTCACAATATTCGAGTTATGTAGTGCGTCAGATAGCCGAAGGTCAGTTCTTTCTTTGGTAAAAATTTTATATTCTCTGTAGCCGTTTGGCTGTAAAAAAAATAATTATTTTTAAAAAAGCATTGCTTCTTATGGGAAACGCAGACTTTAAGTCCATATCTCCGTTCGATGCTCGCTAAAAATTAATTCATTTTGCCGTGTTTTTACATTTCTCACTCCATTACTCAGAAACTAGGACTCAAATAAAAAAAAATTTTTTATTAATTGAAAACTGATGCTTTCTGATTACGACAATACTGTTAAAAATATTTTTACGGAAATAATTACCGAGTTATGATTTAAAAACCAACGCAACTACCAAATCTCCAGGCGCTTAGAACTGCCAACCTCGATCGCCCTTCTGCACCGCACTATTCCCCGCGGTCGAACGTTGTCTATAGGATCTGCGACACATAAATCCTGTGTCTGTGATCATCACCTATTTATTATTTTACAATAGTAGTTTTATAAATAATAATTATTAAACACAGCTTGGAGTAACGTCCAATTTAAACATAAACATAAGATAAATAAATAAATTCCGCAAAAATAATATTATAGATAGATAGATAGATAGATAGATAGATAGATAGATAGATAGATCTTTTATTGGTCATATAAACACAAATTATGCTTTGACACGTCAAATAAAAATAAAAATATAGCAAGAAACGAACAAAATAGTGGTTGTCTTAGATAAAAAATTACAGAATAAATAAAACAAATAAATAACACATAGAGTAAATAACAATAACAATATAGCATATAGAATAACGAACAAATAAGCATGATCATACAAGAGTAAGTTTATAAAATTAAACGGGAAAAATCAGTGAACAGGAATTCGTCATAATCATAGAATGCATTATCAAGGAGGAATCGTTTAATTACGTATTTGAAGCGAGTACAATCAAGTGATTGTACAGCATTCGGTAACACATTGAAAAATTTTACTGCATAATAGCATGTCCCGTTTCTGGTTTTTGAAAGTCGCAAAAAATCCAAATATATATTACCCCTATTACGAGTTGAGTACGTATGGACACTTTCACATGTTATGTAATTGTTTAAGTAATTGTTTAAGTTTTTAATTAATTGTTTAAGTATTCTGTCTTTACCGCTTTCATCCTCAAGACATATTTTCTTCAATTGTTTCCGTATTATTTTCGTTTGAGGAAACATTTGAACATGATTTTTTACCCATACAACGACATGATTCTATGCACGGGATTTTATTTTTTTTACAGCTGCACCATTTATATTTACAATCTGAAAATAAAAATGATTGTCGTTGAAAAAATTATAACTTTTAAGTATAGGTTTTTGCATCCGCAGCTGCTTAAAATGGCCAGATCTTGTGGAAAAGGTGGAAGAGTTTGAAATAAGGGTACCAGTTTACCATTGATAAGTTGCCAACCATGTTCTAATACATTAGGGGGGTTTATAACAGGATTAAGAGCATTGAGCCAAATAATGGTTTGATAATGAGCCCGTAAGCAATGCTGTTTTCTGTAGGAGGTAATTTATCCAGTGTTTTTTGCTAGTATACCACGTAAATCATTTACTGAGGATATCTCTTCGTTGCTTGTATATAATCTTAAAACAAAGGTGTGAACTTCTTTGAACAAGGTATCGTCAAAATTAGTTGTTCCAATACGATCAAGTAATTTGGAATATATAAGATAGACTTTCCAACAACTTTTCTTTTACCAATACCAGAAAATTGACTAGTAGTGTCACACCCTGTGATTGAGTGAAACGCTGGTAAGTTTTTTAATAGCTCAGAGTCTATTTCTAAATTATGTACCGGTATAAATCGTTCTTGCCCTTTCTTTCCAGCCTTCACAAAAACTTTCTGTGTGAGACTGTGCGAAACTTTCTGTCTGAAGTGAGAAGTACCAAACATCAGTATGTTGGAATCAATAATACATTTATTGTACCCAGCTTTTTTTACCGATAAAAGATAAAGCAAAATTCTAGTATCTGCTTCTTCGTGATTTGATACTAACAAATCATTCATTAACTTAAAATTGCTTCTGTACTCCATAACGTCAAGAAATCCGCCACTTGTCGCAAATTGAATTGTTTGTCTGTTAGATAATTCACTTAGTTGTAATGATAAAAAATTTGTTAATTGTCGTTTGTTATTAGTTGAATTAATAAATAAATTCTATTGCTGAGGTAGAAGTACATCACCTGAATTAATTACTTTTTCAATAGATGCTGTAGAACTTCTTTTTATTCTGGTCATGTTTTTAATGGAGTGCTCTTGGTAATTATCTAAAACTACATCAATTCTATCGGCGTTGTATTCATTTTTAAAAACAATGGATGAGAATATATTTGAATATTCCCCAAATGTTTTACCATTAGGTGATTTACCCATAGCCTGTACAATAAACATTCCATCGATGACAAATTTTCGTATTGCTAGTAGTTGGCAACGAAGAACTTCTTGTGGTGCCATGATTTTCTAGTATTAGTTTTGCGTGAATGATTATTATTTGCATCGGTATGTATAAAATAATTAAAATTAATTTAATACACACTTACCTCTTAAAAATTTATGCAGCTAATAGAGAAATAAATTAATTCACACTAGCTAATATTAATTACAAATAAGTAAGGGCTCACTAGTCACAACAATACACGATAATTTAAATATACAGGAAAATTATGCTTTTTAATGTTTCAAAAAGTTTTATTAAAACTCTACACGTGTTTCGGCTTATTAGGCCTTTATCAAGAGTACAAGATAATACTAAATTTAAAATGTGTTCCTTACTTATTTATACCTAATGGAAGGTATAAATTATTCAAAACTTTTAATCTATTTATTACATGCAACTAGTTATATGATTCCTATCCTATGTAAATATACTACAAATAAGTTCTTAATGTTAAATTATTTTTTTTAGAATATTATGACCCATAAATAATGTTTGATCATTAGTTACATTTTTATGCTTTTTGGCAGCTTTCATGATCTCAAATTGTTCTAGTAAATCTAACTTCTTTCCTTTATTTTCTGTATGGAGTAATTCGACTTCATTAAAATTAACAAAATGATTATTTTCTATGCAGTGTGTTGACATACCGGTGCTATGTATACCATTCGTTATTGATTTTTTATGTTCAGCGAGACGATTTTTTAATTTACGACCAGTTTGACCGATATATATATAGCATCGCAGTCATTACATTTTAATTGATATACACCTGTTTTTTCTAATAAATCTCTTTTGTCTTTATTATTAACTAACATTTTCCCTAGATTATTAGTTAATAATAAAGACAAAAGAGATTTATTAGAAAAAACAGGTGTATATCAATTAAAATGTAATGACTCCGATGCTATATATATATCGGTCAAACTGGTCGTAAATTAAAAAATCGTCTCGCTGAACATAAAAAATCAATAACGAATGGTATACATAGCACCGGTATGTCAACACACTGCATAGAAAATAATCATTTTGTTAATTTTAATGAAGTCGAATTACTCCATACAGAAAATAAAGGAAAGAAGTTAGATTTACTAGAACAATTTGAGATCATGAAAGCTGTCAAAAAGCATAAAAATGTAACTAATGATCAAACATTATTTATGGGTCATAATATTCTAGAAAAATAATTTAACATTAAGAACTTATTTGTAGTATATTTACACAGGATAGGAATCATATAACTAGTTGCATGTAATAAATAGATTAAAAGCTTTGAATAATTTATACCTTCCATTAGGTATAAATAAGTAAGGAACACATTTTAAATTTAGTATTATCTTGTACTCTTGATAAAGGCCTAATAAGCCGAAACACGTGTAGAGTGTTAATAAAACTTTTTGAAACATTAAAAAGTATAATTTTCCTGTATATTTAAATTATTGAAGAATGTTTCACAAGGAACCAACCGTAGAATCAACCCAATGTATTAATACACGATATATCACAGATCTTATGGGCAACGTTCGACCGCGGGGCATAGTGCGGTGCAAGAGGACGATCGAAGTCGGCAGTTCTAAGCGCCTAGAGATTTTGTAGTTGTGTTGGTTTTTAAATCATAACTCAGTTATTATTTCCGCAAAAATATTTTTAACAGTACTGTCTTAGTCAGAAAGCATCGGTTTTCAATGTGTAAAAAAATTTTTTTTTATTTGAAACCTAGTTTCCGAGTAATGGAGTGAGAAATGTAAAAACACGGCAAAATTAATTAATTACTTCCACATCCACGTAGTGGATTGGAAGTATAGTAATCGCAAAAAAATTTTCAAAAATTTTTATTCGTGAAATAGGTTTAGAATGTCATGAAACGTCGAGATTTTAAATTTGAGCGAAAAAAAATTTTCTGTCTGTCTGTCGGTCTGTCTGTCTGTCTGTAACTTTTTTTTGTCCGCACGCTTTCTCCGGAACGGTTTAAGATATTGACCTGAAATTTTGTACACGTATATACTATAACGAGATCTGGAACTGGATTGTTTTTTGAGGAAATCCGGTGAAGGGTTGGGGGTTAAATAGGGGTAAATAGGGGGAAATAAGTAAAGCAAGCTTGTAAGAGTACAGAAACTTGAAATTCGGTGTATGTACTAGAAGTTAAGGCCTCAGATTTTTTTATAATATTTTTCAACCCCCCACCACCCCTACCCCATTAATGGGGTTGATAAAGTAAAGTTGAGATATTCATTTGAAATTTCGTACACGTATGTATTATAACGATGTCTAGAATTAGATTATATTTTGGGATGATTCCGTTGAAGGGTTGGGGGTTAATTTGGGGTAAATAGAGGAATATAAGTAAAACAAGTTGGTAAGAGTACAGAAACTTGAAATTCGGTGTATGTACTAGAAGCCAAAGCGTCAGATTTTTTAATAATATTTTTCAACCCCCACCACCCCTACTGCAATTTGAAAAGGGTTGATAAAATAAAATTGAGATATTAATTTGAAATTTTCTACACGTATGTATTATAACGACATCTGGAACTAGATTATATTTTGAGATAATTCCGTTGAAGGGTTGGGGGTTAAATAGGGGTAAATAGGGGAAAATAAATAAAGCAAGCTGGTAAGACTACAGAAACTTGAAATTCGGTGTATGTACTAGAAGCCAAGGTCTCAGATTATTTATAATATTTTTCAACCCCCACCACCCCTACTTCATTATTAAAAGGGTTGATAAAATAAAATCGAGATATTCATTTGAAATTTGGTACACGTATGAATTATAACGACATCTGGAACTAGATTATACTTTGAGATGATTCCGTTGAAGGGTTGGGGGTTATTTAGGGGTCAATATATATATCTCAGTTTACACTGCAGATTTTAGTAATCACTTAAAATATTCAGTTGCACACCAGTATGCAGATGACATGCAAATCTACCATTCTTTTAAATTTGAAAATGTAGAGTCAGCCAAAAAATATATTAACGAGGATTTGGATCAGATTTCCAAAATCTCAAATTCTCACGGCCTTAAACTAAACGAATCTAAAACTCAAATGATAATTTTTGGTAAAAATAAGTATGATATTATGAGTAGTGATAACTTTAATATACATATAAATAACGTCAATTTAAATTTTACCAGTGTTTGCAAAAATTTAGGAGTAATTTTTGATAATAATCTGCGCTTTGAATATCCTGTATCGAACGTTCTTCAAAGAAGTTATGCGAAACTACGTACTCTTTATATATTCAAGGAATTTCTTTCTGTGAACGTAAAACTGAAATTGTGTGATTCCCTCATCTTGTCATTGCCTGCATATTGTGATGTTGTTTATTGGCCAGCTTTACTCTGTAAGGATAAGGAGAGCCTGCAGAAGCTTCAGAATAGTTGTATTAGATTTTGCTATGCACTTAGATACTTTGATCATGTTTCATCCTATTACCGTGAAGCTGAGTGGTTTAAATTGGAGCAGCGGTATTTTATGCACTTATGCACATTAGTATATAAAATAAATCAGTCAAAACAACCGACTTATCTCTATAATAAACTCGTCAAAGGATCCGACATTCATCCAAGAAGCACACGTCACAAGAGCCTATATAATGTTCCCAGACACAACACTGCCTTGTTTCTCCGTTCATTTAGTTACAACGCCGTCAAGGCCTTCAATTCTCTGCCTCCTGTCACAAAATCATGCTCAACCGTTGCGACCTTTAAAAATTATCTAAAAGAATTCGTAATTAGTTCTAACACTTTATAATTTTGTGTACTTGTTCAACTTTGTAGATGTTATTCCTTAGCGTTAATGTTAACTTTTAGTTTTTTAGTGGGTGGTTAGCTGAGAAGCTATGCTAGATCTCGCCACCCTTGTTAAGCATTTTATAATGTATTCTGTACATAATTAAATAAATAAAGACATATTATTATTATTATTATTATTATTATTATTATTATTAATAGGGGGAAATAAGTAAAGCAAGCTGGTATGAGTACAGAAACTTGAAATTCGGATGTACAAGAAGTTAAGCCCTCAGATTTTTTTATAATATTTTTCAACCCCCCCACCACCTCTACCCCATTAATGGGGTTGACAAAATAAAGTTGAGATATTCATTTGAAATTTCGTACACGTATGTATTATAACGACGTCTGGAATTAGTTTATATTTTGAGATGATTCCGTTGAAGGGTTGGGGGTTAATTTGGGGTAAATAGAGGAATATAAGTAAAACGTTGGTAAGACTACAGAAACTTGAAATTCGGTGTATGTACTAGAAGCCACAGCGTCAGATTTTCTTATAATATTTTTCAACCCAATCACCCCTACTCCGATATGAAAAGGGTTGATAAAATAAAATTGAGATATTCATTTGAAATTTGGTACACGTATGTATTATAACGACGTCTGAAACTAGATCATAATTTGAGATGATGCCGTTGAAGAGTTGGGGGTTAAATAGGGGCAAATAGGGGAAAATAAGTAAAGCAAGCTGGTAAGACTACAGAAATTTGGGATTCGGTGTATATACTAGAAACCAAGGCCTCAGATTTCTTTCTAATATTTTTCAAACTCTACCACCTCCGCTTAATTATTAATGGGATTGATAACATCAAATTGAGATATTCACTTGAAAGTTAGTACACGTATGTATTCTAGTGACATCTGATTGAGATGACTCCATTGAGGTGGTAGGTTGTAAATAGTGGAAAATAAGTACGGTAAACTAGAAACTTAATTTTTAACGTATATGGTAGAAACCAACTCCTCAAACTTTTCTATGACATCTACCCCAAATATTATTAAAATTCTATGACCAATAATTTCCACATACTAGAGTGCAAGTATAGTTAAGATGTTTCTTTTAAAGTGACTTGGACGAATAATCTGGATGTGGAAGTAGCGATTCCTTAGGCAGCGGTTTTTTTAGCGAGTACTGAACGGAGATACGGACTTTTAAAGTCTGCGTTTCCCATAAGATGCAATGCTTTTTAAAAATAATAAATTTTTTTACAGCCAAACGGCTACAGAGAATATTATAAATTTTTTACGAAAGAAAGAACTGACCTTTGGCTATCTGACGCACTACATAACTCGAAAATTGTGAATAACGCCCTTTTGTACAGGACAATCTTTGGACAACTTTTTTTGGAAGTTTACCTATATATGAGCTATCGATTTAGCCAGGTGTCAGCTTTTAGTGTTTAAACCCCTACCAATTAATTTTTTAAGTCACTTTCGGACGCACGAGCACTCTACTATATTAACTGATTTCCAATATTTTTGGAGAAGTCATATTTATTTTCTCATTTCATGTTTTTGCAGAGAGGAAAGATTTTTTTTCAACAGAGTGTACTTGGCAGTATTTTGTATTTTTTTTTAACAGAGAATCTGTTATTGTGGGCTATACATACAACAAAGGAAATGTAAATTAATAAAATATCTTTGGATATGTGGGAATAAAGATTTATTTGATAAACATGTTTACCAAAACGCCATTCGCTTTATGGTGTGATAAAATAATACAATAACCTTAAATTCAAATGGATTAAATGTATTGTAACATTTTATATTCGGGAAGAAGGAAGGGATATAAATAAAGCTTAAGTTAAAATCATGCTTGTAGTAATACATTAAAGCACTAAAATCTAAAATAAGTAAAATTTAATCATATATGTAAATTTTGAATTTGCACATTCTTATCCATAATGGACATAATTATTTGATTCAAACATTGCCTAGAATTACTGCTGCAATTAAACGAGTATATTATATTGAAATAATACAATTTAATAGACAAGGCGTAAAATGGCCTAGTAATTAAAAACCATAACAGTTACACAACGGAACAATGCGACTATTTTATTTTATAAGCAGAACATTATTCTAATACAGATATATACTGTCATACATAATACCGGGTGGCATGCAAATATGGGAACAGCAGGATAACTTAAAAAAAATTGAGGCCTTGGTTTCTAGTACATACACCAAATCTCAAGTTTCTGTACTCTTACCAGCTTGCTTGACTCATGTACCCTTATTTACCCCTATTTACCCCCAAACCTTCACCGGATATGTTCAAGAAACAATCCAGTTCCATATCGATGAAAACACAGAAATATCGCAAACGGACACAATAAAATATTTAGGTGTTACTATGGACCAGCATCTTAGATCGAATCATCATATACAAAATGTTACCCAAACGCTGAGAGGTCTACTATATAGATTTAAATATTTGAAAAACATATTAGACGTGGAAAATTTAAAAACCATTTATTATGCCCTGATTGAATCTCGACTCCGCTATGGTATTATAGAATGGGGAGGAGTCGTCAACTAATATTTAAAGAAGCTAAATGTCATTCAAAAAAGATTCCTAAAAATAATCTTTGGTAAACCAAGTACTTACCCCTCAGATGATATTTATGAAGAATCCAAAATTTTTGATTTGCGTCAATTGTATTTTACAGCAATAATCAATTTACAACACAATTTAGTAGAAATAGATCATAACTATCACACTCGACATAAACGCACCTCTTATAGAACGCCGTTCTCCTCTAAGTCAATAGGCCAACGTCATGCCGCTTATCTTGGTCCGAGACTATATAATATATTACCGAATGAATTAAAAGCATGTCGCTCCCTATTCGGCTTTAAAAAAAAACTAAAAAAATTTGTATTGAACTTTGATAGAACCGAATTACAGAAATTAATAGAAATGAGACCCTGAATATACGCTACCGAGACGCTACTATTTTTTCAGTTAGAAATCGCATTTTATAGTCGTAGGTCATCTATTTTATAATACATACATGTCTAATTATTTTTTTACGTTATGGAATGTTAATATGTTTAACTGTAGGAAAAATACATAGTTACCTATTTCATTATATACCTATTATATTACCTATTTAATTATATGTGTAAGAGTATATCGTACGTATATGTAATGTACTGCTTATATAGAAGTATAGTTATATTATAAGTACATGTATTTAAATATAAATGTATTTTACAATATTTCAATAATGTAAAAAATTATTGGTAATTCAACAGCGGACAGCCCTGGCTTTGCGGGTTACCTTAGTTTATTTGCTTGTTAATTGAATTTGTTGTGTACTATTCTGTTCTCTGTACAAATACTTAGTAGCTAATAAACAATTGTTATTATATTATTATATTAGTATTATTATCTCGTTATATTAGATACGTGTATAAAATTTCAAGTCAATATCTTAAACCGTTCCAGAGCAAACGTGCTGACAAAAGAGTTACAGAAAGACCGACAGACCGACCGACAGACCGACCGACCGACAAACAGATAGACAGAAATGTTTTTCGCTCAAATTTAAAATCTCGACGTTTCATGACATGCTAAATCTATTTCAACAACAAAAAAAATATTTTGCTATTACTTGGAAGTATAGTAATACCACTACGTGGATGTGGAAGTAATACGAATCCTAAACAAAAACTTTAAATACAAAAGTCATTTACGTTAGAATATGATCTTCCTCACTTACAAAATTGACCTCTTAAGGTCATCTTTACACCACAATTTTGTAAGTACCGAAGGTCATCTCCGAATGTAAAATTTTTCACTCGTTTCATTTTTGGGATTAAAAGTAGGGCGTCTAATTTGAAATAAAAACGACTTGACCTTCTAATGACCTTGAAGACCCGAGAGCAAAGTCAAATTCAAGGTCACTGTCAGATAACCAGGGAAATTTCCTACAAAGTTTTTTCTAGGATTCGTATTTTTCAAGTAATCCTGCTGTTACCGTACTTGTCTTGCCATTACAGCAGATGTTCACATTGTTCGCCATTGACAATTTGGCAGTGAGCTAGACGGATATAAAAATTGTTGATTTTACTTCTTATCATTTCTGGTGTAATCTCAGCGCACACAAGTAATGATGACCTGTACAGGTCAATTTTTTAATTATCGAAGGTCATATTCCAACGTAAAATTTTCCGCTCATTTCATTTCCGGGGTTAAAAGTAGAGGGTTACATTTAAAAAAATATACTTGACCTTCAAATGACCTTGAAGGTCTCGGTCAAATTCAAGGTCACCGCCAGAGATCCATGGAAATGTCCGAAAAGTTTTTTTCTAGGATTCGCATTGTTCATATTATCCTGCTGTTCTCATACTTTTATGCTACCCGGTATAGTATATACAAAATCAGTGATGAAGAAATAATATTAATTTATTATATTCTTTTCTTACTATATTACACTCTAATTATAAGTTCACTTTAATAATAATAATTAATTGTTGCTTTCAATAAAATAAAATTATATTCACTATTGGGATACACAGTATGACTCACTTAAGAGAAGACTTCCTCATATCTCGCTTATCTGATATCCGAATAATTTGATATTTTGGTGGTGAATATAAACCTATAAAGTGAGATAAAGTCTGTTCAGTGATAGAGTCCCGGTGCGACGTCACGAACATCTGAACTAAGGTGCGGTAGGCTTGTTGGTGTTTTCGATTGCACAGTGGTGTCGCTTTGTTCCATATTTTACTTGATATATTTAATAAATTCAGTTTCCTTCGTTAGTGTCTCTTCCGAGTCCTCGTCGTCGCTTTCGTTATCAACACTTATAATGAGTGGCATAACTTCTTCAGTATGGACCTCTCGATCATATGTCTCCAAAATCTATTTATTTGTATGATTTACACACTTGGACCAAATTGAGCTCGACACTTGAGATAAAGCCTCATTCCACATGGCAAGAACGGCATCGTCACTAAAACCATCTTTCCTGATGTGTTTGTCGTAATACTCCTTACAAATTCCCCAAACAAGTTCTATTGGTTTGAACTGACAGTGATATGGTGGAAGCCGTATATTTCATGTCCATGCTCTCTAATTAAATTGTCGACAACATCGTGCTGCTCTGTTCTGTTAGCTCCAGCTATTTGAAGCAATGCGGCTTTAAATGGGGTATCACTGAAACCTATGTTTTCGGTCTTTAACCAGATATATATTTTTTCTTTCGTCAAAGATCTGGTTGGTTGTTTTTCTTTAACCACAACTTCTCAGCGGGGTGCTGAAGAAGCTATGAAAGCGTGGCAACCGGTTAACTCAGGGATGGTCGAGGGTCACTCTGTGGCGAGAAGAGTTATTTATGTATCTATTTTTTTTTGCAATAAATAATTTGAGTGTTATTAAACAAACTAAACAAAGAAAAAGGGCGCCAGCGTATTCATGCAACTGATATTTCTGCAACAGTTTAAGGGTGAAACAATCAAAAGCAAAATTTAAACAAAATAACAATTTATTAACAACAAATGATTTAAATTTACAAAATCTTTACAATAGGTTGAGTGAAAAAATTTTGATATTTACTACGATATAAAAATATATATATAAATAACGTTTATATTGACAATGACATTTTGTTAAGAGAAAAACAAAACAAAAATCATTTGAAAAGGTAAATTGAAAAGATCAACTGGTTTACAATTATATCTAGTAGTTATCTTCTGACCAAGAAAAGCTACGATGATAGTTAATTGCTTACGTAACTTTGGGTGGCGAGTGCGGAGTTCCAGTGTGTCAATTCCTGGAGATGGCCACAGGTACCTGGGTTTAAGGACTTATATTGTTTGTCCGGGTCTACGAGGAGATTCCAGGATGACACGAAGTTGGAAATATTCAGCGAATTATAGTTCTTGTCCAGCCACTAGCAAAACTACCATGTGCTTGATCCAGAATTGGTCGATCCAGTTATTACATGAAAACCAATGATAATTCAGGAACCAGTTGATACTAATTTAGTTAAATTACACAAAGAAAAAAAAACTATCGGTTAAAATTTAAAATGACTAAATAAATTATTAATTATCTTTAAAACTTACTGAAAAGAATGATCTAGCAGAATGCAAAATTGAATACCATTGGTTAAGCCAAGGTCACAAATTTGATAGAAATTACAAAAAAATAGGTATTAGAATTTGTAAAATTTAAGCAATGAATCGAAAAAAAAAACAAAAAAACTAAACACCAATAAAAAAAAACTCTACTACTAGATTATCACAAAATTTTGGCCCTGAGGCTGTGAATCAACAAAATTATTCTAAATTATGATGAAATGGTTAAAGCAGCATAAAAGAAATCTATATTATGATATGACATTAAGAAAAAATTAAATAAGAAAATTTAAAATTTTGGAGATAGTCTCCGCACTAATATAAAAATTAGATTAAACAAATTGACTTTACGTATCGTACTTTAATAAATTCAGTAATTAGTATATTAGTCGTGAAATGAGATTATCTAATAAAAAGTTTTAGAGCGACCCTAAATACCAAAAAAATATATATATATATGTATGTAAGTATATAATATAAACTACTGGCAAAAAAAAATATTGATATAATACATAAACATCCAGCAGGAACTATCCCAAAATGACAAATAAACTATTGCTGGGGCAACCACTAACAAGTGGTTTCTTATTAACCACCAGGGTTAACCTCAAATATATTAATAATTTAACTAAATGCCAGCTTAAAATTTAATATTGATTCAAAATAACTAGGTTATTATTTAAGGAATTATAATTATAAAAGTAAAAATTTCAACAAAGTATTGTAGGATGGCTCTAATAACTAAAAATCTTTTAAGAAAAAAATTAGAATAGTCTCACCTCAGCGACGTCAAGACGGAAAATGCCGGTTTTCAATTCCTGTCAGTTCCATCTCTCTCAAATATTCCGCTCGCGCATGCTCAGTTGCTTCTAACTTGGATTTTATTTCAGTTATTGTAGCACGGTCGCTAAACATGAGTTTTTGGCAACAAATTGAATTTATTCCTAGTACGGGTGCTGAATGGAAAATATTTGGCAACTAATTAAATAACTAACAAGTTACGGGAAAAAACTTGTTACAACCCGAGAGTGGTACTTTGCGTTATCTAAAACAATAATGCTTGGATTTTGTAACCCATTCAAATGTCTCTCTATCAGCCACTTTTCAACATTTTTAGTGTTCATGTTGCCACGGTAATCTGCTGACTTATTCCTGGTGGAGAAAACTAAACACGCATCTTCAGCAAAGCCATGAATAGATCCTGCATGTACAACTATAAATCTTTTTTACCTTCTGTAGTTGTACGACGTCTTTTCGATTCACTGGAATCGTCTTGCAAAGAACTTTTTAATCCTCCTCTGCTGAAGGTCCAAGTCCAAGTGTCGTCTAAGAACACCACATCTTTGGGGTCATTTCCTATCAAATTTTTTACGTATTTGCGTACTCTACTCGTTGCAGATAAAGGATCCCACACAAACCTTGTGGGGATTGGGTTTCGGTAGAATGTTCTGAATTTTTGGTATATTATAGCTTTTGCCATCATAGCTTTAGTCAGACAATCCGAATTTGTAATAAAAGATAAGGGTTCACGTTTAAAAAGCCAAATTTGACTTTGAATGACCTTAACCCTTCCACCCAAAGTTAAAGTGACATATACCGCCGAACTGCTCCCATCTAATTCAACAACTTTTGTTTGAAATATTTTTTCGTTCTTATTACTCGAGCTATTTGAAAGTTTCAGGTTAAAGAAATCACCTAGTAGTTCCTAGGTAATTGACAGCTACCAACTGTCAACATCGTCTGTTTGATATTAGATTTAAATTCAGTAACTTCAAAAACATAAAGTTAGGTATTTCAATAATCAAAATATGCGTTATAAAAATGTTATAAAACTACTCGAAATAGTGACTTATGATGGAGTTTCTGGTATATTATAGTTTTTGTCATCCTGAACAAAGGTCTCCATGGCCACGATACTTCATATTCATTATTTTGGCTCCTATGGAGCATCAAAGCTCCATCGGAGCCAAAATACTGAATATGGAGTATCATGGCCATGGAGTCTTTTGTTCAGGATGACAAGACATATACCAAAAATTCAGACGAATCTACCGAAACCCAATTTTCATAAGGTTTGTGCGGGGTTCTTTGTGCTCTTCCACACAGTACTTTTCTATTGTCATCCTTTGTAAAGGAAAGGCAAATTTAGGGGCCGCTGATTGGTTTGCATCAAATAATCTAAGCCTAAATATGACCAAGACAGAAACTATGATTTTTACATTAAAAACTTCAGTGACTTTTCAAAATCCTAATTCCGTTCGTTTCCTTGGCATTCATATGGATCAAAAGCTAAGTTGGGAGGAGCATGCTAATTATCTATCTAGTAATATTGCTAAAAATATTTATGCTCTGAGAAATATTAATAGTATGGTATCGGAGGAGGTTGTGAGATCGGTTTACTTTGCAACAATCCCTAGCCGCTTAAGCTATGGTTTGTCGATATGGGGTCATGCAACCTCAGCACATAGAATTTTCAGCTTGCAAAGAAGGGCAATTCGTATTATGAGTCTTTTAAATTATAGAGATGACTGCAGAGAAGCCTTTAAAAAATTGCAAATCTTAACTTTACCTAGCATGTACGTTCTAGAGTGCTTATTACTTACGAAGAAAAATATCTTGAATACCCAAAATTGTGAAAGTACACATGATCATCTTACCAGATATCGTAATAATATATGCTTAGAATTCATTAGGTTAAACAGATCAAGAAATGGGTTAAATTATTATGGTCCAAAAGCTTACAACTGCTTGCCTACTCATGTAAGGAATCTGAATTTAACTAAATTTAAACTCGTCATTAAGGAGTATCTATTAAAAAATGCCTACTATTCCATTGATGATGTTCTGATTAACTTAAAAAACATTTAACTTATATGCGTGTTGTAGAAACAGTTTTTCCTTTTATTTTTTAACGTTTTACTTATTTATTTATATGTGACTTATTGTATTTTTTAGTATGTTTACTTTATTACTATTGTTTGACTTGTGTAAAATGTAAATTCTTAACACCAATAAATATATCTATCTATCTATCTGTCTATCTATCTATATAAACTGGTACGGCCAATATCAACTATTGCTCTAGATTTTAGCTCTTCTAAAAGGATAGCCAAGGAAACGTGTTTATGATTAGATACCATATCGTAAATAACACTCTTTATTTCATATTTTACAGCATCGTGTAACTCTGTTTTGGACTTTTTACGATTCCATTTAATCGAAGTTTGAGGTTCTACATTTTCTTTGTCGTTTTTAGCTACTCTTCTTACAGTTTTTTTCATAGATTTTCAGTCCTCACCCTCTCGCCTTTGAACAGATTTTATTGACAATAAAGGTCCACCATTTTCATTTTCCTTTTGAAAATATTCCAACAGCAAGATGAAAAAAGTGAGTCGATTTAAAAAAAAAAACTAGTAAGATATTCTTGTTCAACACCTTTAGAAACCCTTTTGAACATGCTGTGGCTATTTATTATGAAAAGGTCTTTATGTTTGCCCAAGTGGTTCTTGTGGTGGGCCACCCTACGTGCGACGTGGTTAGCGTCACTGGTTTAACCTGGCTAGCAGAGTAAAGATACGGAAAGCAGAAGGGCATTGACTTCAAGGCTTGGGCGCCATGATTACTTAGTATAATCAAGGAAAATTAAAGATAAAGATAAACAAGAGACAAATGTTACATATATACAATAGTACTATATTACAAAACTATTATATTACAAAAAAGTGAAGCTATCACAGCATCAACGATACTGTATAGCAAAATACCAGACAGAAATATGTACAAAAGAAACTATATTACAAGATATACTATATTACAAGATACACTATATTACAATTTGCTCAACGGCAAGGCAAATTTGAGGCGTGTACGAGAACCAAAAATATATTACAAAAGATACGTCTCGTACCTCAATACTAAAATTCATATATTACAACAAAATTAGGACCTTGAGATCCTTTACGAGAGAAAATAACTATATTACAAAAGATAAGTCTCGTAAATTTATCTCAAAACTCATAAACTTTAGATACTCTCGTTACCATAAAAATGAACTACAACAGAAGTGCATTATAGTACTACAATAAGATACTAATCATGAATAATCACGATAAAAGTAACTACGAAACAATACTACGGCGAAGTAATTGTGACAACGAATTCCAGACATAAGCAACTACGAATTAATATACAATAATTAGTACAGTCAATGAAGGTAAAAATAAGCTATTACTTCCGAAATCTTTCAACCGTCATCGATTTTTCTGAAAATTTGGGAGCTGGCTTGTTTTACCCTTATCTTCAAAAGTGACATTGTGCGGAATTGCGCTTTTTGCGTTTTAGGGGTGAAATCAGCCCCTTTTGTGAAAAATTTAAAAAAAATGCTAATTTAAGCATTCTATCAATGGAATCTTACTTAGTTATGTAGAATAAATATTCTTTAACATTTTGAAGCATGATTTATGATTTTGATAAAGTTTTCAACCCTTAAAAACTACCCCGTAAAGTTGTAATCAGGAAAAAATCGTTTTTTTGTCTCTCTGTCATGTGAAATCGCACATTAATGAAACAAAGAATTGTTTAGTGCTCATTATATATAATTTATTTATGAATTGTAAATTTTCAACCCTTAAAACTACCCCTTCTCCTAAAATTAAAGAGAAAAATATTTTTTAGCAGATTTAACTGTTTCAATTTTGGGTTTCCAATAAAAGATAGATAAAAATGGATTCTACTGAATATTTATAAGTTTATTAATTAATTTATTTATCAATTTATTGTTTAATTTCAACCCCTAGAAACCACCCGTTATTTTATCTTTAAATGTGTGTGTCTGCGAGCGCTTGTATGCGTACGTATACACGATATTAATAGGTACAAATTGGTTACTCCAAAAATTTCTCTGAAAAAATGAAATTGGTTTTTTGACGATATCTCCGTCAATTTTCATGCTATTGAGCCCATCTAAAAACCATTTTAAAGGTAATTTGATGGACTACAAGACTAAGGAGGTTCGGCGCCCTTAGATTTTTAAAGCTAAATGGTTAAAGGGCTCAGAACAGCTGTTAATAACACGTCGGTATCAACTTCAATCGCCTATATCTTAATTATTTTTCATCGTATAAAAATTTAAAAAAAAACAAAATTTTTAGTGAAAAAAATCTATATTTTTGTTTTGTACTAAATATTACGTATCTATCACGCTTTCGATGTTATTTTTTAAGAAAGAAAATTTTTTAGAAAAATTCAAAAAACACGTTAAAATTAAAATTAACGTTTTTCAAAAAGCATGCATTTTAAATCAGTTAAACTTTTTGAGCATATGAATAACACTAAAATAAAACATGTCGTAGGAGGAAAATTATGCATTTCAATTCTGGTGGTCGTGAGGTTAATTTTACTGTTCATTTTTTCTTAAAAAAGTTGAGTAGTCATTCTTTTTAGAATTGTATGTCGCTTAATTTAAATGCAAGTGCTCATTTTAAAGGTCTTTTCAAGCACTACAAAAGTTATTATTATATTATACCCCTAAAGTCGATTGTTTTTCCGTTATTTCAAGTTGAATGCACCGATTCGAGCACTCACAAAAAGAAAAGTTTGCTTTCGTCAACCATATCTCCCTTTATATTACACCTAGGATATTTCTAAAAAAACAAATCTGTTTGTTTTTTTATAAGGTACAATTATGTCCCTTACACTTGTTTTCATTAGACGCATAATTTTCGAGTTATTCGTAAAAAACCGTTGAAAAAAGTGTCATTTTTTAATGAAAATAGCGAGTTTTCAATCACGAATAACTTTAAAAGTATGGAGTTTTCGAAAAAACTTCATAGAACATTTTTTACTTAGAACTAGGTTCTCTATCGACTCCCGGGGCTATTTTTTTGTCTATAAGAATTTCAGCCCCCGAGAAGGGGTGGCATCCACCCCCAGGGTAAAAGCGCAAGTTGGCACCATGTCACTTTTGATACCTGAGGCATACACTAACTTTTTACAAATTTTCACGCAAGTCGATGACTGTTGAAAGATTTCGGAAGCAAAAGCCTTCATTGACTGTACTAAATGGGTTTAATTAAAACTAATTTAAAATGTAATCTAGCCAAAAATACAATAGATTTCGCTTGAATCCAATATGTTAAATTAAGACACTTTTGGCTCTTACAGCTCAACAATCATGAGTAACAATCAAAAGTACTTATCTTTTATTTTTTTATCCTGATGAAGGAAATTCCTAGATACGGTTCTGTTCTACGATGATTATAGATTTAAAAGTTATGTTTCACATGTGGCTGTCTTAATCCCATTTTGAGGTTATGAAATCGTAGAAATGTTCGTACAAGATTTGTCGCCAAGACAAAATGAAGAAAATCTCTTCGCCCAGAATGTTTTCGTATATTGCAATTCAAAATATAGTACAGAAAGGTTGGCTTCAGATGAATATTACTGGCTTAGTAGAAAACGTAGTAAGTCTTAAAATTTGAATGTAGATAATCTTGCTCAAAGCAAATAATGTAACGTTAACAGCATTAAACGTAACTAAATTTGATTATTAAGAAGCAATTCTTTATAAGAAAGATACTTATAAGAAAAATACTTATTAGAAAAAATTTATAAGAAAAACATAAAACAATAGGAAGAACAAGATGCCTTTAGGCTTTACTGAACCTCGCCCAGTAAAATCGTTACTATAAATTGTAATATTAATTTGGTCAATAAAGTCCTTTATTATTATTATTATTATTATTTTTATTATTATTATTATTATTAATATTTTAAATGTTAGACGGTATTCACCGGTGCAATAATTAAAGCCTTACCTCATGTGATCATCACGAGGGTTTTCAAATTCTAATATCCCCTTTACAGGTTAAACAAAATTATAAATACGTCTAATTAGTTCAATGGTTCAACGAGAAAGACTTTCGCCCGGCGTTATTTAGATGAAATCTCATACCTTGCGCTATCTATTATCCGTGAGCGTTAACTGCTGACAGATGACGTATGTTCATCATAGTCTAAGGAATAAGTGCACTCTATTGGTACTAGAGTTTGTGGGAATAATATTTCCGATAATTTATAATTTTTCCAATAAATATTAACAGTTTAACGAAGGATGCTCTTGAGCATTCCGCATGTTACAATGATTACGTCGTAGTAGGTTCAAGGATGTTTGAGATAGGGGCCGTCGAGCAAACAATTATTATTTCAACTAAAAATAATTTTTATCTGTGAGACGGATACTCAACTGAAAAAAATGTATATATATTTTGGTAAAATAATGTATTGTACTAGTTTGAATTGATTTAAACGGTACAAAGTACAGTATCCCGAATTCAAAAAACTTTTTACCCCTATTTATTAATAATTTTTTGCTATTGTTTATTAATTTATTTTCTTGCTCTTACATTGTTATTGAACAGCTTGTAATAATTGTTTAGTAATAATAGACAGCTTTATTTTTCTTCTCCTGGAGATATTATTCAATCCCTTTAAAACAAATTTCTAATGCAAGATTTTATTAATTTGCCATACAAAAATTGTTATTAATTTTTAATATTGTCAAAAATTGTAAAATACATTTTCGTTCTAAAAAAATTTTTTCTTCTTCAGCCAAACTGTGTCTATATTTTTTGTCAAATAATCAATTTTTAATAATTTTTCACTGCATTGTTTAAATATTTTTATATATATATTTCTTTCAGGTTTGAAAGAAATTTTGTATCTATTTCCTTGAGTCGACGATTTTATGAGTTTTATGAAAAGACCTTTTCTTAAAAAGTACTTTTCATTGTTCATAAAATAAACATTTTTTTTTTTCGTTTTTCAATTGTTGAAATAATATATTAAGAAATCACTTTCTACTTAAATTTCATGATTTTTGCTGCTCTACAATATGACAGAAATATTTTTTTGGTTTGTTTAAATATGTGAACGTGTGATGGTGCTGGTATGTATTGCAGAACATAGACGTAGTTAAAATATAAGTTTATAAACTATTTAAAAAAAAACGAATAAGGACAATGACTATTTCGTGCGGCATCTGTGAGTCGTCAATATCAAGAAAACATCCCTGTATTTCTTGTGCTGGTGTATGCAAAAAGCATTTCCATACTTCTTGTGTATATACGGGATCAGCCGATCTAAATAGCGTTATAACTAAAGTGCCTGGACTAACGTGGAAATGTACTGAATGTACCCGGGACTGTGTGTTGATGAGCGAAGAGAGAATAAATAGCCTCATAGAAAACAAATTAACATATACACTATCAGCACTGACATCCCAATTTGAAACCTTTAAGGCAGAATTTTTAAATTTTACGTCGCAGAATGCCACTGCGAGTGCTATGCAAAATAATACCGTGACGCCTCCTAAGTATGCGGATGTTCTAAAAAACAAAGCGATGCCAGCAGTTATCATTAAACCTAAAAATCAGGAGCAAAATAACTCCGAAACAAAAACCGACATACTGCAAAATATAAATCCCGCTGACACAAACTTACAAATCACTAAAATTAAAAATATTCGTAATGGAGGAGTTTTAATCGGCTGTAACAGCAAGGACGAAAATATTAGATTTAAAAAGATGGCAGAGGAAAAACTAAATGGTGAAAAATATGAAGTCACGGAGGTGCGTGGAATTAATCCTAGAATTCGCGTCGTTGGTATGACAGAAAAATTTGCCGAGGAAGAACTCATAAACTACATTAAGAAAATGAATAGCCAGCTTATAAACAACACATCTGAATGCAAGCTTATAAAGTTTTATCCTACAAAAAGGAATAACAACATTTTCCAAGCTATTCTTCAATTAGACAAAATCTCCTATGAAAAAGTAATGAAAGCAGGTAATTTATTTATTGGTTATGATAGCTGTAGTGTATTCGACGCAGTCGAAATCGTACGATGTTTTAAGTGCAACGAGTTCAATCACTCGTCTAATTTCTGTAAGAAATCTTACACTTGCCCCCGGTGTGGGGAAAACCATGCTGTTAAAGATTGTAAATCGGATAATTTTAGGTGTGTCAATTGTATTGGACTTAAAAGCAGGCAAAATTCTGATATCTCTGTTACTCATGCAGCATGGGATACAAACAACTGTACGGCGTATATTCTAGCGAGAGATAAATTACGGTCTGATCTCTTAAACCTTCAGTCTGTTCAATAGCAATCACCGCCAGCCCAATCACTCTCTTCTAGCTTATCGTGCAATACCCTTGCTAATAGTTATGAAAATTTAACTATATATTATCAAAATGTTAGAGGTCTTAAAACGAAGACAGTCGAGCTATACAACACTGTGGCTACTTGTAACTGGCCCATTATCGCATTAACGGAAACCTGGCTAGACTCATCTGTTTTTGATGCTGAATTAATTGATAGCAATTATATTATTTTTCGTAAGGACAGGGATTTTGCTGCTATTAATAGTAGTCGAGGTGGAGGTGTATTACTAGCAGTACATGAAAATTTTAATTCTGTACAGATTGATTTGAGCGAAACAAACTTTCATACAATACCGCGAGTTGATGTTCTTGGGGTTAAAATTACAATTAAACACGCCTCTGTTTACATATTCGTCATATATATCCCTCCTGATATCAATGCTGCAGAATACGATATAATTTTTGACATAATTGGGTCTCTAAACTGCATCTATGATAGCGATATATTGATAATAGGTGACTTTAACATACCGTCATACTCATCATTTGATTCGAATGGCTGTTTTAGTGCAGAAGTTATAGAACTCAATAATTTTCTAAATTTTTTAAATCTCACTCAATTCAATTTCATTTACAACAGTAACAATAGACTGCTCGACTTAGTTTTATGTAACACCAATTGCATTGTTAATAAATCCTTAGAAGTATTACTAAAAGAAGATAATCATCATCCCGGACTTGTGATTTCAGTAAAATGTAGTGGTAAAAATTCTAATCAGAAATTCCCAGCTAATTACACCAGTTCATTTAATTTTCGTAAAGCCAACTTTCCCCTATTATATCAGCAACTGCTCGAGGTAGACTGGTCTTTTCTAAATGAATATAAAGAAGTAAGTACTGCCTGCCAACATTTTTATGATAAGCTAACTCAAATTTTTACAATTTGTGTACCAAAATTTACACATTCTAAAAATAAAAGAAAATTTCCACCATGGTTTAACTCTGAAATTATTAAAAACATAAGATCCAAAGAAAAATATCAAAATATCTATAAACGAACGGCAGATGTCAATGCGCTAAATGAATTTACAAGACTTAGATCAAAAATTAAATTGGATATCAAAACTGCCTATAAAAACTATACCGAGCGGGCTGAAAACAATATTAATCAGGATCCAAATAAATTCTGGTCATAGATCAACAATAAGAAAGGAATGACAAATATCTCTAAAGATATGTATTACAATGACGAACATCTTGACAACCCAGAGGATATTGTTAACGCTTACGCTAAATTTTTTGAAAAATCGTTTTTACCAAGTGCACCGGATACCATAAATTCAGATGATAATAGCTTCAATAACAATAGCATTAATTTAGTTTCCTTTTCTGAAGAAGACGTCCTAAAAGCATTAAAAAAAATGAAACCGAAGCTCACCATGGGGCCGGATGGTATACCTGCATTTTTACTGAAAGATTGTGCTAATATATTCGCCCATCCACTAAAAATTTTATTTAATTTGGCTATAAAATGCTGTTCTTTTCCTGATATCTGGAAGTATTCTAAAGTCTGTCCAGTTTATAAAAAGGGCAACAAAAATGATATAACAAATTTCCGACCAATCACTATCATTTGTAACTTTGGCAAAGCTTTTGAAATTTTGCTGCATAATTGCATATATCCGCATGTCAAAAACAGTATATCCTCTCAGCAGCATGGATTTATGAAAGGTCGATCTACAACCACCAATTTAATATGTGCTACCCAATATATATATATATCTGAGTCCATTGAGATGCAAGTTCAAACAGATGTAATATATTTCGATTTCACAAAAGCATTCGACAGGCTTAATCATAACATTCTTATTAAAAAACTGTCCAACATTGGAATGTCACCGAATCTTACACACTTCTTAAAATTATACTTGACAGATAGGAAACAGTACGTCGCGTTTAATGGATTCAGGTCTATTGATTACTTATCTTGTTCTGGTGTACCTCAGGGGTCGGTCCTTGGGCCACTCTTGTTTAATATATTCATCAATGATATAACATATGAACTAGATGTTCATTTTTTAATGTACGCAGATGACCTCAAGCTACTACATAGAATCTCTAACATAAATGATTGCAGTAATTTACAAAATAATATATCTAAACTCAGCGCTTGGTGTGTCAAGAACAGTCTAACATTAAATGTGCAAAAATGTAACGTAATGACATTTTCCACAAAGGATGTTAATTTTACATTTAACTACTGTCTAGAAAACGAACCATTAACTCGACCGTCCTCGTTTAAAGACCTTGGAGTAATTTTTGACAAAAAACTCAGCTTTGTCAATCATATAGACACGTTAATTTGCGACGTAAATAGAACACTTGGTTTTATTATTCGCAATGGGCGTGATTTCTCTAATATTTCAACGTTAAAACTATTATATTTTTCTTTTTTGCGATCTAAACTAGAGTATGCGTCTCTTGTTTGGCAGCCCTGCTATAACACTCATAGTCTTAAATTAGAAAACGTGCAACGCCACTTTCTTAAATTTCTACATCTAAAATCTCATGATATATATCCACCAATTGGCTTTCCACAAAGTGATTTACTTCAAATGTTTTCAATGCGTAGCCTATCTGAAAGACGCAACGAATTTGCCATAAATTTCTTAAAAAAGGTGATTCATTATGATATTGACTGTAGTGAGATACTCCAGAGACTTAATTTCCATATTCCGCGAATAAATTCAAGACAAAACCAAACTTTCTACCTTCCTATAGCCCGGACTAATACTTTAAAGTTTTCACCAATCTACAGCATGTGCTCTAGCTATAACCACAGTCAGCGTGATATCGACATCTTTAATAAATAGGAGATTCTGTCTAAATCATATATGTATTTTTTATTTTCTCTTTTTATTGTAAATAAATTCAACTCTTTATTCTCTTTAATATTTATATTTTCTTTTGTTATGTATCTTTACTGAAATGTACGCTAGTAAATTTAAGTAATTTTTGTACGATGTATGTGTTGTTTCCCATCTTGTAAATGGTCTTGTACTGTTAGATGGTGTATGAATAAAATAAAAAAAATAAAAATAAATAAATAAATAAAAATATCCATTGTTTAATAAACAATTTATTATAAACAATTGTAACATGATGAATTTTTCTTTGGTTGTAGAGAGAAAATACCATACCAACGATATACAGGGTGTTTCAAAGTTCAAAGGTACATACGTTACTTGTGGATAGAGGGCACTTTGGCAATTCCAAATTACCCGGCATTAATGCATCCATCGTCCTTCCTTACTGAGATACAAGATGCTTTATTGATTTTGGCCAAATCTTTCTTTGATCATAACTATTGAACCACACTGTACAATCGGTTCATACTTAGAACATATGTTTCATTTATTTTTCTTGATAGGACCTCATAATAAACCAAAAAAAAATCCATGTCCGGCTTAATAAAAAATTGACAATAAATTGTATGACAAAATTTCGTAAATCTGTTTAAATATTCGAAAAGAGCGGAAAAAACTGAATAGGGTAGCTTACTTAATTTGTTTGCGCATTTCATTCATCAACCTTGATTACATACGGTAAATCCAATTTCATTAAATTGGTCGAGACGGTTGGAACTTGAATATTTACTTTAGGGTTTAGTTGACAAAAAAATTTAACTTCTAGCAGTGACGATTTTTATACTTCTAGAGTAGGTAAGTGAACTATTGTAAAACAATTTTAAGAACGATGTAGTTTACCTGATATTATATCAGGAAAGATATGTGGCCCAATCAAATTATTGTTGAAAACGCCGCACCAAATGCATACATATTAACAGCAAATCGATGTTGGGACATATTCTGTCTTATAGTATGTGGATTCTTTTCTATACAAGCATGTGAATTTCCTAAATTATAAACACAATCTCTTGTAAATTGTGCCTGATCTCTAAACAGACATCTGTTAAGAATGCTTCGATTCTGAATAATCTATTTGCTAAGAGACGATTTTATAACATAGCTGCTTTGTCGTCAAGTAGGCAATGCTGAAAATTTTAGTATTTGCCAGTTCATATTTACTGGTTCGACATACTTGCGTTTTATTATTCTAAAATATTTGTTATTTGTATTAATATTATTACCCACATTACAAAGTACATAATATGCCTTATCAATTTTCAAATCGTGAATATGCGGATATATTCTATGTGTATAGATTTTGAAACTTTAAAATTTCTTAAGTTGAGATAAAACCAATCAATTTGAATTTAACTGCTTTAATAGTTTACAGAAAGAGACACAAACAGTAATAGAGCAAGTGACATCAGGGTGCAGGTAAACTACAAAAAACTTTCGTCGGAATAATAATGTAAAAATCATTAAAAGTCCATATGACACATAGTAAAATGCAATGCAAAATGGTACATAATAGGAATCCGTATACAGTAAATAATGAAACTAAACTAAACGCGGTCTGGTCAGAGCGTTATAAATAAATAATTTCTACGATAACATAATTAAGCTCAACTAAATTACATGGAGACACACAAAAGGAAAAATAATACAAACTGTACAATTAGTAATTTCGATACAAACTTGTTCGTTAGTTGAACACTGCGTTTTTATGCCCAACACACACGGGAGATGTCTCAAAAAACGGGACGGTATATCTACGGAGTCATAACGTTCAAACTAAATTACTCACGCACTATAGTCTTCTCATGGGGTACAAGAAGTCTTAATCGACGGTAATACTGGTTGCAATATTACTAGCCAAACGTGGAATGAAGAAATGAAGCCATCAATAATTCTACATAGTTGCGAGCGGCTTCAAACAGCAACATTTGCATCACGAGAGGGGTACATAATAGAAAAGTCTGTACTTACACTTGATTCGACGAAAACATTGCCTTGCTGTAGCTATGGGTAATGGTACACAATAAACACATAATATAACTACTTTATGGATTCTATTAGCAGTTATTATTCACTATGTACAGATATTTACAAATATATGGCGGCTTTAATTTTTTCAGCGTCTCCCTGAGCCAGAATCGGCGTATCTTATCTTGTCTACTATTGGCTAAACTTGGTCGTATAAGCTACTACGCTATTGGTCAAGCATATTTCATGACTAACCGATAAGATTTAAATGCATATACTGCTAGGACCAGTATATAATTTAAATTTAAATAATAAATAGAATAATCGCGCGCTTTATCGCATTGGCACACATAATTGAAATTTCCAAATGAACTTATAGTGTGTTTCAGAACATGAGCGTTACAATTTTGTGATGGCAATGAACGGTAGGGTGGAGCGAAAATGGCGAAAAAAAATTTTTTTTTCGAATTTCATTTCTCCTGTATGTGGAAAAGTGGCTACATGTAGGGTCAATTTAAAACTTATGATTTACGCAACTCTTCGCTTCTTTTGAAATAAAACAACCCAGAACTTATCACGTGGAGGTGGCTGCATGGCCAAATCCTCCAATATGTTACCCTTCGATATAGACAAACTCATGTTATACAAATATTTTTGGTCTGTGCTTAACATTCGTAAGTCAATTTAGGGAAGTTCTGTAGTAATCTTTTGAAACTCTGTGACTGGTATAGACTCGCAAGATTGTAATGCTTTTCCGATTTCGCCAGAAAATCCAGAAGGGCCAGTAGTTTCCTCATCTAAATGTTTAATTAAATGACGCAAAGGTAATTCATTTGCGTGTAACATACAAATGAACCACTGTAGTGGCCTTCCAATATACATTTCTAGCTTTCTATTTACACCATTATGAATTCCCGTATTGACAGCGGTCCCATCACATCCAATAGCCACTAAGTTCGTCAAATCCATGTTGCTGTAGAAACTGTATCAAATTTTTGGAAATTGCCTCTGCTGTATCACATGGAACAGTGATATGTCCAAAATATTTAGATCTGGATTCTGAAACAATCACATATGTTTTTCGCTAATTGTACTTCTGTGATTTCTATTATCAAATGAGTGCTGAACGAGAGTATTATCTTTTCGTCAATCGAAATAAATGGCTTGTAAAAAATCCTTGTCTTGCTTGGTTCTTAAAATGTTTCGTCTTCTTTTTCTCTCTCTTCTTATCTTACTTCTATCAATTATTTTACATGTTTCTTCTTTGGTTAGGAGTCCAATATCTTTTAATACAACAGACGCAATAATAGCAGCGGATCTATCAGAAACACCTACGCGATCGCATGCTTGTGCGAGACTTGGTAAGTTAATACGCATTTGTTTACATCGTCGGCATTGTACTTTTTGGCTAGCCTCCTGCTTTGCATTAGAACTGCCATCAATATCATCTGTCTCTTCACCATCTGACATTTCCATATCCAGCACATTGGAAGTAGAAGTTGAAGGTAGCAATCTTGTTTCCAAGACTTTCCGATGTAAGGATCGCTGAATGTATCGCGCAGCTACTGGAACAATTGTGCCAATAAACATTTTTTTTTCAGTTTTCTGGTCTACTAGAAATTCTCTTTCTCTAACTGGCACTTTGCTTTTACACTTACACAATGAGAAATTCGCGCACTTGTAGGACGAAATATCGAAAAGTTTTGTTTCTGCAATTTCTCTAAATGTTTTCACTTTTTGTCTAAGAGCATCATTCAATCGGCATTTTAGAGGTTTCTTAAGGTTTCTCAATTTTTCGTGATATTGTCTTATCATATGTAAAATTTGTTGATCTCTCACCACGAGAATAGACGCCTTATACCAAACAAGTTTCAGTTCTGCAATCAAAATATCTGCAATGTTACTTAAGGTCGGTTCTGCTTTATTTTGAACTGAATTAATTAAGGTTTGACGTATATATGCATAGTTTTTCATCACATCCGCATATGTAGGTAACGTATTTTTCCTAAACACGGAAGGAACCGCAAATACAGGGCAGTCAATATCTTCTCTAGTTTTTGGCATATTTCACAAAAAAACTCGAATATCAAAATTTACTAAATAACAACCAAAGTAACCGAGACACAATTATGCGGCTGTAAAACTATTTTCGAATGAATATCGGCAGCTTAAACGCACACTCACTCAATGACAGTTGCTGGAGAAATAATTGAATCGGCTTTGTTTCTGGCAGTCGGCGACAAATTTTGAAAGTGTTGGGGGGCACCGCTAAATGTCATCCAATCGACTCCAGGTTTTGCAGGGAATTAGTATTACTTAGCCCACCACTTTTCCGCATACAGGCGTTCAGAAACTAAAATGTCAGATTTTTCACTCTACCCTAATGAACTGTGAGAGAATATCGAAAAAGATTTCCTGTAGGCCGAATTCCTGATCATAAAACTTTTGCTAGAGTTTTCATTTGTTCTAAAAACCATGGTCGGTATCCAACGGCCACCTTGAATGAGCATCAGATAAGATAACCTTTAGCTGTAGAAGCAAATATACTAAATATTAATTGTTGCAAATAATCCGAAAATTAGCACAAGAAGAGTGGGTCATGCTTTAGGTATTCCACATGTCAGTGTTTAGGGAACACTAAAAAAAAATAATCTCTATCCATTTCATGTTCAACAGATTCAGAGGTTAGAGGAAGGGGATGAAGTTCATCGGTTAAATTTTAGTAACTGGATTATTCGGAATCGAGGAATTCTAAACAGATGTCTGTTTGCAGATGAGGCATAATTTACAAGAGATGGTGTTTATAATTTAAAAAATTCACATGTTTGGACCGAAAAGAATCCACATGCTGTAAGACAGAATAAATCCCAACATCGATTTGCTGTTAATATTTCGTGCGTTGTTTTCAACAATCATTTGATTGGGTCACATATCCTCCCTGATAGATTATCAGGTCAACTTTATTCAGATTTTTTTAAACATTTATACACGTGTTATTGGAAAATGAAAATATTGCGGGAATGTATTACCAGTATGATGGCGCTCCACTCCATTTTAGGAATATTGTGAGACAATTTTCCAAATATGTGGATAGGTCGAAATGGACCTTATCATTGGCCTTCAAGGTCATCGGATTTCAATCCTGTTGATTGTTATCTTTGGGGATATTTAAAAGCAAAGGTATATTATTAATATCCATTAATAGTAGAGAGGAACTTTTGGAACGGCTTAATAAAGCTTGTGTAGAAGTTAGAAATAATCCAGATATGATTAGACGTGTAATTAGAAATATTACTACTAGAGCAAGGAAATGTATTCAATGAAATGGAGGCCATTTTGAACATTCATTGTAATTATGTATTTATTACTTTCACGTATTTATTGTTATTGTACATACACGAATTGAAAATAATATTATTTTTAAATTCAGACTCACAAAATTAAGTAGTATTTTGATTTATGTGCGCAAATCTAAATTGTTTTCAAAATTATTTTACAATAGTTCACTTACCTAGTCTAGAAATGAAAGAATTGTCACTGCTGTAAGTTACATTTTTTTGTTAATTAACCCTGAAATATATATATGCAAGTTCCAACTGTCTGTACCAAACAACTTAAGTGAGCTACTCTATTCAATTTTTCCGCTCTTTTCGAATATCAAAACAGATTTACAAAATTTTGTCATACAGGGTGTTGATTTTGACATATAATATATTATCATTTTTTTAATAAGCCGGACCTGGATATCTTTTTGGTTTATTATGAAGTTTTATCAAGAAAAATAAGTGAAACATATATTCTAAGTATTGTAACATGCGGAATGCTCAATAGCATCCTTCGTTACACTGTTAATATTTATTAGAAAAATTATAAGTTATCGGAAATATTATTCCCACAAACTTTAGTACTAACAGAGTGCCCTTACTCCTTAGACTATGATGAACATACGTCATCTGTCAGTAGTTAAAGTTTGCGAATACTAGATAGCGCAGCAGGAATGATATTTCAACTAAATAACGTCGGGTGAAACTCTTTCTCGTTGAACCATTGCACTAATTAGACGTATTTATAATTTTGTTTGACCTGTAATGGGGATGTTAGAATTTGAAAAACCTCGTGATGATCTAACATTTGGAATATTGTTTTAGGTTTTTCTTATATTCTTATAAATTAAGAATTAATTTCTTAATAACAAAACTTATTCACGTCTAATGATTTTAACGTTTTCCACTAAGCAAACAATATTCATATGAAGTCAACTTTTCCATACTACATTTTGAATTGGGATATACGAAAACATTCCGAGCGATGAGATTTTCTTTATTTTGTCTTGGCGACAAATCTTGTACGGACGTTTTTACGATTTCATATCCTCAAGATGAGATTAAAGCAGCCACATGTGAAACAACTTTAAATCCATAATCATCGGAGATCAGGATCACATTTAGGAATTTCCTTAATCAGGATAACAAAATAAAAGATAAGTACTTTTGATTGCTACATATAAAAGAGATTATTTTCACATGATCGTTGAGTTATAAGAGTTAAAAGTGTCTAAATTTAAAATATTAGATTCAAGCTAAATCTATTATATTTTTGGTTAGATTACATTTTAAATTCGTTGTTATAATTAAATTCATTGTTGTATATTAATTCGTAGTTGTTTGTTTCATAGTTGCTTTTGTCGTGCTTCCTCATGATTAACATCTTATTGTAGTACTATAATGCACTTTTGTTGTTGATACAGTAAGTCGTGGTTCAATTTTTGTTGTAATGAGAGTGTCTAATGTATCTTTTGTAATATAGTTATTTTGTCTCTCGTAAAAGATCTCAAGTTTATCTAATTTTGTTGTAATATATGATTTTATTATTGAGGTAAAAGTTACGAGACGTATCTTTTGTAGTATATTTTGGTTCTCGTAAACACCTCAAGTTTATGTTGCTGTTGGGCAAATTTGTAATATAGTGTAACTTGTAATATAGTATTTTATCGTCTTGTAATATATACTTTTGTTTAATAATTGAGACAATTTACGAGTCATCTCTTTTGTAATATTTTTAATTTGGCTCTCGTAAAAGTCTCAAGCTTATCTTGAACTTCGGTAATATAGTATTTTGTCTATATTTCTGTCTAGTACTTTGCTATACAGTATCGCTGATGCTGTGATAGCTCGTTCACTTTTTGTAATATAATATTTTTGTAATATAGTACTATTGTATATATGTAACTTTTGTCTTTTGTTTATCTTTCTCTTTGATTTTCCTTGATTACACTAAGTAATCAATGGCGCCCAAGCCTTGAACTCGACGCTCTTTTGCTCTCCGTATCTTTACTGTGCTAGCCAGGTTACACCAGTGACGCTAACCACGTCGCTCGTAGGTTGGCCCACACTCGAACACTTGGGTATTATTTTAACATCCACTAAAACCTTCTTTTCTTAGCCACAGTATGAACCGATTATACAGGGTAATTCAATAGTTATGATCAAAGGAAAATTGTGCCAAAATCAATAAAACATCCTGTATGTCAGTAAGGAAGGACGATGGATGCATTAATGCCGGTTGACTTGGAATCGCTAAAGTGCCCTCTATCCACAAGTAACGTATGTACCTTTAACTTTGAAACACCATGTATATTAAGGTAGTGAACAAAAATATTAAAATTTTTGTCTAGATATAGTTTTTTTGATAATATTTAGTCATGTAAAAATATATTTTCTAATTTAACACCTTACAGAGACGACGCGCCTTTGCTGAAACGACATAGAGTTCCGGAAGTCCAGACTGTCTGTACGAAAATTTCGTGCTCTCTAAGGATCATTTTGAAAATGTACGCACTCTATAAAATTTTTCAATAAATTGGCAAAAGACCAGAACTCTCATTTTTGCTTACTTGATTTGTTTATAACTTTTACGATTTTCGAGGACGCGTTTTTTTATGTATTGTACTCACTGGTGACTCCCATTCCGAATCTAATTTATTTATTTATTTATTTATTTATTGCATACACTGTTCAACAGGTAAGATACCCAATTACAGAACAGGAATAAAGGCATACAAAGCATTAATTACATAATATACAACAACATAGAAAGAAAGTAAAATGAAGAAAAAAATTACTTAAATGTACGAACTATGAATAACTAATGATACGAAGAAAGAGAAAAAAATAACATGAGAAATGTTTAAATATAAAAACTATATATACATATATACACATACATGATTCAAAGCAAATTAAGAAAAACAAAGACACTCACTGGTTATTTAATTTAGAACATTTTGTTTGATGTCACTAAGGCTGCAATTAAAAATATCGAAGTCGTTACATAATTTGTTAGAAGTACTGCAAATCGTATATAAAGGTGAATTATTTAGTACGTTGTGTAGTAATTTAAACAAAAATACTTGAGAAAAGTACGTACGCCTATCCTCAAGAGTAGTCATAGAATATCTTTCAAGCAAGTTACTGTGCGGAAAACCAATCACTGGATAGGTACCGTCGGATTTGAACCACAGTAATTTAAGAAATCTACGTTGAACTGCCTCCAAGTTATTCTTGTGAACATCATAACTGGAACTCCAAATTAGCGATGCGTACTCAAGTTTCGATCTGACGAAGGATTGATAAAGAATTTTCAGAGTATCAGTATTAGTGAACTCTCGACTAGTACGAACAATGAATCCAAGGGCTTTGGAGGCTTCGGACACAATGGTATCGATATGATCAATGAAGGCTAATTTACTATCAAAAGTTACGCCGAGGTCGCGAAATGTTATAGGTCTTTGAAGTATGACATTATCTAACCTGTAATCAAAAATAAAAGGTGATGTTTTTAAAGAAAAGGACATCACGCTACATTTACTAGGATTCATGAATAATTTATTTACTATACATCAGGTGTTTATTTTGTCAAGAGAAGTCTGAAGTTGAAAACAGTCATCGATTTCATCAATTACTGTGAAAATTTTTAGATCGTCGGCATATAAAAGGTGAGGCAAATTAATTTCGTTCACTATGTCGTTAATAAATATGTTAAAAAACAAGGGCTCCAGAATAGATCCCTGGGGAACTCCAGATGTGGCAGCAAATTCGATCGATTTGAACCCATTTAATGCAACGTACTGACTCCTATTCATTAAATAAGATTTAAACAAAAGGAGCAAAGAATATGAGAAGCCGATTTTTTCCAATTTATTAAGTAACAACTGGTGATCAAGTCTATCAAACGCTTTGGAGAAATCGGTATATATGACATCTACCTGCCCACGTTCATCTAGGGATTCAGAAATATATTGAGTTACACAGAATAAATTTGTTGTTGTTGAACGCCCTTTCATAAATCCATGTTGATTACTAGAGATTTTGGTGTTAATCGAATGATATATTCTATCATGAAGTAATATTTCTAAGACTTTACAGAAGTTACAAATTACAGAGATTGGTCTGAAGTTCTCAATATCTAGTTTGTTTCCCTTTTTGAAGATGGGACATACTTTGGAATATTTCCATAGGTCAGGAAATAGGCAGTTTTTTAAGATTAAGTTAAAAATTAGAGTTAGAGGATATGCAAAGATGATAGCGCAATCCTTTAATAAAAAAGCTGGAATGGAATCAGGACCGGTCGTCATTTTGGGTTTAATTCGTTTTAGAGCCCGAATAACCTCATCTTCACTGAAAGAGTTTATGCTAACAATAGGGTTATTGTTAGGTATATCGGTCTCAAAGTGATGTTCCTCGATATCTATTGAAGACTCATTATAAGATTGACCGAAATAATTGGCAAATGCATTTAGTATATCAGAGGGATTGTTTAGCGAAGATCCCTCGAAGAACATCTCTTCAGATACACTGGCCGACCCTTTTCTACTTTTGATGAAAGCCCAAAATTTATTGGGATCATTTTTTATATTGTCTTCAGAGTTCTGCACGAAATTTCTGTAGGCTAAATTGGTATCATATTTTATTTCCCTTCTGATGTTTTTGAGGTTATTGTGTATAAGTGGATCACTGGTTCTTGCATACTGTCTCCTAAGACGTTCTTTAAGGCTAATTTTTTTTATGATACTGCCATTAAACCACGGAGGATATCTGCCGCTACGAGAAGTCGATTTCTTAGGTACACAAGATTCAAATACAGAGTCAAGTTTGCTGTAAAAATGAGTGCATGCATCATTGACGTCATTAAAAGAAGAGAGCCGTCCTCCATATTTTTTTCGCTGTCGGCTAAAAATCATATATTTTAACTCATTGCTTAGACTGATTATTATCTATGTCATTCCATATAGTTCAGTCATGAGAAATATTTACCTCTAAGCAAATCGGACGCGGATGATTCTTTTAAACGAGTTCTTTGGATGGTAACCAATAATTCACGTTAAAGTTTGCATGAATTTTAGACCGGTAACATTAAAGAAAAAAATCAAAAACTCTGTCTTTCCGGCATTTTCCCAAAATTTTTAAAATGGGTCGGGTTAGGAAAAAATAAAAAATATTTTTAGAAAGAGAGTACATTTTCACACAAAAAATGTATCTACAAGAATTTCGTCTAATGCCACGGATTTTCCACACAAAATTAAGGAGTGAAAATTTTGCAGTAGTTCGCGCGCGACAAACAAAATTAACACATGCAAAAAACTAAGGAATCATTTTAAAGTTGGAAGTCTCACCTTTCCTATGCACATAATTTTATATTAATATAAGGTTAATATATGGAAGCAATTCATCAATATGTATTATATTTTGTATATAATTTTTGTATATTATGTGATACCGTTGGAAATAATAATAATAATAATAATAATAATAATAATAATAATAATAAATTGCCTTTATTCAGTATTACAGTATATAATACCAAGGGCGAAGTCTAGCCGAAGCTACTCTACTTAACCCTAACCCTAAATGTTCGAACTTTTTTTTGGTCTACGGGAAACTTTCGAGAAATGTGTCAGTTTGAATCTCATTAACTTAAGTTTATTTAAAATAATGTAGTGTTTAAATAAACACTACTTCTGAAATTATTACAATTTCACAAATTCAGAATTTGTGGAACACATGTATATACAGTGTGAATCTAAATAAAGGCACAAAATTTATATCTTTGGTATGTGTCATTTTTCAAAAAAATCCTCGAACAGGTCGATTTTAGTTTTGTAAATGCTACATTTTGTCACTATATCAAAATTTATGACATCATTGGTTTTTGAGTTATGACGCCATCATAATTTTATTTTCATGGAAACAGACATTTTCGTTTACTGTTTTTGGAGGTATATTCCTTTAGCTTTCTGGTGATATAAAAAAAATGATATTACCTGAGCCATTCTTTTGTAAAAATGATATTTTATGTAAAAATAGCTTACCTTTCGCAAATTTCCGAGTAATGTTCCACTTTCTTATGGACTGATAAATCTTGTTGCCTACATTTTTGTTTTAACTAACATGAAAACATTTGACATAAAAACAGAACAAAGAAAATAATAAAAAACAATCACCTTAACAACAGAGAAATACAGGCCTTTTTGTGTAAAGTATCGATAACTTTTTTATTCCTGGCACGTGTGGAACCTCAGTTTTGTGACACTTCTGAGATAGTGTGAAACTAGTGAATGCAATGCCACGTTTACGTGAAAGAGAACGCGTAGAACTTTTGATGATGGTTTGATATGGTGATAGGCCGAGAACTCATCAGGAAGCATGTGATGTTTTCAATGCCAATTATCCCGAAAAACAAATTTCTAGATCAACTGTAAGTAGATTGCTGGCTAGATATGATGAATCTGGCAGTGTAGCTGACCTCCCTAGATCTGGTCGCCCTAGCACAAGCAACGAAACCAAATGAAATATTCTTCTAGAAGGTGGGGAAAACCACTATCTTTCGACAAGGCAGCTGGCTTTAAATCATAACGTGAGTCAAACTTTTGTTGTAAGTCTATTGAAAAAAGAAGAATACCATCCATACAAAGTGCAATTAATCCACGAATTGAATGAGGATGATCCAGATCGGCGCTTACAGTTTTGTGAACAGTTGATGGCCTTGTGCGATGAAAACCCAAATTTTTTAAAGAACATTGTTTTTTCACATGAAGCCACATTTTCTTTAAAGAGGACTGTACATCGACATAACTGTAGGTATTGGTCACGCGAATATCCTCATTGGACTCAAAAAGCCCATACACAGCGACGAGGCAAAGTAAACGTGTGGGCAGGTATGATTGGTGATCGTTTATTGGACCTTTTTTTTAAGAAAATCTTACGGCCGCAAGATATTTACAGTTTTTGCGAGTTGAGTTAGTGTCAGCCTTAGCAGTTATGTTTCCGCACAATGAAGATGAAGATATTCCTGCTGAGAACATCTGGTTTCAGCAAGACGGGGCCTCACTTCATTTTAGGATAGCAGTCCGTCAGTTTTTAGACTGACACTTTTACTGGAAGGTGGGTAGGTCGTCGAGGTCCGATTGAGTGGCCCCCGCGTTCACGGGATTTAACCCCCTTAGACTTTTTCTTTGGGGTTACTTAAAGTCAAGGGTGTATTTTAACAGACCTGATACCACAGAAGAATTGAAACACATAAGTGGCTTGGAGATGAGACGAATTGCCCATGAGATGATTCAGAACAGCGTGCAAAGTGTCTACACCCATCTTAGTCAATGCCAAATGGTTGGAGGGTCGCAATTTGAGCAATGAAGATTATTTCTTTCTCACAATTACCTATGTAAGGTATCAATCAATAAAAATATTTTTTTCCAAAAGAATGGCTTAGGTAATATCAATTTTTTTCATATCACCAGAAAGCTAAAGGACTGTACCACCAAAAACAGTAAACCAGAATGTGTTTCCATAAAAAAAAAATGATGACGTCATAACTAAAAAACCAATGACGTCATAAATTTTGGTATAGTGACAAAATGTAGCATTTACAAAACTAATATCGACCAGTTCTAGGATTTTTTTGACAAATGACACATACCAAAGATATGAATTTTGAGCGTTTCTTTAGGTCCACACTGTACATGTTTCCGAAACTCAGAGATAAAATTACTTAGATACATAAAACAAAATCAGTTATAAAGTGTAAGGTACCAGCTTTTTAAATATTTGAAAACAAATTATGCAATTCTTCATGTTTTTCTAAATCATCAGTGCGTCTCGTGATAAGCAAAAATATCGATGTTTATAGTCTCGGGAACGTAGTTCGCTAACAAATATGATACAGATGCTGATACTTAAATAAAAAGTAGACAAGAGTATCACGTATACATAGAATTAGTGGAAAGGCACAATAATAGTCTATTAGTATATGAGTCTTCTAGTATCAAAACCTGTCATCTCCAAAAATATCAAATATTTAGATTTTTATGCCAAGTTTTAAATTATATTGCTCTTCAGATTATCGTAGTGTAAAAAGCTTGCAAATCCCGTTTATTTGTATGTTATTTGGAGTCGAAATTATGCCTCTGTAGCAAACTCTGCCATGTCCATTGACATATTAGAATCAAAATAAGGAAAATCCTTTTCCTCCAATCAGCTCGATGATTTCACCAAACTGTTGTAAGTTGATCATCACTTTTATGTACCTTAACAATCTTACATGTTCAATTATAACCGCAGGTATTCACCGCGCGTTACCCACAATGCGGCCATATTTCTAAAAGCTATCAATGTAGGAGCTTGAACAATGAGGATATAATATACTGCTTCCACAAGGCATTCTACTCTCGCAGGTCCAAGATCTTGAAAGACAATTTAATTTTGAAATATTGCTTTGCTCAAAATGCTGGTCGAAGAAGGCCTAAAACTGATGAAGGATCTGCCAAGACTATAGCAATTAAGTACAATATTCGTTATTATAACTCTGCATCTCTTGTTCCAGTATGCAGGAATGCATTCCTTGATGTCTTAGTACTCCATGTCTCGAGTTATTGGTATTTTAAAACGAAATTTGAGTACAGGAGAAGTTGCAACTGAAACCAGAGGGATTGACAGAGCCAAAAATTTGGTGATAGGAACGAAGCAGTGATCAACATTATCAAGCAGTTTAAAGCAGTAGAGTCACATTATTGCAGCGGGCGAACAAATCGTGTTTATTTGTCATCCGAGTTAAATATTTCAAAAATGTAGAGAATGTATGAGAAGGATGCTTACCCAAATGTTAAACTAAAACTTTCCTATTTTAGGAATGTATTTAATACAAATTTTAATATTGGGTTCGGTAGCCCTAGGACTGATGTCTGCTCTACTTGCCTTGAACTCACAGAAAGAATAAAACTAATAAAGGTCCCAGAAAATAAGTCCAAATTAATGATAGAGCTGCGAGTTCATAAACTTCGGGCAAAAACTCTTTTTTTCTTTCTGAAGAATGAGCCAGAAGGTACAAACATATTTTCTTTTAATTGTCAGAGAAACCAGCTGCTGCCCAAACTTCCAGATTAATCTGCGTACTGTTCTAGAAAACTTTATTTATATAATCTTAGAGTAGTGGAAGGAAGCTCTAAATCTGCTATAATGAAACACAATGTGCGTAGTTATGTTTGGAATGAAGATGAGTGTTCAAAAAGCTCTAACGAAACGAAATAGCGTCGGAAATTTTCCATCGCTTATCTTCAACTAATCTCGAAGGCATCCTACTTACTATTCGTCTTATGGCCGATGGCTATGCCGGCCAAAACAAGAACTCCATAGTCATTGGCAAATGTTGCAAATGGATTTAGACACATGCTCCAGCAACAGTACAACAGTAACCAAGATTGAAGTTGAATTCCCAGTAACCGGCCATTCGTTTGTCCCTCCAGATCGCGTGTTCGTCATTATCGAAAAAAATATTAAGAAAAAAGAAATGAAATTGAAGTCAGAAGAATTTCATGAAATTATTTCGGAACGTAGTACTTTACACTTTTTGGGAAGATATGTTGATGTGTTGGACAGGACAAGTATTTAAACCTCCAGCACAATGGCATTTTCAATTTAAAACGACAAAAAGATTTATTTTACAACGCGGAAAGAACTTTGTTTTAATAAGAGGCGAGCACGCTTACAACTCAGATCTAGGCATATCGAAAAATCTATGTAAAAGAGGTAAGTCGGTGAACCTCATCAATCCTGCTCCTATAACCTGTTGCGGTTGAAGCAATGCAACTTAAATTAAGGGATGTTAATGTTTTGTTGATAAAATATTATGGCTTGTTCTGGACGAATATAGACACCTTGTCTTATTACAAAAAAGTTTTAGAAGAGTAGTATGATTTACAACTAGAAGGTGACGAAGTTGAAGAGCAGTGCACACCTCAAGAGGAGATAGCGGATTTAATCGTATAAGTCTTTTTACTTACCTCGCATACCGAAGGGAAGTATTATATTCGAGAAAAAATCACCCTCCGAGATTTTTTCGGATTCTAACGTTTCAGATCACGTAGATTTCGAAAATATAGGCTTTTCAATTCCGTCAGTCTTTCTGTCTGTCTGTCTGTTGGTGCATTAACTAAAAAACTACTTGACGGAGAGCAGTCAAATTTGGTAGGTAGTTGGCCCACTGTCAGCGAAGAAATGGTTAAACTTTCACTGGAAAATATACAGGGTGGACTGTCTAAACGGAATAAATAGTGAAAAAAAATTTTTTTTGCTCAAATTTAAAATTTCTACGTTTCATGACACGCCATTTCAGAAAAAAAAATTTGAAAATTTTTTTCACCAACATTTTTGAAAAATTTTTTACCACTAAAATTGACAAAAAAAAATTTTCTGTGCTCAAATTTAAAATTTCCACGTTTCATGGCATTCTGAATCTATTTCAAAAAAAAAATTTTTTTAAATTTTTTTTAACATTTTTGAAAAATTTGAAAATTTATTTACCATTTTTGAAAAAAATTTACCACTAAAACACATGGAATTTTTTTTTCTTTGTTCAGATTTTAAATTTCCACATTTCCATGGCATTCTAAAACCATTCAAACAAATTTAAAAATGTTTTTGAAATATAAAAAAAAAGAATTATTATTTGTTTGCTTATAATTGTATTGAAATATTCTTTATAGGATTTTGCAAACAGCAGAAAAGATAACTATCTATAAAAGAAAAACTTTGTGTAGAAATATTAATGAAATCTTTGCATTCTTTCGATAACCTGAATTCTGGTTATGCTAGCAAATTAAAATCCTAAAATGAATTTGTCTAATTTCTTATTTGACAATTCTCATTCTAACACTAGCATCCACACAGTCCCCTACGGCCATGCAGATTAAAAATTTTTTAAGACAAAGTAGATAAATAAATTCATTTTAGGTCTTTGTTCTCATTTTTAACTGAATCTTCATAATCGTAGGGGGTTATGTGGATACTAGTTTAATCTGCATGGCCGTAGGGGACTGTGTGGATGCTAGTGTTAGAATGAGAATTGTCAAATAAGAAATTAGACAAATTCATTTTAGGATTTTAATTTGCTAGCATAACCAGAATTCAGGTTATCGAAAGAATGCAAAGATTTCATTAATATTTCTACACAAAGTTTTTCTTTTATAGATAGTTATCTTTTCTGCTGTTTGCAAAATCCTATAAAGAATATTTCAATATAAAAAAAAAATTGAAAACATTTTTAATCTATTTATCACTACTATAGAATAGACAAAAACATTTTTTTCGCTCAAATTTAACATTTCCACGTTTAATGACATTCCAAACATATTTCGGAAAAAAAAATTTGCAAAATTTTTTTACCATTTTGGAAAAAAATTTAACACTGGAATAGATGGAAAAATGTTTTTTTGCTCAAATTTAAAATTTTCACGTTTCATGACATTTTAAACCTATTTCAGAAAAGAAAATTTGAAAATTTTTTTCACCAACATTTTTGAAAAAATTTTTACCACTAAAATAGATGGAATTTTTTTTTTATTAGCTCAAATTTAAAATTTTTACGTTTCATGGCATTCCAAACGTATTTAAAAAAAATACATAATTACTTCCACATCCACGTAGTGGATTGGAAGTATAGTAATCGCAAAAAAATTTTCAAAAATTTTTATTCGTGAAATAGGTTTAGAATGTCATGAAACGTCGAGATTTTAAATTTGAGCGAAAAAAAAAAATTTCTGTCTGTCTGTCGGTCTGTCGGTCTGTCTGTAACTTTTTTTTTGTCCGCACGTTTTCTCCGGAACGGTTTAAGATATTGACTTGAAATTTTGTACACGTATATATTATAACAAGATCTGGAACTGGATTGTTTTTTGAGGATATCCGGTGAAGGGTTGGGGGTTAAATAGGGGTAAATAGGGAAAAATAAGTAAAGCAAGCTTGTAAGAGTACATAAACTTGAAATTCGGCGTATGTACTAGAAGTTAAGGCCTCATATTTTTTTATAATATTTTTCAACCCCCCACCACCCCTACCCCATTAATGGGGTTGATAAAATAAAGTTGAGATATTCATTTGAAATTTCTTACACGTATGTATTATAACGACGTCTGGAATTAGATTATATTTTGAGATGATTCCGTTGAAGGGTTGGGGGTTAATTTGGGGTAAATAGGGGAATATAAGTAAAACAAGTTGGTAAGAGTACAGAAACTTGAAATTCGGTGTATGTACTAGAAGCCAACGCGTCAGATTTTTTTTATAACATTTTTCAACCCCCACCACCCCTACTCCAATATGAAAAGGGTTCATAAAATAAAATTGAGATATTCATTTGAAATTTGGTACACGTATGAATTATAAAGATATCTGGAACTAGATTATACTTTGAGATGATTCCGTTGAAAGGTTGGGGGTTATTTAGGGGTAGATAGGGGGATATAAGTAAAGCAAGCTGGTATGAGTACAGGAACTTGAAATTCGGTGTATGTGCTAAAAGCCAAGGCCTCAGATTTTTTAGTAATATATTTCAGCCCCCCACCACCCCTACTCCGTTATTCAAGGGGTTGATAAAATTAAATTGAGATATTCACATGAAATTTAGTACGCATATGTATTATGACGACATCTGGAACTAGATTATATTTTGAGATGATTCCCTTGAAGGGTTGGGGGTTAAATAGGAGTAAATAGGGGTAAATAAGTAAAGCAAGCTGGTAAAAGCACAGAAATTTGAGATTTGGTGTATATACTAGAAGCGAAGGTCTCAGGTTTTTTATTAGTATTTTCCATCTCCCCAACACCAACACCACTTATTAAAAGAGTTGATAAAATTAAATTTAAATTTTCACTTGAAATTTGGTATATTTATGTATTATAACTATTTCTAAAACTAGATTATATTTTGACATGATTGTGTTGAAGGAGTGGGGGTAAGTAGAGGTAAATAGGGAAAAATAAGTAAAGCAAGCTGGTAAGAGTACTGCAACTTGAAATTCGGTGTATGTCCTAGAAGCTAAGGCTTCAGATTTTTTAATAATACTTTTCAACCCTTCCACTACCCCTTACTACATTATTAGAGGGGTTGATAAAATAAAATTGTGATATTCACTTGTAATTTGGTAGACGTATGTATTATAACGACATCTGGAACTAGATTATATTTTGGGATGATTCCGTAGAAGGGTTGGGGTTAACAGGAGGACTAGGGGAAAATAAGTAAACCAAGCTGGTAAGAGTACAGAAATTTGGGATTCGGTGTATATACTAGAAACCAAGGCCTCAGATTTCTTTCTAATATTTTTCAAACTCCACCACCTCCGCTTCATTATTAATGGGATTGATAACATCAAATTGAGATATTCACTTGAAAGTTAGTACACGTATGTATTGTAGTGACATCTGATTGAGATGACTACATTGAAGGGGTGGGAGGTGGTAGTGACATCTGATTGAGATGACTGCATTTAAGGGGTGGGAGGTGGTAGGTTGTGAATAGTGGAAAATAAGTAGGGTAAACTAGAAACTTCATTTTTAACGTATATGATAGAAACCAACTCCTCAAACTTTTCTATGACATCTGCCCCAAATATTAAAATTCTATGACCAATAATTTCCACATACTAGAGTGCAAATATAGTCAAGATGTTTCCTTTAAAGTGACTTTTTTTACCACTACTATAGAATAGAAGGAAACTTTCCTTTTTGTTCAAATTTAAAATTTCAACGTTTCATGACATTCTAAACCTATTTTAGAAGAAAAAAATTTTGAAAATTTTTTTAAAAACATTTTTGAAAAATTTCAAAAAAAATTAAATTATTTAACCACCACTATACTTCCACTCCATTACGTAAATGTGGGATTGAAAATGTGACAGATGGCAATACTATCTGGCATATGCACCTATTATACTTTTATTGAAAAATGTACAGGGTGGTCATCCCAAGAAATAATTCAGTCATGGCGGACATTTGTAAAGGTATTTGCGCAAGCCTTCCATATTAGGCACCTGTTATTTAGTATTGAACTTTTGCTGTTGGATGAGCACTGTATATTTTTTTGACCAGAACTTATTAGGTTTTCTTTGTAATAATAGCAATAACTATATTCCAATTATTATTCCCAATGTCATTTCGTAATTAATAATTTGTTAGAGTGGTCGCCATGCACAAATAACGAGAGAAGTTCTGTGTAAATACCTTTGCCGATTTTTTATTTTATAATAATATTGTTAAAATTAATTTTTTTATAATCATTTTTTAATATATTTTCTTTTTTTCTTTAGTGGATTCTTTGTAATTTTTGAGCTTTCTCAGCACTGATACTCCAGAATATTAAAAATAAACAATTTCTCAGTTTCAAAACGAGCCATATCCAAAAGTCACTACCAAAACGTGCCATCTCCATATTTTTTCCTCAATTATCTATTGAATTGCTCGTTCTTTTTTATAAAAGCTTGCATTTACGCTCAGAAACAACTACTCTACACATCGGTAAGTTAGTTTTCTAGATTTAGTGTCACCGAAGCCCGCAACAGTTTTTGTCGATTTCTGTAAAAGCAAGTGAAATGGATGTGGCAGGTTTTGATAGTAGGGGACTCATATAATACAGAGCACTGAATTCAGGTATCGGCGCGGGAGCATCGGCTTCGCTCAACTCCTGTTTTAGTGCTATTATGCGTGTGTAACCTTTTATAGAATAAATAACATTTACCTATAATAATTATTTTCTGTTATTACCTTTAACAAATATTGTTTAATAATGCAATTTTCCTGATATGTTTCGTGGCTGAGGTAATATTTTGCATATATAGCACGATGCAGATTCGCTCCACTACCTCTATTTCAATATTTTTTTACGGAAATCGTATGACTTTAATTAAAAAATGTGTAGACACTTTTTGCTTATAAATATATATTCTCTTTATGGAAATAATTTTTGTTTTCCCATACACCTACTCAAATTTTAAAAAAATACCGAAAAAAAGTTTTTGATTTTTGTTAATGTCACCGGTCTGGAAATTATGAAAACTTTAGCTGATCTTATTAAACACACTTCAGAGAACTCATAAATAAATAAATAATCTACCTTCGACCATGTTTGAGATTTATAGACAAAATTAGCTACACCGCCTGGGCTAACAGTAGTATTGATAAATTTCCTATATCCCTCAGATAAATATTTATAACATAATTTCCGCGTTCCCTATGCAGTTTTCTATGAGAATTTTAAAGTCTCTTCCATCGACTTTGGTCCACTCTGTACACAACCAAAGTTCAATTTAGCACCACCGTTCGATGCAAATTTCTTTGAAGTTGGCTTGAAAACCGACCGACTGCGGATAGCACGCTTTGTACGAAAATATTTGTGTGGGTTTCTATTCGCCGCTCCGTCCACACCTACATGAATCATCACTGTAAAGGCGGAAGTGGCGTATTTCAAAATAATAAGTTTTGATATATGTTTCAGAGTAAGTTTATTTTATTAATTTATTTTTATTACATGGTGCGGACATGCGTTGCGCCAAACTTCAATATACACCAATAGACATTCGAATACCAACACTAGACGCTCGTTTCGCTTACCACATTAGCATCATCGGGAGATCATTAAAACTATGAACAGTCGTATATACACACACCGGCAAATTTAAACCAACGGAGATTAATTGGTAATTTTTTTCTACATTTGTTTTTTCTCCTAACAAATTTAAAGGAAAGCCATAAATTATTATTCTGATATAACTTTCAAAGGAAACAAATGTTTGTTTATGATGTGGCTTGCCTTGCAATCAAGTGTTCTCTAGTTAAAGCTATTTAAGACAGAGTATCCGTCGTAAGGCACAGATCTCTCAATGTTGTCTTTCAGATAAAAATCTATTATCTATATTTAATAGTATACTAGCATGCTTGGAATACACAATGAATAAGTAATTTGTTATTTCTCATATTAAATATTAGATGGAGTGTATAAAAGTTGTCTGCAAAATGTTAAAACGAAGTTTTTCTCCTAATGTTAAAAGAGGAACTTCAGAAACTAAACATTGATAGAAATCAAAAAAAAATTGTTAACTATATCAACAGTTCTATGTAAATAGTAAGTATCTATAGATATTGAATATAACAGACATTCTTAGAGCTGTGTATTTATCATACACAGCAAAAAAGATTTTCAAAAAAATCCTTGAAAAAGGAAACAGATTAGATTTCCGAAACGTCGGCGAAATATTTAAATTCAAGTTTTTATACTTATCTGTGTTATTGGTTAAAAAAAGCAACCTCTAACATCCTTTGACGTAAAATTCAGAGGCGTAGAAGTTATTTTCCAGTAACATACTGGTTAATTGTGATATGTTGTAGATTCCCCGAGCACCCGTTAAAAATAAAACATACATGTGTCAGGAAGTCCCAAAGAATTGGAAAAAATAGAGTTTTTCTCATTAACTATCTGCAGAAATAAAATATGTTAAATTTAAATTTCCTCTGCATAATTATTAATCTGTGTCTTAGGAAATGCTATTTTCCAGATATTTGGAAATATTTCAAAGTATGTCTTGTGTACAGAAAAAGTAAAAGAAATGATGTTACTGATTATACACCAATAACAAACATATGTAACTTTAGTTAAGCTTTCGAAATCCTACTGCACGATAACATTTATGCCCATATTCAACTGAAAATATCCACGCAACAACACTGTTTTATGAAAGGTCGCTCTACCGTAGCGAACTTAATTTGCGCTACTCAGTACATTGCTGAATGAACTGATTCTCACTTAGATTCAATTTATGAATTTTCTAAGGCGGTTGACAGACTGAATCACAGTAAACTTCTTTATAAACTTGACAAATTTGGAATATCTGACGGTTTACTTCAATTTCTTGAAAGTTAACTGATACAGTTCAATTCGTATCTTATCATAGAAATGAATCTGTTGAATACCGAACCACGTCAGGAGTACCCCAGGGATTAATACGTGAACCTCTGTTCTTTCATATTTTTATTAACGACATCAGTGATCACTTAGACGTGTATTTCTTAATATATGCCGATGATGTTAAGATGTTGCATAAGATCAATGATTTTGATGACTGCGAAAAACTCCAAAACAATTTAACGAAGTTATCGGCTTGGTGCGATGAAAATGATCATCACCTAAATGTTGGTAAGTGCAATGTAATGAGTTATACAACCAAGGCGTCTTCAACTCTTCAATTACATGTAATTATAATGTTAATGGCGACATGCTAAACAGACCATCTCCGTTCCAGGACTTAGGTGTAACCTTTGATAATAAATTAACCTTCACTAACCATATTGGTGCTCTAATTTAGCATGCATACAGAATGTCGGGCTTCATCTTGCATAACAGCCATGACTTTAATGATACGAAAACCTTAGAGATGCTTTATTTTGCTTCCTCTCGATCGAAGCTGGAGCATACTTCACTTGTCTTTAAATCTGATCTAACGTACTTATTAAAGTTCTCTCCTCTGTTTAATATTTGTACTAGTTATGAAAGTCATTGTAATGAATTGGAGATATTTGCCCAGCAGCCAGAAATTTGATCTACCCTCGTACAGTCTAATCGCCTTCATAATTTCTACTTGTACTTCTTATTTAAGTTAGATTAGGTCAGATTTCCATCCTATAAATGGCTTTATACTGTTGAATGATGTATGATTAAATAAATAATAAATAAATATTCTGATCTGATCTTAAAAAAATCAGGTGCTATAAATCTATTCTTTTTTGGCAACTTTGTCACCCCCAAAAATCGATTTTGTGAATCGTTATCATTCAATAAACGATAAGATGTAACGGTTCCCCCGGGAGGTATTTATGTTACTATCCAATTAAATGGGATAAACCCAAACTGGTAATATCACTTACAATTTAATTAATAATTCTTAACAGTCGATATTCCGGGATTATACAAAACTAATATGGCTGGCAGTTTTCCAGGTTCAAAATAAACTAGTTATACTTACTACCAACTAATTAGGCCCGGCCAGCTCAGTCGGCAGAGCATGAGACTCTTAATCTCTGGGTCGTAGGTTCGAGCCCCACGTTGGGCGCCACTGTAACTGTTCACCCCGGGAGGTATTTAAGTTACTATAAAATTAAATGGGATAAACCCAAACTGACAATATCACTTACAATTTAATTAATAATTCTTAACAGTCGATATTCCGGGATGATACAAAATTGATATGGCTGGCAGTTTTCCAGGTTCAAAATAAACTAGTTATACTTACTACCAACTAATTAGGCCCGGCTAGCTCAGTCGGTAGAGCATGAGACTTTTAATCTCTGGGTCGTACGTTCGAGCCCCACGTTGGGCGCCACTGTAACTGTTAACCCCGGGAGGTATTTAAGTTACTATAAAATTAAATGGGATAAGCCCAAACTGACAATATCACTTACAATTTAATTAATAATTGTTACAGTCGATATTCCGGGATAATACAAAACTAATATGGCTGGCAGTTTTCCAAAGCAGTTTTTCAAAATAAACTAGTTGTACTTACTATCAACTAATTAGGCCCGGCTAGCTCAGTCGGTAGAGCATGAGACTCTTAATCTCAGGGTCGTAGGTTTGAGCCCCACGTTGGGCGTCACTGTAACTGTTCACCCCGGGAGGTATTGAAATTACTGTAAAATTAAATGTGATAAGCCCAAAGTGACAATACCACTTACAATTTAATTAATAATTCTTAACAGTCGATATTCCGCGATTATACAAAACTAATATGGCTGGTAGTTTTCCAGGTTCAAAATAAACTAGTTATACTTACTACCAACTAATTAGGCTCGGCTAGCCAATTTTATAGGAGGCAGAGGGCCATGGGTGAGCGTCAACAATAGCCCAGATAGCAAAGCCAAGAGTGATCTAAGTTGTAAAAACTTTAAGTTGGAGAATTTAATTTTGTAAGCAAAAAAATATTTAAAACTACTGCGGGCGCCAGAATCTAAAGGAGAGTCAGAAGAAAAACAAAATACACCACAAATGACACAAAAAAAAAGGACAGATAAATTTGAAATCGATTTAATATCGATTAAGAGTATAACTTATGGTTAGTAATGTGAATGTAAAGTTAAAAAAAATGGTATCATATAGTTAGTACGAACAAGACATGTAATGCAAATTTACAAGTTAAAATTACAAGATAAATAAATTTTACAACAAGAAAAAAATACCATACAAATTGCGATACATTCAAACAGTTATATCACTAAATTAGGTAACTCGGGTTCTAGCGATAAATAAACGAGGTAACATTAAGATACTTTCAAAATGTATTACCAAATTTATTCACTAAAATTTAAACTACTCACTAGTTAAATACATTAATTTAACTCGAGATACTGTACTAGAAATTTCTATTAACGGGCAACTCATATAGATAATTACGGAAAGTTATTAATATAAGGACACACTTCTCACAGATTATTGAATGTTAATGACGTGGGACACTATAAACTTTACTAGATATTCGACATCAGCTGTCAGGAAAAATAATATAAGTTACCTGAACTATATCATATGTTGTCACCTCTGGACTAATACGTCACCACTATAAACTGTTATTACTCCTAATAAAATTCGTACTTAGTTACATTCAATTAATTTATCAGAAACGCTCGCCTCGCAAAACAATAAGTGAGCCATGTTTTGTAGAATAAAAGAACTTTACACAAAGTAAGTAGGCAAAGTGATACACGCTACTAAAATAATGACACTTAGCAGTTAAATATAAAACAATGTTTTGTTTATCACTAGACGTTACCAACTTATAGAAAACTTTCTTTACATTTACGATACCCGACTATAACCTATAACTTTACAAAAATCTCTTTGGAGATAAAAATATGCCCCTAAGCAAAGGTAATATGATCCTCCGCTCAAAAAAATACGATATATTAAAATAAGATAAGCTGGCCTAAACCAGGAGATAAGAAAAATGTTTGGGCGTTATATAGCGTAAGGCTGTAAAACTAACCGGCGATTTTATGGCAGCACTGATACACAAAATCGTCTCAAGGACTGAAATTTAATGAAAACTTCATTAACAGTGCTGTTCATGTAGGTCCAATACCTAGCACACCCGGTATATCGGTTATGTTAAAAAAATTACACAATTTATGCGAATTTCTCGTATAGGCTCTTTGGTGTCCTAATTTCTAGATGAAACGTAAAATTTGAAATTTATTAAAAAAAACATCCCGCGATGCGGCACTTAATTTCACGAAAGTTAATAAAATTTTGCTGGAAACGATTTAAACCAGTATAAAATGTACTTAGCTTTTGACCTCTCTTCTGTCAACATGCCAACATACATGCACTCTACGTGGACGCCATCTTCCAGAACTCCAAGATGAGGCCATCAGCAAAAAAACATTGGAAAAAAGTAATCGTCAGGCTTCATGTTCGATAAATAAATCTCGTGCTGGTTGATCAGGCCCTCACTCGACGGTATTCACCAACGGGATACCATATTTCTTTTAAATGGTCATCAGAGGACATCGGCACATAGGTATGCCAAAAAGTAAAAATTGTTTTTGATTGTTTAAAACCATGTAAGCGTGCCCATGGATAAATCGGGAAATTCCAGGTATCGTAGCTAACATATGCAGGTAAAATTATAAGTCAAATATCCCAAAAGCCAAGTATACTCAAAAAAATCGAAAATTGTTAGATAAAAAGGAAGTAATTCGATCCATGATCTAAAATAAGAAAAGAAGCCACATTAACGTTTATTTAATCTTTTTTAAATTGAACAAACTACTTACATTCAAGTTTCCTATTTAAGCGACTGAAATTTTTTTAGTTAGAGACAAAATTTAACACACGTTACTCGCTTGAAGTAAGACAGCAAAGAGAATGTATCTATGTTAAGGTGCGTTTACAGCTACCAAACGAAGGCGAACGAGCGACAGTGAACAAACATTCGCCACTGTATGAGGTAGTAAAAACTATATATAACTCGGTGGATGGTAAGAAAAAACAAATTGCAATATTTTTAGATTTGGCTAAGGCCTTTGATACGGTGTCCCACGATTTACTAATTACTCAACTCAATGAATATGGTATAAATGGTATTGTTAATAAATTGTTCAGTAGTTATCTTCAGAATAGAGAACAGTGTGTAAAAATTGGTGAAAGTAAAAGTAATTTAAAAAAGATGAAATATGGAATACCACAAGGAACTGTTCTAGGACCAGTTCTGTTTATTATTTACATAAACGAATTACTTCATATCCCAATGGACGGAAAAGTTATAGCTTACGCCGATGACAGTGTTCCCCTGGTTGAAGATGACTCCTGGGAAGATGTAAAGAACGAAGCGGTTCTAGAATTTTCGAAACTACAACAGTGGCTAGCCGAACACCTTCTAACAGTTAATCTAGAAAAAACTAAATTTATGTGCTTCGGTATTTATGATAAGAACATACCAAATATACATACACTGCAATTACATACGTATACGTGCTTAAATAAACAAAAATATAACTGTGAATGTGATATGAAGTTATTCCAAACAAAAACCACTAAATATCTTGGAGTTGTAATAGATCAAAACTTAAAATGGACTGAGCATATCCAACAATTAAATAATAAAATGCATAAGTTAGTTTGGAAATTCTACCATTTAAAAAATACAATGCCTTTCAATATCTTAAAAACACTGTATCACGCCTTAGTCGAATCAATTCTTAGATATGAAATATTGACATGGGGAAGTGCCTATCCAACAAATTTAGAACCTTTAAATATATCACAAAAATATATAATCAGAATTATCTTAGGAAAAAATAAACAATACTCCTCGGAACTATTATTCAAACAATTCAATGTATTTAATTTGCAACTTTTATATATCAAATCGGTTCTCATATTTACTTTTAAACACAAAAACATATTAAACACAATACAACATGAACATAATACAAGGCAAAACATAATCTAAATGTGATAATACCTAAAAACAGGTATGCAACAACCCAAAGATTTATAACTTATTATGGCCCTAAATTTTATAATGTTTTACCAACACATTATAAACAATTCAACAATATAGGTTTATTTTCTCATAAAGTGTCGGAATTCTTAAGGACTAACAAAGTTACATTTATGAAACTATTTGCAGGTGGTTAAACAAACTTACAAAGCATACGGCCCCTTAATTCTGCATGTATATGTGTATACGATGTTATTAAACAAGTATTGTCATGGGGTACACACACAGGCTACATATGTAGTCTAGGTGTACACTAAATGGAGGAATAATAGCATATGCATATACATTAAGATTAGGTAAAACTTACTTTTATATTGAAATCATTTTTATAATTTAACGATTAATGATAAGAAGCATATTATATTACTAATTTTGTATTTTACATTGTATGTGTATTCTGTATTGTATTATTAATTACAAAATAAATTACTTACTTACTTACTTACTTACTTACAGCGAACACGAACTCTCTTTGATGTACCGCTCCGCTCCCGAACCCTAGCGAACGCGAGCATTCGCATTTGCTCGCCTTCGGTGCTTTGTTTACAGCATGCGAATTCGGCCATTCGCCAATGTTCATTGGTCTTCGTTCGGTAGCTGTAAACGCACCTGAACCCTAGCGAATGCGAGCATTCGCATTTGCTCGCCTTCGGTGCTTTGTTTACAGCATGCGATTTCGGCCATTCGCCAATGTTCATTCGTCTTCCTTCGGTAGCTGTAAACGCACCTTTACGGATTTGCCGGCTTCGTGTCGCCTGGTCTCCGGTTCTGACATCTCGCGTCTAGTAACTGGCTTTGGTTCGACAAAAAAAACATTTCGAACCGCCTCATTACGGCGGATAATTTTTCTATATAACTTTTTCCGATCAGACGAAGTTTAGGTTTTGATTCACTACGAGCTCTCTTATGAAAATTTACATGTTAGTCCATTTTGCTGGATAACGATTGATTTTATGAAAAATTCATACAGAATCATTTCAAACCAACGCGTCGAGACATATAAAATTGGTAAATAACATTTTCTGAATCGACGAAGTTCAGTTTTCGTCTTATACGGGCTGACATGAAAATTCTCTATTCACCCATTTTACTCGGTAACGGTTGATTTTACGCCAATATCTTATAGAACCATTTTGAACCGCCTCATCACGGCGGATAATTTTTCTATATAACTTTTTCCGATCAGACGAAGTTTAGGTTTTGATTCACCACGAGATCTCCTATGAAAATTTACATGTTAGTCCATTTTGCTGGATAACGATTGATTTTATGAAAAATTCATATAGAGTCATTTCAAACCTACTCGTCGAGACCTATAAAATTGGTAAATAACATATTCTGAATAGACGAAGTTCAGTTTTCGTCTTATACGGGCTGACATGAAAATTCTATATTCACCCATTTTACTCGGTAACGGTTGATTTTACGCCAATATCTTATAGAACCATTTCGATCCGCCTCATCACGGCGGATAATTTTTCTATATAACTTTTTCCGATCAGACGAAGTTTAGGTTTTGATTCACCACGAGCTCTGCTATGAAAATTTACATGTTAGTCCATTTTGCTGGATAACGATTGATTTTATGAAAAATTCATACAGGGTCATTTCAAACCAACTCGTCGAGACCTATAAAATTGGTAAATAACATTTTCTGAATAGACGAAGTTCAGTTTTCGTCTTATACGGGCTGACATGAAAATTCTCTATTCACCCATTTTACTCGGTAACGGTTGATTTTACGCCAATATCTTATAGAACCATTTCGAACCGCCTCATCACGGCGGATAATTTTTCTATATAACTTTTTCCGATCAGACGAAGTTTAGGTTTTGATTCAACACGAGCTCTCCTATGAAAATTTACATGTTAGTCCATTTTGCTGGATAACGATTGATTTTATGAAAAATTCATATATATATAGATATATAGAGTCATTTCAAACCAACTCGTCGAGACCTATAAAATTGGTAAATAACATATTCTGAATAGACGAAGTTCAGTTTTCGTCTTATTGCGGGCTGACATGAAAATCCACTATTCACCCATTTTACTCGGTAACGGTTGATTTTACGCCAATATCTTATAGAGCCATTTCGAACCGCCTCATCACGGCGGATAATTTTTCTATATAACTTTTTCCGATCAGACGAAGTTTAGGTTTTGATTCACTACGAGGTGTCCTATGAAAATTTACAGGTTAGACCATTTTGCTGGATAACGATTGATTTTATGAAAAATTCATATAGAATCATTTCAAACCAACTCGTCGAGACCTATAAAATTGGTAAATAACATTTTCTGAATAGACGAAGTTCTTATTACGGGCTGACATGAAAATTCACTATTCACCCATTTTACTCGACAAATAATATCTCATAGAGCATAAAATGATAACGTGCCTAAAAAGCCTCCCAACTCCTGTACTATGACCATTTTAAGAATACTGCTTAAGAACTGCATTTACATTTTAAGGGCTGTAGCTCCCTTAGGAAGCATTTTAAGGACCATATTTATAGGTACTTGTTTTGATAGATCCTATACGTTGTTTAATTTTTTTTGAAAGTCAAAACACATAATGTAATAAGAGGGAATACTAGCATAGAAACAGTGAAAGAGATAAAATATTTAGGTTATATACAGACATTAGGGCTATAAAAGATGAACTGAAAAATACTTCTCAAAAATTCCAAACTAAAGTAGAAATTTTAAAAACTGAAAATCAAACGCTAAAAAAGAGAACTGTTCCCTGGGAAAGAAGAATAAAGAAAAACGATATTATTATATATGGTTTAGAAACTCAGGGTACCTCTACTCTAGAAACTGTTATTAGTTTTATAAAGGAAAAATTAAATATTGAGCTGAATTTTAGCGACATTGATAATTGCTACCAAATTAAGAATAACGCTTACAAACCAATTATTCTGCTAGGATTAATTAGTCATCTAAACAGGTCCAAATATTTAAAAACCTCTCTAAACTCAAAGATACATGCGTTGCATTTGCTGATGATCTCCCGTACATACGAGAATAGACACACAGAGAGAAATCGCTTTAGAACATTTTGCACAATGTTGTGGAACAACGTCTTGCATTTTTTTAAACAATTGTAAAATTTGAAGGCACAGCGTTATATAGTTTTATGCATTTTAATTGTGCATAGTTCTTGTGCGTTTTATTTATCCAATATAAAAATTTAGTTACGATGAATTTATTGGAAACTTCGACCAACAAATTAACGAAATTTAGAGTTAAATTTATTAATTTTTTCCCAACAAATCATAGCAAATTTAACTAATTAGTTGTTAATAGTATCCTCAAACTATATATTATGTTTCTATGTCTATTTACAATCAGTTTTAAGTAATTGTTTAAAGGATTTGCACAACTTGTGTAACATAAAAGTGTTATTTTATTTTATAAACGGTTGTTGACAAAGTTGTGAAAGTAGGAGTCCCAATATATTTATTTCCGCTGAACAATAATAGTAATCTATGCCATTTGCATATATGTTCTCTTAAATTAACTTCGTTAACATATAAATATAAAAATGGTTTCTTGTTTATATGCGAAGAATGCATGATACCTATCTTCTAATACTTGATTTCGTTTACAGCTTGAGAGTAATTTCGTTTTCTTATGCGAAGCGACAGAAAGCTGTTCCTAAACTACTAAACCCAAAAGGCTAACTTGTAAAAGAACTGCTTCAAAATGAAAATAACACTTCTGATGGTAAGCAATACATTTGATTTTGGTGATGAACTGATAAATGTATTACTACAAACAGCGTTAATTAAAGCTAAAAAGAAGAAGCACTGGAAGCCTTCCAAATTAGAATTATTAAATGGATCTATTTTAAACATAAATGTAAGTCACCTACTTCTTTTCAACTAGAACTTTATGCATATACAATTTACTTGTAGGTATTTAAAAAAATAGAAATGTTTTCATTTACCATATGATAATATATAAATGCATGCTCTATTATGTATTGTTGTTCTGTTAAAATAAAACATTTATTCTTTAATTTTTTTTATTGAGATCCTTTAGGAATAAGTACCTACAATTTTGGAAACAATATTTCACAATCTGTGTTACAGAATAATACAATTAAAATGAAGTGGATACGCATAGTGTGTGAAATGAGTTCACGGTGAACCAAAAAATATATACATAATTTGGAGATTATAGAGTAATGTATTGTGCAAAACTAACCCCAGTTCATACATTACTGAACAGCTTCTTAGAATTAAATGTATATATTGTGCAAAATGAATTACAAAGTTGACAAAATAAACATAAAATTTGTGGATTTCCCATTTAGAAATTGTGAAAAACTAAAAACACATTCTCTTAAAAAACTATAAACATTGTGTCACTTAAGAGCACATTTTTTTATAAATATGTTTTACAAATGAAGAGGTTTAGATGTGAATGTTTGTTTAGGAAATCTTCAGCTGGTGTTCCTCAGGGATCAATATTAGGGACCTTTCTTATACTTAATATATACTGCAGATTTCAAAGGTATCACTAAGAATTGTGTATGCCATTTTTATAACGATGATAAGCAGCTATATAATACTTTTGAATCAGAGGATTATATTGAGGCAGCACGTAATATAAGTAAAGATATCAAATGGTTGACATATCAAGTAAGCACTGTCTCACGATAAATGCCAAAAAATCTGCAGTTATGGTATTTGGGAATAGCACTAGTAGAAAGCTTGTTTTGTACAACGTAATGTTTTTTGTGGGGCAGCAAATGTTAACTTATTATGGCCATTTCAAAAATTTCTTAGTTATAGATTATAAGCTAAGATTTTATGTACATATTAATACAGTAATGAAGAAGACATTTTATGCATTGAGAAATTTATATAATAATCGTCATTTCCTTAATCAAAAAACAAAGATCATGCTGTGCGATTCTATAATTTTGTCTCACTTTAATTACTGTGATGCCGTTTATGGTCCGTGTCGTGATGCGGCGACCTCTTACAGAATTCAGAAGGTACGAAATACATGTATTCGTTTTATGTTTAATTTGTCTAGAAGAGAACATGTTTCTGTGTTTTTAACACGAATTAGTTGGCTTAATATGGTCATGCATAGACAACATCACCTTGCGTGTTTTATTCACAAAGTATTGATTACTAATTGCCCTCCTTATATTAGAGAATTACTTATACCTGGATCCCTAATTCATGATAGAAATCTCAGATGTACTGAGATGTTAACGATTCCGCAGCATTCTACTGCAAGGTTTCAGAGATCTTTTGCCTTCTCTGCCTCCTCTTTATGTAATCGTATTCCGGACTATCTGAAACAGGTTTCAGCAGCAGCATTCAAAGTAAAATATAAACACTTCTTGTTAAGCCAGTGATAATGATTGCTCAATTATATGTTTATGTTATTTATTATTATTGTGTTATAATATATTAATTATCTCATTTGGACTTAAACTTTACAGTCTTTTTTTCTTGTCGTTTGTAATTAGAATAATACATTATACTGTATTTTTATGTGGTTGGGTGTAAGAGCAGCGCAGCTGAACTCCGACGTTTTATTTTAATTTGTAAATTTAAAATATAACGTCAATGTAATTTTTATTTAAATAAGGCTAATAGTGTTAAACAAAATCAGTTATGTCATAATTAATTTACAATGTATAATAATTTACCCGCTGATATTAGAGACTGTACAAATAATTAATGTTTTCAAAAATAAGTGTTTTTACTACGTAAAAGAATTCTATTAGAAGTGTGCTGCTTATAATTACTGTTTCATTTTTATTCTAACAATTCTATCAATAGAATGTTTATATGATTATACTTATATGTTTTTGTGTTTGTAAAGACAGCATGTTGCTAAATAAAGATTTACTTACTTACTTAGTCATTCTTTTATTGGAAAACAGCGTATAATATATTGATTTTTCTATCCATGAAAATATGCACATACAACAAAGAGTTGTCACGTTTGACACTGAAGATCTTTGAAAGCATTATTGTCAGCATAATTCTATTTCCAATTTTTAATCTAAACATACAACAATTTCATTTCCGGCTTATAAACTCATATTTTTAGAAGCGAGGGTTTTTTTTAGCAGTCGACAGTATAATAAAGAATCAAGTCCTGTCTGTTTCTTTTGACACAGATTTTTATTTAATAAAACTTTTTAATATAATAAGAAACAGTGAGAACAAATATGAAACAAACATTTTGTTAGCCGGTATTCATTGTAGACACCGTAAAAAGCGTAGGAATCGTGCGCCTCTTGCTTCACTAATTTGGTGCCATTTTAGACCGCATAATCAAAATTGTAGTTGTAGTAGAGACGGGCCCTCGCTATCACATTACTTTGATGTAGACATATTGTTCTAAGTAGAAAAATATGGGACCTTGATGAGATTTGCGAATATTTTTCATGCATTAAATGTTTCTAAAATATTTGTTTTTTTCGTCATTAATACATACACAGTACTGTTTTTTTAAACTTTAAAAGTAGATTAATTAATAATAAATAGGAACGCTTTACTGGTGTTCTGCAAGGACTAATTCCAGGGGCCATTGTTTTTAAATCTTTTTATAAATGATATTG